>JAWWML010000052.1:11420588-11704884 GCA_035047165.1 Ormyrus rosae | reverse complement strand
TTATAGCCAAGGTGTATATTTATAATGAAAAAATGATGCATCTAAATTTTTCCAATTTTTTTTCTTGACTATAAGTATTTAACAAGGGGATAGAGCTTTTTTTTTACAAAATAAGTGTATAAATTGCACTTGGTTTAAAATGCACTGTGATTATGGCTTTAGTATAAATAATCTTCTTCTTTATACTCACTTAAGTAAAAAAATAGATCTAAACCATAAATTAGTCGCTCCTATGTTTTTCTCGATGAATATAAGAAAACTTTTTCAGTCAGTTTTCAGATATGTACTTGAGCTTGTTAAGTCTTGATTTTGGAATGGATGGAATAAAGTTTTCTTCGAGGTTTTCTTTCAATAAAACGCAGATAAATTCTACGAAAAATTCACTTAATCAACCTGATTAAAATAAATATAAATCTTTATCGCTTTTAGAGATAAATGAAGATAAATTTATAATATTCCAGAGATCGACTTGTAATAATTTACGAAACGTGCGATTTAAACAGTCAATAGACTACCTTGTAAGCTTCCGTGCTAACATTGTGCAAGATCAACAGGGGCAAAACTCGGACGGTTCTCATCACTAATGGACAATACGAAAATATCATTGACACTTACTCGAAATATGTATTTTCTCATTACGTAAAGTTTTATCAATAATTGGACAATCCTAAGGTAATAGCAGATATTTATTGATCAGCTTTTATACAATACATATAGTTTACTATCAAGAGAGAAAACGAGCAAAAAGTATTTAAATGATTCACGATAGATGGCTCTTCAGTATTCAAACAAGTAGTAACAATGAATAAATGAATATTAAGTAATAAGTATATCTTTTTCTTTATTTACAGAATTATTGATAAATATATTGCTTGCTTTTTATACAATCATGAAAATATTATTGTCAAATTCATATCGTAGTAAACAGAGTTTAAGCAGATATGTTAGATTGAAGCATTATCCATCTTTAATAGAAGAGAAGAAAAATGCTTTTTCAACATTTTGTTCTTGTGGACTGAGATATCAAGAGATGTATAAGTATAACGAACTGGTCAAATTCTCGAACATTTGATTCTAAGTGATGTAAATGAAAAAGAATATGCACAGTAATTCACGAAGAAACAAAAAGTGCGCGCAATATTTTATATATAGATTTGAAAGAAACACAGTGTCCACTTGTAGATACATTTTGTTCTGCTAATCTCTATTTCGAAACACTCATGCTTTCAACCAATTTCAGATTGCACTTCATAGTACTCATTTACGCTCGCCGCGCTGATAGATATTAAAAATTACTCGTTTTTCATTGCGCAATGGAGTGTGGATATTTATCGAACTGAGTAAAATTTGAGCTTACTCTATCCTTGACCTGTGGCCTTTTCTTTTCTGCCTTCTTTTTCATATCTATTATCGCATACTCGCACCACATATAACCAACTTACTATTTTATAATTTTACATGTACTCTCCAGTAATCGTAAACTTAAAAGTTTACGTAAAGTTTTTTGAAATTCTAAGATGTTTTATTGATACTGCTGATAGATCAGTATCAATATAGTAAAAGAACAAATGGACATAGAAAAATATACGATTGTTAGTGACGTCTTGCGGAAACACAATTACAGACTTACATTTTATGCTCTAAACTTAATAGCTATTCATTAGAATAAAAGATGCACAATGCTTGTAGTTCTTTAATTTATGCGATTCACACAATTAGGCATAAAGCACGTACGCGTGTAACCGCGATTTGCTATTAGTAATAAACTATCTCGTTTACGAGAAATTTAAGATATTTTATTGAACAATTATCTTGAGATTAAAAGCGAATTTACTGTTCTTGTAAATGCAATCTTTAATTTCGTACAAGAAAAAGGAATTTGAACTTTTGAATGATACTGAAAATAAATATAAGTTAAAAACGAATTGATTTCGATAAAAATAATCAATAATACTTATACGGCTTAAAAATATTAAACCTAAAAATATGAAAGACACAATCAGAAGCAACAAAACCTGTTTTCATAGTTTCCGCAGATGGGATGAGGAGATTAGGTAACAGCACAAAAGATAAACGAACAAGATTTTTAATATCATCGATGTTTATTAATATCACAATGCGGTTCAGTTATAAACTTAAGTACTCAATGAGCGTGGGAGATTTGATTTGTAAATGTCAAGAGCTCAGAGATAGAGAAGGGACAAGACCGATTTACGGCCTTGTCCGCCTTTTCTCGTCACTGCTTATGCACGATTCGCAAAAACAAAAACATTTTCATCGTAATCGATGAGTATTATATATTACAAACATGCATTTTTCTGCTTCTTGCGAGCTGAGTGGTGATTGGACTTCCGCAAGTAGCTTCTTTTTCTCTTTCTTTTTGTACAAAAGGATGCGTCACGATGAGAGGGAAGAAATTGCTTTCTATCTCTGTGATTGTGGCTCAACAGTTTTTTTTTAATTATTTTTTATTGGTGTTTATTCTGGAATTTGTCCGGCACGGACTTCGTAGACTCCCTTGCCATTCTCGTCGACCGAGGAGCTGCTACTACTGTAGACGCCCTTGACCTTGTCAGCGGTTCCCGTTTCTCTTATGTCAGTCTCGTCGTTGGTGTTAATACGTGAAAATAGGCTGAAATCAAAAAGGTAATCCCGGTTAAACGATCATAAAAAGTCACTTTGAACACTGACTAAGAACGTAATAACATATGGAATTGTTTACAAATTTAAATAAATATTTAAATACTTTATAGATTTAATATAGTTTTAAAACAATCTTCGCGCGAAAATTCAGCTTTCTAATTTTAATACAATGTTGCAATAAAAATGAACACGTCTTTCTATCAGCTTAATCCTGTGCTTTAATGTTAAAGTAACAATATATGATAAATAAAGCTTCTTCCCGGAAACATCAAGGACGTCTAAGACCAGTTAACAGTTAACGGACCGGACTCTGAATGAACGAAGAAGGCGACCTCGCAATGATAATTAGTTCCCATACTAGACTAAACTTTTATATGGGAACATCTTTTTTGTTTTTTATTGGTTTTTTTGTAAATCACAAGTAAATGTTTGATCCAAGATTAGAGCGAACGCTTGATAGTTATCAATTCAACGTTTTTCGAAAACAAACATTACGCAACAATAAGAATTCTCAACGTTAATTTAAAAAAATTTCCATTTCAATCTATTTTGATAAGTTTTTATACTGCACTATTGGATGTATCGATTAATCTTACAATTCGTATAGCTGACATTTATTAAAATTGGTACTTGTCGATTTTAACTTCTCACACAGTTATTACATTTTTTTTAAGGCAATAAAAAGTAAAATTAAGACTTGGAGTCAATAAAACATTTATTTATCGATAGAATTGTTTATTACTTAATTTAACCTACAATTGTTATTTAATTGATTAATACAACTATGAATCGCTGAGAAAAAGAGCCGGGCGGCGTGGGAGATGCTGACTGGTGTCTCCTATACCGCCCGGTAGTTTTCTCCCAAATGGTCCGACCACACTTGTCAATTTTCCGACAGGGCATTCAACATTGACCATTTGCTATCAGTCTATTTCGCTATGACACGACGATCTTTAAGGCAAAGTTTTGTTATTTTATAGTACCTATAATAAGAGCAGAAATGTTTAAACTTACCCCCCTGCGCCAGCAGCATTAGCGTTTGCGTTAGCCGACGAGCTAGCACCGGCATTTGCGCCTGCGCTGGAGCCAGCTCCGCCGTAAGAGTTTCCGAAAGCACCTGTGAAATTCAAATCCTGCTGTTTAACATCAACATCAAAGAAGCAATCTTCTCTTTCGATTTAACGAATGACTGGCTATTAATCCATCATAATTCTCAAATCATCTTGACACAACTCACACATTACTACCCCTGTTTCCTTGTCGGTTCACCCGAAAATAAAACTAGCCTTAAAACTAATGAAAATATGTTCTTCTACTCACCTGGATAAGCGAATCCATTAGATCCAGCATTAGCTAAAGATCCAGCATTGGCTGCAGCATTGGCTCCAGCATTGGCACTGGCAAGGGCATTGGCATTAGCACTGGCAAGGGCATTGGCATTGGCACTTGCAAGGGCATTGGCATTGGCATTGGCCAGGGCATTGGCATTGGCAAGGGCATTGGAATTAGCACCTCCGTAAGCGCCACTGTATCCACCGGCTTGTCCAGCTCCATACCCACCAGTTTGTCCAAGTCCGTACCCACCGGCTTGTTCAGGTCCGAACCCACCAACTGATCCAGGTCCGTATCCACCGACTGGTCCAGATCCGTACCCACCGACTGGTCCAGCTCCGTACCCACCGACTGGCCCAGATCCGAAGCCACCGGCTAGTCCAGGTCCGTACCCACCGACTTGTCCTGCTCCGTACCCACCTTCTTGTCCATCTATATATGGAACGTTTTGTCTTCCGTTACCCTGGCCGTAGGCTCCGTTTATACCAAACCCACTGGCACCACTGTTAGCACCAGCGTTGGCTGCAGCATTGGCATTGGCAAGGGCGTTGGCATTGGCAAGGGCATTGGAATTAGCGCCACTGTATCCACCAGCTTGTCCAGCTCCGAACCCACCACCTTGTCCAAGTCCGTGCCCACCGGCTTGTCCAATTCCGTGTCCACCGGTTTGTCCAGCTCCGAACCCACCACCTTGTCCAATTCCGTGCCCACCGGCTTGTCCAATTCCGTGTCCACCGACTTGTCCAGCTCCGAAACCACCTTGTCCAGCTCCGTGCCCACCGACTTGTCCAACTCCGAATCCACCTTGTTGTCCAGCTCCGAACCCACCACTTTGTCCAATTCCGTGCCCACCGACTTGTCCAGCTCCGTATCCACCTTGTTGTCCAATTTCATACCCACCGGCTTGACCAGCTCCGTGACCCAGACCGAACCCTCCGCTTCCACCGTACCCACTGGCACCACTGTTAGCACCAGCGTTGGCTGCAGCAGCGGCATTGGCGTTAGCTGAGGCACCGCCGCCACCAATTGATGCACCATTTAGGTTCCCGCCTGAGGATCCGTAACCACCTTGGAGTCCAGCTGAGGTACCGCCGCCACCAATTGATGCACCATTTAGGTTCCCGCCTGAGGATCCGTAACCACCTTGGAGTCCACCATGTCCAAAGCCGAAACCGTCAAGATTGCCACCACCTACGCCAGAGGCGCCAGAGCCTGGAAAATACAATGACAAGAACTTTGTTAATTTTCTGCTTCTACCGAATATGTTCCCTTTTCTAGAAATTATACAAAACTATCTTATTTCATTTATTTCAAGCTTTTTACACTCTTCTTTTACATGGAATACCTATAAGACTGTTTTGAATCTCCCGCTGTCAAAGCTAGAGATTGAAAATTCAATGGTTAGTATTGTTGACAATTGTTCTAGTCTTATTATATTTATAAGAATGTTTTCTTGATTTTACGTAAAGTTTTTTTTTTTATTTCTGCGCTTTGTGTGAGTTGTATCAAGTATTTGATTTGAAAATTTGATTAAAAAATATCAATTAAATGTTAATCATAAAAAAATGGTTAAATTAAATTAAATTAAATTATTAGCACCCAAAACGACATTACCCAAAGCGGCAGCATCGGCATTAGCGGTGCCAACGCCGGTGGTTTTGGTATTGGTCATGGTATGGGTCTTGCCGCCATTTCCGCCGGATGAACTGGATGAACTGGACGACGAACTGGACGGTTCCTCAAAGTTCCTTTCATAATCCCGCGGTTGGAAAGCTGCAAAAGAAAAATTGTAAAAATCCAACTTACTTATTTCTATGCACAAGAAAGATGAAAAGTATTTTAAAGTACAGAGCAATTGGCTGGATCGTAAAACTACCTAAGTTTAGTAAGTTAATATTAACATTTAAGCTTAAGTTGTAATATAATATTTATATAAGGAAAGATTTTATCAATGATATTATCGGCATTGAACAGGATATACTAAAAATTATTTTTTTCCCATTTGCACATCAACTGGAAAAGTTAATTTATGCGCGAAACAGTAACATTACTCATACAATGACTACTTAAACTTTAATTTAGTAAACAAGTGTTACAAAATTAAGATTTGTTCGATAGGCTGATTTGAATCCAGATGCATTAATAACAAACTAATTTTAATAGTCGCGATAATCCTCTCTTTAAAAAATGAGGGCCGTAGAAGTAATGAAGTATTTTAAAACTCAATGTGATTGAGTTTTAATAATAATAATGCACAGAAGAAGATTCCTAATATGTGAAATAAAAAAATAAAGGGTTTGAATTTAGCTAGATTTTTTTTTTTTTTTTTAACAGTAATCTTTAAATAGTCATTTCAACTTTTATCGAACCACGAATTAATGAATTAATGTAATATTTAGAGCGCCTTAGTATCAATTCCAATTTTCCAAATACCTCTCGACGAACAAGTATTTTAAAGCCACCAAGCCGGCGACTTATTAAAAGTGTCTATTTACCTTGAGCGAGAGCGAAAAGGGCCAAGAGGCCGAAGACTATCCGAAACGTATGCATGTCTGAGCGACTGTGATGTCGAAGATCGGTGCGTGCGCGACTCTTATACGTCGCCTCCCACCTCTCGCGACTCCAAAGAGCTTCGGTCTTGATACCGCGAGCACCAGTTTTTCATCTCTCTCTTTCTCGAAAACTATAGCTTCCGCGGAAGAACCGATCTCCGAGCGCCACTGGGGGAACGCGCACTGACCATCTCGCTGATAATTGATAGTTTAAATTGGGAACGTACTGAGGACGGTCGATGCGCAGCTTCATTCTTTGATGATCTACTTTTGCTTTTTGGGAGAAGAGAAAAATTAGGTTCTAATGTTAATTATGTAGTTTTTTTTTATGTTCAATTTGAAATCGCTAAAATTGTTCAAAATGTATTGTTTGGGCCTTATATTCGGAAAAAAAATTGAAGCTACGAATAATACAAATTATTTATCTATTCTTGGTTGTTATGAAATTTTTGGAAAAATATAAAATAATAAACTAACCAGCCATTGCTGCCTAAATTAATTTATTTGATGGCGTTTCTGACAGGTTTAGTGGCCCTTATCAAAACATTAAAAAATTCAATTTACAATAAAAGCTCTTGGGAATCGAGAAAATTCTTAAAATGTTTTATTGTAAATTGAATTTTTTAATGCGTCGATAAGGGCCGCTAAATCTGGTAAAACGGCAATAAATAAATCAATTTAGGCAACAATAATCAGTTATTCTTTATTTCATGCTTATTAAAAGTACGCTCTCAGAAGAATCACTTTTTATATACATTGTAAAAGTTTTTTAATTATTGTAATTTTATAAATGTTAAATGTATGATTCAGTGGAAGTATAAGTATAAAGCATATAAAGATTATTTTTATTAAAGTCTGTACTTTCCAGTCACTGCTCACTTATTTTGCCCATTAATTTTGCAATTAATCTTGTTTTTCAATTTTTAATTCTAGGAATAAGATGACATCAATTTTCAATCCTAATTGATTTAGATTAACATACAATGTGCTTTGTCAAAAAGTTGAAAAAAAAACTTGTAATAAACTTCTGTTACAAAAAAATTTTTTAAATTTGAGATTCTAATCAAAGATGCAGGTGCGACAGATGATTCTCCACTGGTGAAAGAATAACTTCTTTCACACTAGTATCGAAATATACCATAATAACAATCGATAAACTATTACCAACTACAGAGGCACCGAGTTCTAAATGAACATAAAATTTTTAACTTCTCCTAGTGTCTTCATGAAATTTCCTTGACCGATATATGAATTATCAAAGATGTTTGAAAAATAAAAAGCAAAGCAATGCTACAGTATAACGTAATTGATATCATATAAGACAACCTTTCCGATACTTTACTAAGAGACGGATGTTACAATAAGTTTCATAATTTACGTAATACAAGTAAATTTATTGTACAAAATGAAGTTCAACAGTTTTACGTCTGAGCGAAAAGTCTGTATTATGACTAATAAGCAATAATCAGTTTTTACGTTCAACTAAGCCAACGATTTTCACAGAAAAATTCAAAATCTGTTTGGCTGTGCAATTTTTAATGTTATTTCCTAGGAGGTTTTTTTTCCTGATTTATGTATCGCTGAAGCTTCGAAATCGCAAACATTTTCACTATCTAATTATTGCAAACATAAATTATCAGTTCCAACACACGTAAACGTCGATTTTTCATTCATCACATCAACACGTATCTCCTTCCAACGATTTGAAAAAAAAAAGTTTCCCAAAACAAAAAAGCCGAAGCGCTCGTGCACTTACTCTCACGTGTATTTTTAAAGTAATTAATAAGGCTTATTCGTCCGCGGAAAACCCAACTTCGCGGTCAGGATCGAGAGGCGTGACGCGCCGCAAAATCGCTGGAAGCAGAAAGAAACCGAGGTGTCGTGCATAATTTATGTCAATACGCTCGGCTTTCGGGAATTGAATTATAATTTTAATGCTGCGGATTTTTAACCTTAGTATAATGACCTTCACTCTTTATTGAAAACGGCTAAAGTTAACTTTTTTTTTTTTAACTTCTATCGATGTTGAGAAGTTATATCATTGATGGAGGTGAATATGACGTGATTGATGTCTTTACAGAGTATGGGAATAAATATATTAGCACCGCCGTTAAGTGAGGGTGTGAAACTTATTAGCAGCAGACTTAAATTCTAATTTCTTTACTTATAAAAAGAATTAGAAGCTTCAACATATACAACATATTTAAATACATTTGAAAACAGTGTAAAAGCTTTCGTACAATAGTAGTTTACTCAAAATTTTTTTGATAAAATTTTAAACGTTTTATAAATCTTAATTTTTATATTTGCATTCTATTCTACAAAACTAATAAAGGAGAATTAAGTCCATTGAAGTTATTTGCACGGAATAATATTGACAATTATGATGACCAAGTCTCTAAAATATTAAACACACAAAATGAAACTTAACATTTTTAAACCTATTATACTCGTGAATTTTCAAATATGAGAACAGGTAGAAGAAGTTAAGGTCGAGCGGGTTAAATGTAGTTTGCTTAGTAACAATATTTCAATAATAAGCACTTAAAAGATTTTAATGTAAGAATTTAAAGATTTTTGACTATTCATTCAATAAAGTGTGTAGCTGTACTATAAAATTTCATAATGAGCAAAAACACGTGCGACTTATATTTTGATAAATACAATACTATCTAGTGCAGTAGTCACAATATGTCATTAATATTCTTTTATCAATTAAAACCACCTTATCCAGACACACTTGAATTGAAC
This sequence comes from Ormyrus rosae, assembly GCA_035047165.1. NCBI lineage: Eukaryota > Metazoa > Arthropoda > Insecta > Hymenoptera > Ormyridae > Ormyrus > Ormyrus rosae. The sequence goes on along the minus strand of JAWWML010000052.1, from coordinate 11,695,606 downwards.
TACTTGCAAAAGCAGCAAATACATTAAATTAATTGTTTGAATTAAATTTTATGTATTAAATTCTACATGTTTCATTTGTAGACTTTACATAAACTTTTTATGTTTTTCATCTGCAAAAGTCGCGGACCAAATTTCGAGCAAGCATCATCCTTTCCGCCACAATTCGGTACCCTCAACGCGTTCTCACGTTATTTAAAAAAAAGTACGATAACCATAGCGGCAATACATTAGCAAGTGAAGCGATATCGCACACGTGGTAAACAAAAAACACAACTACCATTGATTCAGCGAGCCGCCGGATGCAAATGTGCTCCCGCGAACGGCCAATGACGGCCGGCGTATGTATTACAAGGCCCGCTGCCCGGAATCGCCGTGATTAGCTCATCATCGCTCGCGGAGCGTCTGGCTCCGATGGTGTCGGCGATCTCTCGGGGACTCCCCGGAGTTTTCGAAATTCCCGAGAGTCCGGCCGTGGGACAGCCCGACCGATATCGATTTCGCATCGGCTGCACGAGCGCGATTTTTCGGAAACGATTTCGTTTTATTGCCGCGCCGCGCTGGCTGTTTTGAGTGAAGGAGTTTTTTTTTATTGAGTTAAGGAAACTTTGTATTGAATGTTTAGTTTGTAACTCTGGAATTTTTTAAACTCCATAAAAAAGTTATAATTTGGTAAACAATGTTGCATGAAATTTTGTTTGAATTAAATTCAACCACAACATGGTATGTTTTGTAAATTGTATTATATATTTGGGATTATAACAGGAAAATAATCTAAATTATCATGCATGGGTTTTGCGTATTTTGCTTAAGTGAAGATTATATAATCTCAACCAAATAAACTGTTGTGTAGTTTAATATCTTAGCGATGATAAAATAAACATGTTAATTTTCTCTTATTCTTTAATGTATATTATCTGCTATGTTTATTTTGGGCGTACAAAAGATTAATCAAAACGAAACTTCCTCTACATATAAAAAACTAATTATTGTTACAAATTTATGCATATAATTTATTTGATTTATTTGACTTGAAAGTAATTGATGAGTTCTTAGAAGCAAGGTATAGGTTGAAAATTTAAATGGAAAAAAGCGTTTCTAAGTTTATCAAGAGGTCTTTGAAAAAGTCGCATTATCATCTATTTGAAAAATATCTGATGTCATCTTTTGAAATGTTGTTTTTAATATTAAAAAATAGAGAATCTGATGAATTTATAACGTAAGATTAATTTTATTGCAAAATATGTATATTATTTAGCTACTATAGTTTATTAGCATAAAATTTGATTTTCCTTTGTGCCGACAAATTCCATTACGCGCTTCATTATACTTTGCAACTTCTATGCATGGAATTTTAGGCAATAATTTTAATAAACTAATCCATTTTTGGTCATTTTCTCTCTTTTAAAATATCGAATGAATAAATAATCGCCAAATCTAATTTTAACTTAAAATTTCAAAATATTTTTGTTCTAAATTCTAAATATTACAATTTGTCTCGAGCAATAAAAAAATATAAAGATTGTCTTATCTTTATATTATGGCAGTCATTACACAAAGCCAGGAAGCACTGCATTATTACCTACGAAAATAAGACATTAATCGTGCCATTGAAAGTGCCAAGTACTTACCCAAATCGATAAGTCAAGGGAAAACACGCAGCTTTTCTCAACATCGGACTACAGCGAAGTTTGAAAATTCCCGATATAAAAGCTACAGAAGCAGGAGGAAAACACGGATCGCTTCAAGGTCGATTGTTGGCTTCGATTGACTTTTTTTGCGGGAACGCTTGGCTTTATCGCAGTAGCACTTTGTACGTCATATTTTCGAATCGAGCATTTTCTCACAGCGAAACGCCGTCTCGGGCGCTTGAAATATTTATGGGCCGCGGCGTCGAGCGATTAAACGGCCGTAATGAGACGTTATTATTTAGCATGTAATAAGTGCCAGCCGGCAGATGGATCGCGGCGTAGATTATCGAGGTTCGATCTATCCTGTTCCTTTCTTCGTCTTCTCTCGGTTGCTTTTTTTTTCTTCCTCGTGAAGCAAGATGATGAATAGTGGAAATCGATGAACAATGGCCGTGGAACTTCAGGTAGTTAAAAATTCTCGCATTGCTGAAGAATTTCTGGGAGAAGTGGAACGAACGAGAACCTTTCGAAGCTACGAACAGTTTTGATAAATTTCTTTTTCATAATGAAATTATTAAATATTGGTAATAGCAAAATTAAACTAGAAATTTAATAAGTATTTTTTTTTTGTAAAAATAAATTATAGAAAAAAATAAACTATTTTTTAAGAGTAATTATTCTTAAAATTAGACATGAGCGTTACTTTCAAGCTTAATTTGTTAATTACTAATTTCTTTAGAGTTTTGAAAAACTTTTAATAAAATTCATTAGAAACATATTATTAAAAATGAATTATTTAGCTTCTTGAAATTAAAAAAAAATTAAAATTCAGCACTTTAATTGGGCGAAGACAATTTGAAATTATAATTAAAAATATGTGTTTTCTTTTTGCAGAATTATCTTTTGAGTCAAGTCCCGTAGAAAATTAATTTTTTGCCTTCTTTCAATTACTTCTAGGGAATAAAGCGCGATTAATAACCAAACAGTTGCTGAAAGATTGATAAAAAATAGCCTTGTGATTACTCACAATAGTTTTAATGAACATGCAGTTTCATTCTCAATAAACTTGCTATTTTTATATATTTTCTACCGTGTGTATTCGAAATTGGCGGAAATTTGAAGTATGTAATTTGTACTAATCATCGGAACTATATGAAAAATATGAAAGTAATCATTTGCATAGGGCTGAATTATAAATTAAATCAAATGTTAACATTTTTTATAAACGAAATCTGAAATCACATAAAATTAACATTTTTACTATAAATACACAACACTTTTTCTAATTATAAACGAATATTGACATTTCACAAGTCCATGATAATGATTCTCAGAGAAATGCAGTTAGAATGCAGTTATGATCGTGTATTTTATGACATCATGGCATTTTGTGAATCATCTTTTGTACGTAAATAAAAACTGGGATAATTTATTTATAAAAAGATCCTTTAAAGTTGAGGTAATTTTTTTATTCATCATATATCTTTTAAAACTTGTTTCCGCTTACATTATTTTACAGTTCGAGTAGAAAAATTTTATCATTCGAAAAATAGCATCAGTTTCTATAAATTTACGGACTTCCATGAAAAATTCTGTATTCGCAAGATTTTTTGATTTACTTAATTTACTTTCGATTATCGATTAGAATATTGTTTCGAATGCTATATAATTTAATGAATTGTACTTTCTTAAGTTTATTTTTAATGCTATTGATATACATTAATTGTATTGACAGATACTTATAAGTTATCTCTGCAGTCTTAATTATTGATTGTTTCAGAATTGACAATGGACATGTAAATTCGACGAAAAGATTTAAACTTTGTGTTGTACGTACTAACTTTAACAGAATTATCATCGCAAAATCCTATGCAAAAATTCACAACTGAATCAGCACCAAATACTTTACGAAACGTTAAAACCAACAGTACATATTATTTTTTTTATAAAAACTTGACTTGCATTGAATATTTTTGCATAGGATTTTTCACATTTGACTATATTGAGCATGTTAAATATTAAGAATTAAAAACAAAGTTAACCTTAGACTTTTTAATCAAGGCATTCGCTTTTACTCCTACAAAAAAGTTTTCCCTCGTACGTGGGAAAACTTGCTAAATATTCATTCTATGTACAGACATTTCTTTCCTTTTAATGGCGACGCAAATGCATCTCTGGCGCTCGTACAAATTTCGCACTCGACGTATTGATTTACACGCGATGCCACCCCGCCTGAAATGTGTAATCGCCCCACGCGAGGAGATGAATAATACGGGCCGCTTTGTAAGCACGCAAGCTTTCAAAGCTTCGAGCAGGGCTTTTATACTCTCGAGCTCGGAATTTCTATCCCATTATTTCGAAAAAATCCGCGGAGAGTTTTATTTTTCGGATTTCCAGGATAAAATACATTTTTCACTTGCAAAAAGGCAATTTTTGAGTTTTTTACGTTGATTATTATTTTATAGAAGAGCATAAAGATTAAAAATTGATCTAGAAAAGAAATGGTGATTTTTTTATTGAGTTTAAATAACAAAATACTATATATAATCTAAACTATTAATATACTTTAAAATAATAAAAGTAGAAAAACGCTTTTTTTAGAATTTTGAAAACTAACAATATGGAATTATATGGCGTTCGTCTACATTTGACTTCTAAAGGCCGCTGAAAATACTTCTCTTTACTTTTTAACTTAAATTTCTCAACCTCACTACGTCTAATTATTAAATATTTTTAAAACAATAAAAATAAATTTCAAATTCTAGAAAAAAAGCTATCGATTAACATTCACAATGTTAACTAATTTAACAAGATCATTGTTACCGCAATTTTAATACAATTATTGCGCGTAAAGAGAAATTCGCTTAAGACGACAGGAGCGATTTTGGTTTTCTTCTCAAACATACATTACTTAATAGTCCTCTTTGAGATTATAGCTAGGCATTACGTTGCTTTGTTGCGTAGCACTCTTAATAACTTCCATCCATCTGAAAAAAAGGATTGAATGTTCAGTGTTGATTAGCATTCTATTCGCGTTTTTTTTAATATTGCTTTTTTATTCAAAGTTGAATACTAGTTGTTGAAAATAACTGATTTTTATAAAATTATTACTATATTATCAAAAGTGTAATGTGTATTGACCAAATTTCTAATATTTCAATTATTCAATTATTTGAAGAGAGTTACATATACATGTACCTTCCAAAAGTATAATCGCTTTCTGCTCTGAAGAAGTATACATGATTTTTAAACTGTAGCTTGAAGACAAAGTCCTTGTTGATAGCGTCTTTGTCCGACGGCTGAGTGACTGTATATCCTAACAACGGAAGACTCGCAAGAGGAAAGTCGTCCTGATGAGATTTGTAGAAAAACAGACAGAAGTTGGTGAAAACTACCCAGAGTTTTTGCCAACCGTTACTGTTTTTAAATTTTCTTAGCAAAAAACCGCTCAGTTGATTCTAAAAAGTACAGTTATCGGTATATTATTTGTGAAGATAATTAAAGTACAATTTGTTGGTCAAGTAAAATGTATACCTGGAAGGCACGGAGCTGGTCACTATAACTAATACTTGTATTTCGATGCCAACAAACGTGGACTGTCGTATTACTACGTTGGGAAGCTTTGGTACCACCACAACTCGTTCGATCGCCTTCAGCACCATCTCCTACTTCATCGACTGATCCCAAGACTGGAATTTTGATTTAGTCAGATTATTTGTAATTTTAGTATTTACAGTATTGTATCTTTTGACACGACATTCAAAAGCATATGAACTTACTGCACGTTTTCAAGTTTAAATAAGGAGTCTTTCCATCCATTGAGTCAGTTTGGGCAATGGCTGCGTTGAGATCTTCCATCCATCTTTCCTTCTCTTCTTCGCTATTGGCCGCAACCGTTAAGGATCTGCAAATTAAAATCATCACAATAATCATCTAAATTGAAGAATGCGTGAACTACATTTAGGGATTAGTTTACTTACTGATTCCCTAAGCCGTGGATAACAAAAGTATAATCTGTGCCAGTTTTATTGTCGTTTTCTTGAACTTTCATACTTTTTAGGGGTAACTGGCCATGAACCTTAAAGCACTGTGTCGGCTGCTGTGATCGGAATGTATAAAGGAGTACATCGGAAAACTGCAACAAATTAAGTTCATTAACTTTTAATTTCAACTTTTTTTTTAAATATATTTTATTATAAAAAAGAAGCAAGTGCATACCAAGAAAAACATTCTTTGCTGAAAGCCTTTCCTGCTGTACTTCTGCAAGCAGCCTTGTCTAATAAATCTTCGACCTTCTTGCACCAAATTATCAAAACCACTAATGTCTCTTTGCAACTCGCACAGCTGGACCAAGTTCTCCTAAAATTCACATGGCATTTACTAAATTGCAAACAACTCGAATTAAAAGTTAAATGTAAGTATAATTACAGCTTGATTAAGAACCGATAGTCCCTCCAGCAGGGTCTCCCCCAGCCTGTCCCGTGCGGCCAAGCAGTCTTCAAAGTCCGTGTGGTCTTTCGGATAATGATCTAACAATCCTGCAACGTAAAAACACCGTCCCGTTAAAGCGAACTATGTCCTCAGCAGCGGCCCTCGAAAAAATGTCTCGAAATTAACGAATCCTCTTACTATCGATAATACTGTTGTAATGCAGCAGCCGCTGAAGGGGCTTCAGGAGGAAGCTCGTGAGCGGCAGGTAGCACTGCTTGTGGGCCTCGAAGTCCCTGCAGAGCTGGTCGAAGGGCTTGGAGGTGCGCATGGAGTACTCGAGCTTCTCGAGCGCCGGCAGCAGGTTCTCGAGGTACTGGTCGTAGAGGGGCAGAACGTTGAGCAGCGTGTTGTAGAGGAAGTCGCCGATGTTGTGCCGGGCGTTGCTCTCCCAGCGCGCCAAGCGAAGTTCCATCTCCTGCAGGCACGGTCCGTGAGCGTCCGCCAGGAGTTCGAGGAGTCGCACCATGTAGTGGCCCTCGTTGTCTGATTCTTTTGATAGCTCCTCTCTGAACCACTGGAATATCGACGGAAGGGTTTGGTTTTTTATTTTGATGATAAACGTTTTTCTTGGTAGATAAATTAGGAATACGAGCTTATAATAGTGGTTAGATGTTTTAGTAGTATTTGGTTGGTTTTGAATAATTAAGCATTTATTATTGTGTTAATTAATTGATACAATACAATTAATAATTATTTGCAAATTATGCAATGAACTTATTCAGATAATTTTATAATGTAATCCGGTTAATTAAATTAACTAGAATTCCATTGAGGTAATTTCAATACTTTGATTAACTTCGATGACACGTGCTTTCAGATAAGAGTTATTTTACGTTAAAGTTTTGAAAATTGTTTGTTGTTATGAATTACGATATGATAACTTTTATCACCTCGTTTATTAAAAGCGACAGTCGCGTATCATCGTGAGCATTGACCGAGTTATTTGTTTCATAGTCGAGGGGCTTCATTCCCAGTTATTTACACTTCACATATTCTGCATGCATTGTATATATTATACCTTCACACCAAAGCTTTCGTAAAAAAATGCATGGAATAATAATTGTTTACGTGAAATTTCTTGCAATTATTATAAAACACAGTTTTCAATTTTGTTACATACCAAACGTAATATAACACTCACGACATTAATAACATCGAGGTCCTTCTTATAAGTCCTCTCAGTCATAAGCAACTCCTTCGAGATGAAGTATGCCTTGTCGGTCGGCCACCTCTTGGTCTTCCTCACGTCCGAGTCCTCTGAGACATCTCCGTTCTTCAAGCCATGTTTCACCGGGCTCAAATCGGCTGGATCCTGGACGCAGCTGCCGTTCGCCACGCGTTTTTCCAGCGAGCTGCGCGTGTACACCGAGTTGTTGTTCTCGGCCTTGCGGAGCGACGGGGGCGTCGGTTCGTTCTTCGCTGAAGGCTGGGGCTTCTTAACTCCTGCATCTTCTGTAAGAGTCAGGACGTTATAAAATCGAATTCGAAATGAAATTTCGCTGGGAGTATCCGAATTTTCGCGATGAATTTGTGAATTTAATTAAAAGAACAATGTGAATTCGATGGAGAATAATTATCAATTTAAAAAAGTTTAAATTCGGATAGTTCCAGGTACAATGTAAAATAGGTATTGCTAATTTAAAAGGAACGTGGCAAAATATAAAAGTATAATGATTTCCATATTTAAGAAGCTAGAAACGATAACATGCTTTGACAAATTCGTGTTATCAACGTTGTTTTTATAGCAATACGAAGCGGTCAGATTCAAGGGTGAGATCTTGAGCTAAATAATTTGGGGTCGCCTACACGGCTGTTTGCGAAATGAAGCAACGGCGCAACTGGTGCGTGATATCAGTGACCGATATATTGAGGGTCTAATGTTTCACGAATACACAAGCATATCGCGCATAACTGATATAACAATTTCGTTTCTATCATCACAAGCGTAATCTTTAGATAATCGCAATAATAACAAGACTAAACAATAATTACGAACGTTTGCATGCTGACGTAAATAGCTATTGCGGAAAATAAGGATATACGGTTAGTTTCATTAACAATTATAAATATACAATTTCATTAAAGCAAAATTAAAGGGATCAAATAAAATGTCAATCAAACAACTTTGTTCGATATTGTTCGAACTAAAGAAAACGGACAATCAATTAACCTACATTTGTGTATGCAAAGAAGCAAAATTTGATACGTAAAGACAGTAATTGACAACGACAAGTGAATATATGTGCAACTAAACATCGTTTAATACAATGACTATAGACTAAACGATAAATGTAATTGGAATCTTGATAAAAAATAAACACCTAATAAGACACAAGAAAAGAATTCACAGCTAATAAAAGGTTTTTGTTCTCTGGGATTTACTCACACATGGTATTGTCATCCAGTCGACCAACAATTCCAGGAGTGCGATAAAAGATACGAAATAATAACGGCAAAGAAAACCGCAATGACAAGAAATAAAGGGGACTAAAAGGTAGAACTGAAATAAAGGAAAAACGCCGATTATTGCCATCAGAAAGAAAAAGTAAATGGGGGAGCTGTCAGAAAGCAAATAAGGTTTTAATTACTTATCGAAGCATGGCTCCAATTTCTCGAATGAAAAGAAATCATAAATTCGTAATTAAAATTTTCCAATGGTTCAAAGGAACTTTAAAATAAAAGTTTTAAAAGCAACTTCTAAAATCAATAATAGGCCTGTGAAATTGACTTTGTATATAATTTATTATCATATTATATGTATATTAGTAAATGTATCAATAATCAATGTACAATAGACTTCCTACGACTGGAATTGGCATTTTTTTCATTTTTCCTCATCGAAATGTTTTCCCAATATCATCGAGTCAATCTTTTAAACGCTCCTTGGGGAAAACCGCGCGTGCTTATAACGGATATAATATAGAGTTATAACAAGTATTACGTTATTAATCCACTCCTCTGATAATAATCGTATCTGTTTTCATCTTATTTTCATCCTTTCAAAAATTACACGAATACAAACGAAGAGATTCATTGCAACGAATATAATATACCTTTACATATACCGTATATTCATAATCTATATGTATATACTTTTGCTTCTCCCGCCGCTTTTTCTGTTACACCGATTTTGCAAAAAAATGCATTGTTCTCGCTTTTTACTTTTGTTACTCTGTTTTTACTTATTTTGACATACAAACTACCACCGTACTACTTAAATCTCGTACGGTCTCGGCCTTTTCGAACAGGATTCTAATGCAAGATCACTCTAAACATTTGGATCTCAAATTAGATTATATTCACTTTTAAATGCACATTTTTCGAACAAATTTATATAAACGTACCTTTTTTTTAGCAATGAGCAACATTCATATCTTACAAAGAATTTTATTTAAAAAAATTTCGAAATCCATCGTAAGACATCGATGTTCTTCGCTGCTTCAAAACATGATTACAAATTATTTACAATAAATTTTTGAAATGTAGTCAACCAATCGTTAAACGTCCTCGTTTATGATCTAATCAATGATGATGTGAACAATGAAAAGCATAGCAGAGCATTATTTAATTTATTAGAGAATGATGAAATGATTATTGCTAACATTAGTATATTTTCAAGTAAAGAAAACAAGAGTGAAGGACCTCCTCATCGAATCATTCCGAGGTCTTTTATCGTTTGGAAGACGCGAGGTACTGAAACATTACACATTATATTCTTTACCTTAAAAAGATATACAATTTCAACTTTTATATAACATAATTTGGTGCGTCAGTCAAGTCTCAACGAAATTGGCTAGATCAATTTGTTAGTTCATCATTGGAAGGCCCTTCTGGCTGAGATCGCGATTACTTTTAATGAAAATCGTTTGACTAGAATTTTACAGAGGATCGAGAGCCGCCAGTGATGAAATATCAAATTTGGAAAAAGTCTTTATTTATAAAGTTGGATCATGCCTAACATGCAGTGAATTACATAGTCACTCACATAAACTTCAAGGTAAGAGATCTTCCACGTGGGGGATTATCTATCTACGCATCATAGATCTTGCGAGAAAAAATCTAAACCTTATTTTTTGTAGGATAAACTCAAAGTATTGAATATAAAAAATTAAAAAATTATATGTGCGTAAAGGGTTCGAAATACCCGTGTCATTTTTTTAAGTATACGAAAAAAGAATACTGAAAGCTTGAGTATAGGAATATAAAAAGAATTACTTCCATAAATTATTGATTTTATTGATTAGAGTGACTCAGGCGTGAAAACGCAAGACTTAAATGAGACTTTTCTAAAACTTAAATGAAAATAGATTGTTGGAAAAATTAAAAATGAAGGTATAATACTGAGTTAAATGACAATCAAATAATAATTGTACAACATGATCTCATCATTTGTCCGGTCCTTAAAAGAAGCAAATTCAAAGACGAAGAGGAGTAGATCGTGACAAGTGGCAGTGATCGGTGATTACTATGTATAATATATATATATTTATTCATCGAGAAGTATAAACCCCTGAAATTTACTGCTGATAAGAATTTCGAATTCGAATGGATTAGGTTTAAATACATTGAGATAAGAGGTTTATACTTTTCAACGATCATTAAAAAGGGTCGCTACGTAATGGTTCACAAGTGTATATATTTATATAGAGATATATTAGTAAGTATACAAAGTCGGGTATAAAAGTTATAAATAAATGCGGGAAGGTCAGTACCACACAACAAATCAGTCATTTCAAAAGGATTTGAAGCAATTACTTCAAGAGAAGGGTTACCATATTTTACTATACCAGCAGGGAGATGTTTCTTAATTGAAAACATTGAGATTTGGTGATTAATGAGATCATTACAGATGAAACTTTTTAAATTAGAAAGATTTTTACAAGTATTTTAAGATTTGTTTATAATAATACAAGTGAATGTATTTAAAAAAGTGTGTAAGTAAAAAATTGGAGTGAGTAAATTTTCAGAATGAATTAGTTCTTATAGAGTAATAATGTGTATCACTTTTGAGATGAAGGTAACGTGTATTACGATAATGATGATGGCACTGAAAATGGGATTAACTCTACTGACGATAGTGCAACTAAGTAGAAAATTACTTTTATCAAATGGAGACTACAACAATAAGATTCGATTCGAAAAATTTATCTACCTACATAGAGATTTGGTAAACAATTAACTACTTCGACTTTATTGTTTTCAATGGGTATCCTACAACATTGATATAAAAGCGCTATAAAAAAGATGATTATTGTTCAACTGACATTTGAATTATGAAAACATCAGAGATTGACATATTCTTTTATTTTATCAGGATAATATTACTCGAATATTAAAAGCTCACACAATGCATCTGCTTAAACTGTCAATCACTGTATATTTGTGAGTGAAAATGTAATAGTGAGGGTACATAATGAATTATTATTTATTGGTAACTACAATTGAAAAATGATTTTTGTGATATTCTCTATCAGTGAATCGTGACGATTATTCTGTGAACTGAAGTGTAAATGTTGAAGTGCATAAAAGATGTATTTTTTTTCTAATTATTACTGCAAGTGTGCATATTTAGTCGATGCTTATCAGAGCAGAAGTAAAGTGTTAAATGTTTGTCGAATAGTAACTCGTAATTATTTATATAGTAACTTTATTGATGCAGAAACATTTGAACACTTTAATGAAAATCTTTAATTGATTCTGATCTGATTCATCATCATACGTGTTTATTAATTGTCGGTGAAGGTGCTTGGATACAAGCAAAATGTGTCTGTGTTTCGAGTAAAACTCGTCGTGAATGAATAACAAATGCAACAAAAAAAAAAAATGAAACTCGTGTCGAGGGCCAATGTCAGCCAACTCGCACTTCTCGAGATTACGAAGCAAAAGAGCTCTCATGTGGTTTTTCGACGACTACCATTCGGCGGCTCGTCGTGTGTGTTTTATAGTTTAAAACTTCCCCATTATTCAATCGCCTCATTGTGGATAGATGGGTGTGGTGACCGGTAAGAAGCGATTGGTCAGGTTGCGGGGCGTCGCGTGAACCATTACGTTACGCACCTGGTTCACCCGGTAAGGCACGTGCCAAGCCGGCGAGTTCACGTACCCGTTCTGGTAGTTCCAGCGGTTGTAATCACCATCACCACCACCTGTCAAGAAGTACTTTGTCTTTAACTGAGCTTCCCTTCCCGCTTCCTTGTGAGTCTGTCTCTCTTGTGAGTTTATCTTAGTGAAGGAAATAAAGTCACCTACGTAAAGGGTTCAAAAGAAATTGTGCATTCTGACGTTGTCGCTTTTTTCATTCGACTGTACACTGGCAACACTCCCTTCTCAAATTATTAAGTTGAAACGAGACCACTCGTAAGTTTCTCGATAGAAGTTTAAGTAGTCACTTGGCGAGACGATACATTGATTAGTTTTTGATTTAATAGAGACTACTTAAAGTTCTATTGGGGAACGGCGACTTGCAAATGACGGTTTGTAAAATATGAAGATTCAAGTTAATAATTTGAAATTCATTTTCGACTGTTGAATGCTTGTTTATTTGCATGTATGAGTACCGTTCAACGTATCCGGAAAAGCCTCAACCGCTAGGAGCGATCTTATGAAAGAAATATGTGTTATCGATAAGCTCTGAATTATTTATGTCTTGATTTCCACAACTTTGGCTACTAGTACCTTGTTCCCCTAATTGCAAGTGTAATTATGACCTTTACATTATATTATATACCTATTGTTTGTCGAGATATCTTTACTTGTAATTGAGTACAATATCAGTCCTTCGCTAATACTGAAACAGCCAAATGAATCGATTGGACGCCGTGCGCGATGATTTTTTGGGCCTCGGACGGAACTTGCAGGGGAATTTACGTCATCACAAATATTTTTACAAAAAGAAGAGTCTGTGCCGTACCGAGGCGCGCAAAATGTTCCGAACTCGGCGAATTCACACACTTAAAGTGCCATTATTATGCTTAAATACTTACATAATTATGCTATTAATAATAATCTCGCAGGGTTCGAATTAATGAATGAATAATGAATGAATAATGATTAAAATAAAAAGTAAAAATGATGACAAGAGAAGGATGAAGAACAAACTAAAGACGAAACAAAAGACGTGTATAATTGTGCGACCAGAAGATGGTGAGAAGATGCATCAAATGCAGTTTTTTAAGGGCACACAGAACTGCCAATTCACGGATTTTACATTTACTTTTAGACTTACAATTAACGTCTTTTATTGGAAAAGACGATTTATCTTAATGTGATGAATATCTACGATTGTTTACAAGTACCAAAACGAGATTTAACCATCTCACAAACATCAAAATATTTTTAGAACATCTTTATTTAGAAAATCTTTTATCAAAATTTATTCCACAAATTGACAGCACTGCAAGTAAGACGCCACGACGTCACATCCACCCTCAAAATGAGAAACTGTGATAAAATTCTCGAGGGATGAGTGGATGTTTTGTCGGGGCAAGTTTCTGAGACATGACAAATTTAAATGTTATTCTAAAATAATCCAATGCATGATGGGTTCAAGAGAGAGAAAGAGGGAGTAACTATGTGATGAATAAATAAAAGATGAATGATGGATTTGATTAACGATGTATACACGCAAATCGGCCCAACTGCATGCTTTATGAACCGAACTTAAAAACTGGTTACACCATACATTATCTAACAGGAGGATTAGGTCCTCGGACCCTAAAACAGTCTTAACGATACATTAACAATGTAGTAACAACCAAATCTCTCGTTCGAGGTCGCATCAACGGATTCGCATCAGTGCACGCGCGCATTATTTGGGTCATTGCATGGGTCATTCACGCTCGTCATAATTTATCGAATTGATGAATGTGAGACTTGTACGCGGCATACTCGATTAATCGGTACCCAGTGTAGTTTCTACTAATCCTAATAATGCACAACGAGAACCTCAACGAAGATTGAAAGACATTTTACTTTGTAAATGTTCTACTTTCAATTAAAAAAAACAATCGTTTGTTTTTGCTTAATTTTCTATCTTAAATAATTATTCCGTTCAATCAAAGATTGCCTATTTATTAACGCGAATCTATGCTAGAAATCATTGATTTTTAATACAAGATTACCGCCGTTATGCCTTTTCTTGCCTCTGCTTTTCACTTCTACGGGGGAAGAAACGCTGCTTCATAACGTAATTATCTTCCTTTCAAGTCGATTGCGCAGAAGAGGAAGGAAAGAAGGGAATAGAAACGAGGCACTTCAGTCTGCCCGTTTTTATATAAAAATGTGCACGATGAAAATGGTATAAAAACTAGGCACACAATAGAAACAAAAATAATAGGACATTGGCCTCTTAAAATACTTTTCGTCGATTGTTTAATATCGTGTTAAACGAGGACAAACAATGGATCGCTCCTGAAATATCGGGAAACGCTGAGTAATAATTAATTGCCCTTTTACTCTGTATTGGTAAGAAACGTTAAGTTGCTTATAGAATACGAAATCCAGTTGGGTATCTACTATCACAAATTAGTTCTTGGTTTAAAAAAAATATCTAAGCTACACTGCAATCTACGAGGATTAATAGGACATTAGTTGAGAGTATATTTTAAAAATCTACTTGGAGCAACATTTTCGTCCACTGTGATATTCAATGCAGCTCATCTGATTTTTTTTCAACTTTTATTGAACATCAGCGATGATTGTCGTTCTCGTAAACACATTATTCTTACAAAAAATGCTTTCTTCGCTTCCCCTTCGTGTAAACATTTACTAATTACTCATTATATTAAGGGGATTTCTGTGTAAAATAACGTGCTTTTAGTTATCAGTTATTTCGATCACTACTTGGACACGTAATAAACAATCTTTCGTTGAAGATGCATATACTTATTTAATACATATTTTGTGTGGAACATTTTGATCGTTTTTGTGATTTTATTGACAGTAAAATTATGCACCATACTCATTATTATATTACTTTCCAATCTTCCATTTCCTAAGCTTGGTGTGTTATTCATATTTGTTAGAGATATTTGCAACTATATAAGTCAATTCCACATGACTTTTATTCAATTCCATCGTTTGGAAATGCCTTAATGCTTTTGCCAGTTAACTTATCACTATTCCATTGACTTTCTTCACTTTTTGAAAGCGTTTCAGAACTTTTCATGATTTTTGCAGTTATCTATTGCGTTTTTCGTTGTTTTGAAAGAGAATTGTTTTTCTATCAACTCTTGTTTTAGATTTTCATGGTGTTTTAACTATCTCTCTTTGTAGGTTCAGACAATTCATCGTTTTCATCATCTTCAATATCAATGCTTGGTTCTGGAAGTAGTGGGGGAGGTATAGTAGTAACGTCAAAGCTAGAATCAGTACTTGATATAATCTGCCCATCTTTAATTTCCAAATCTACTACTACTCTATGTCTTCTTTGCTGTTTCTTTCGTCTGAAAGCTCTCTGACCTCGATCGGGTGTATGACCTGGACTGTCCATGCTAGAGGAAGTATCACCCTCACTTTGCGGACTTCTACCTGTAGAATAAGGAAGCGTTTTAGTTCGAATTTGAGCCTTAATTTGCATCGGTGGACTAGAGGTTGTTGATTCGCCGCTCAAGCTCGTTGTAGAATAATAAGGCGTAGATTTTGCTCTAATAGGAACCACAACCGGTCTTTCAGTCGATCTAGTGCCGCCTCGCTTCGGATCCTGAACTGGGTCGGATCGAGCTCTACCAAACCTACGCTTTTGTAAATCTTCAGGTATGGGCCGCTGTTCCTCGAATGACCAATCGTCTTCGTTCGATCTGGATATAGAGGAAAATCCAGCGTAACCTTCGTGCATGTCTTCGGAACTGTCTCCGCGGTTTACTTCCATGCGAACTTGATCTCCGCTAGAGTATCGCATTGCTGGTACGTTGTCATAAAGTTGGTCTTCGTCTTCTTCAGGTATTGGTCCAGGGAGATCTACAATATCTGGTAACACGTCAAAATTTTCTTCGATTGCTTCGTCGTACTCGTTTCTTAACGTTATTCGAGGCGGAGAAATATCTGCAGCTTGTGCCATCATAATTGCTTCTTCTACTACAAACTGTCCTCTTTGCATTTCGTCGAATTGACTTTCAACGAATTTTCTAGCTTCATCAAATTCATCCTTACTTTCTTGAAATTGCTTACTATGATCACCTTGTAAACGAGACTCTTCTTCGTTGTATTCTTGAGTGCCTGGAAGACTTTCGATAATTTGGCACTTTGAGTTTGGTCTCATGCTTGTTCCACTTTTTTCAGAAGTGGTCGTATCACTTTGACTTTTATCTCCACCAACTACTGAGTAGTACTGCTGTGGTATAATCGTTGTGCTACCAGACCAATCGGAAATTGAAGCACCCAATTCCGCTAGAGAATTATCATCTGATTTCGTGCCAGAATACTGACAAAATTGTCGCACAGTATTATTAGAACTAGACCATTCAGACATAGACAAACCCATTGAAGTATCTTCACTATGTGAAGATCCTGTAATATGGGAATTTGAACGAGGTCTTACGACTACCTTAACTGTTCCATCAATGGTTGCTGAAGAACTCTGATTATCTTCAAGAAAAGTTGATTGCAAGTCATCTTGAAGAGTTTTGTTTTCGTCACTTGAGTCACTATTTTGTGTATTTTTACCTCCTGGTGTTTCAGTACTATCAGTAACTGTTACTTTAACCGCTTCTTCTGCTTCTTTAATTTCCATGTAATATGTTTCTACGTGACTAACTATAGGTGTCTCAAAAACTGGTGAACTTGGTGGAGAAGGCCAATCTTCAGAAGTTTGCAACTGTAGTCTCGATCTTCTACTTTTAGGAGATTTGCCATCATCATCAGTACCACCACGAGATACATCAATTGGAATATCAGGAAGTTCTGAGGAAGTCCTGCGATCTTCTGACACAGATAGTACTGCAGCTGCCGACGGTGGGTCAGATGACAAAGATGGCTGATGATCACTTGAAATTAAAGATTCATCGTCAAGACTAGGAGATCTTGAACTCGGTTTGAATGAATCTTCCATATCGCTTTTGTCTTGCTCCGAGGTGGTTGAACGCTCAGATATTCTTGAAAGTGTTCTTGACAATGAAAAAGCACCGTAGCTGGCGAGAATTTCAGGACCAATAGGATAAGCAAAACCACCTGGCATATCGACAAGATCATCTTGAAAACTATCTTCGTTTGGACCATTACTGTCCTCGGAATGAGATTGTTGCTGATTATCATCGTGCGGAATCCACCCTTCTTCTAAACTTGAACTACCTGAACTTTCTAGAGGAAAAGGTCTCCATGTAGAACCGTGTAATTCTGGTCTAATTGGTTGGGGGTAAACAGAGCTGCTACTACTTTCATCTTCTAACGAGGCCTCTTTTCGTTGTTCTCTTATCAAAGCGATTTCGCGGCGATCAACTATTTGTTGGACTTGGCCTATGCCTAAAGGGCGAGCTATAGAACATGAGCTTGAATCAGGATCTTCTCGATCTGGTGTCCACGTACTTGTTTCTTCACTTCTAGATCGTTCGGTACTGAGCTTTCCTTTTTTATCAACACTTAATCTATTATCGTCCGAATCTCCAGATTTCTGAGCTGGTTCATCTTCAGGAAGTTCTTCAGCACCATCCTCTTCTTCTTTACGCATTTCTAGGTACTCTGCTGTTAGCTCAACTTCTACTAAAGTTTTTTCATCCAGTTTATCAACGCCGTAATCAGGAGAACTCATTTCACTGTCGATAGCTTGCATTTGAATTTGTGTATCCAAGGCATCTAATGTATCTTCACTTGTATCACCAGAATCTAATCTTTTTTTTTCTTGATACTCTATTTCGTAAGTTTCTGGATCTATTCCGTCATCTTGTTGATCGTCACTCTGATTTCCTTCATCATCAGAACATTCTTCGATAGAAATTTGAATCGGTGACTTGGCCATGTTTGGACCATCTGGTGGGTAATCGCTGAAATCAGGAGTGAGAGTTCCTTCCCTATTTCTACTAGGCCCTTGACCCGGATCTTGGCTAGGGCTAATAGTAACATTGGGTAAATCTTCTACAAAATCTTTTGGTCTACTTTCAATTATTTTAGTTGTTTCTTTCTCTTTTTCTAATTCTTTCATTCGTTCTTCTTTTTCTTTTAATTTTTCCAATTCCTTTTCTCTCTCTTTTTCTTTAATTTTTTCAGCTTCCTTTTCTTTCTCAGCTTTTATTTGTTTTTCTTTTTCTTCTTCTTCCTTGATTTTTTCTTGTTTTTCTTTCTCTTTTTCTGCCTCAACAAATTTCTTTACAACTTCACTCATTCGTTTGTCAGATTGAATTTTCTTGAGAGAAAATTTTGGTTTACTTTTCACTTCTTTTTTACATTCTGTATTTGACTCGGAACTTTGATCAATAAATTTAGTTTGTAATCCATCCTTTACATCAAACGGAGGTCCTTTTTGCATAGTTGTGCTAATAATCTTTTTCTTAATTTCTGAATCATCCAAAATTAAATCTGGGCAAGGAGCTATATCATTATTTTCTGTTAAAGGAGACTCCAGATATTGTGCTGATGCTTCTGTGCTAGAATGAGAATCAGTAAGTATTTCTGGAACAGTAGTGTGATCTGTACTATCCGATTTCTCCTTGGAGGATGATGATTGCTGTTTTGGTAGTTTGGACGATTGAGCTTTTGGTGTAGGTTCATGATCTCCTAGTTTTTCTTTATCCTCTGCTTCTTCACTAACATCAACTGTATCATCTTTGCTTGAAAAGGCGTTTGCTGGTGGCAGTCGAGAGACAGATATAACGGGAGCATCTAGTGACTTAGCTCTTCTCTGAGAAGTGGGTGACTGCGTAGCTCCCTGGCGTTGTAGAGCACCAATGCCACTACCTTCTGAGAGCCCCAGGCGCGCCCGAGCAAACAAAACAGGACTTTGTCCTGGCTTACGAAGTACCACTGGAGATTTCTTAGCTTCTTTTTTCAGGTCAATAACAGATTTCTTAAAATCGGTCGATTGATCTGGCTCAACTTTGGCAACGTCAGATGTTGGAGATTTTTTCATTTCAGATTTTTTAGATTGCAAAATTTCACGCTGTTTTGTAGAAATTATTTCATGTTTTTCTATTATAATCGTATCTTCTTGTTTTAATTCGTAGTGTTCTATTGTTATTTCAGATATTTTTCTTTTGGGTGAAGATTTTGGTGATACTTTTGGAGATACTTTTGGCGATGCTCGTGGGGATACTTTCGGGGATGTTTTTGGTGAAACTTTAGGAGATACTTTAGGAGATACTTTTGGAGATACTTTTGGAGATACTTTTGGTGATACTTTTGGGGAAACTTTTGGAGAAACTTTTGGCGAAACTTTCGGCGATACTTTTGGAGAGACTTTTGGAGATACTTTCGATACATCAGACTTACTAATCTTAACGCTAACAGATCGTTTTGGAGACAGTTTTTCAAGCGAATTTTTTCTTTCAGTACTACCTAAACTTTTAGAAATACCAAGGGATTTTGGTCTAGTCTTTTCTTTTAAACAAGTAACAATTTTAATAAGTTCATCATCAACAGATGCAGACTTAGCCCGAGGTTTCTTTAAATCATCCTCCCTTGATAATGAAAATGATCTGTCTGATAATCTGCTCACTGATTTTGATCTTCCTTTTTGAATTATACTAACCTCAGGCACTATATCTGTAGAATCAATAATTATAATTTCTTGTGGCATTTCGCCAAGTTTAAGTTTTGATTTATCTATTCTTGAACTTGAAGGTGAAGTTTTAATTTCTTTGGAGCCGCTCTTTTTAAAAGGCGGTTTATCCCCTTCAAGAGATTTAGATTGCTTTTTAAAGTCCTTCTTTATGGGATCTGATTTCATTTTCTTTATTCTCTTAGGAGATAAATCTTGCGTAAAGCTCTTGTTTTCCATTTCAGGCGATAAAAGAGTATCTATAGGTGCTTTTTCTTCCGCTAATGATAGCGATTTAGAACGCAAGGGTTCGCCATGGGGTCTAAACATGAATGGTGTAAATTCAGGAACTTTAAGAGAATCCAGTTCTAAAGCAGGTTTTACGGGTACTTCATCTAGAGGCAAGTCAGCGACAGGTTCAACAAAATCATCGTATCCAGTATCAATAATTTTAGGTCTTGATATCTTAGCGTTTTTACTAGCTTCGCAAAATCTTGATTCTATTTTATCTAAAATTTCTTTTGTTTTCTCTGGTATACATGGTTTTTCTAAACCTTTGGGTTTCTGTTTCTTTGGAGAAGGAGGTGGTTTAGGAGATGTTGGACCAGACATTCTACCGTCACTTTCATAATAAGGCTCGTCTCGAGAATGATCTGTTACGATCAGTCTACTAGGCTTAGGACGTGAAACTAGTGGTTTCTCTGGAATAGGTGGTTTTTTCACATATGCTTGCTTCTTATCGGGATCTGGTATTTCGGGCAAAGGCATATTTTCTATGCTATCTTGTGGTTCTAAACTATCATCTGCAATTCCCATTTTTTCTTTCGTTTTTTCTCTTCGTTCAAGCTCCTGTTTTATTTCCATTCCAACTACGCTAGCAAAGTTAAATTTGGATTTTTCTGACAGACTTGGGCTTCTAGAGCTAGAATCAGGAGATCGTCTTTTTTCTAGTGCAGAAATGATAGTCACAGTGGGGTCGGTAGGAGACAGATGTTTTGGAGATCTCCTTTCAAGAGCCGAAATAAACGTAATATTTGGTTCAGTCGGTGAATGTTTCGTATGTTTTTTATCTAGGCTTAACGATTTAGGCCCAATCGTTTCTATAATAGACGGTTCCGTTCTAACCTTATCCAATGAGCTTGACTTTGGAGAAACCTTGTCTTTGACCTGCCTCGTAGGACTTACTTTGGGACTCCTGTCGGGTGAAATACTTGGGGATAATTTTGAACTTAAAATACTCTTTGGTTTATCGGAAGGACTTAAAACTACTTTCGGTTTATCAGGACTAATGAGAATACTTCGAGGTTTTTCAGATGACAATATAACGCAAGGTTTATCCGGTGAAGTTAATTTTGTTAAATCTATGAATGAAGCATCAGTCACAGGATTCAGTGGTAACTTTGGAAAATCTTTTGCAAGAATTTTTGCAGCTAATTTTCCAAGCTTAGATCCATCAGACTCAGATTTTTCGTCAGAAGCTGTGCCGTTCATGACATGACGCTTGTGAAGCGTATATGGTATATCTGTATTTGATTTTCTAGGTTGAGTTCCATCGGCAAATGCATCTTCGTCGCCAGAATCAGCAGGAGTAAGATCAATGGATTTTTGATGCATTAGCATGTGTCGTTTGCTGTTTGATCCAAGTCTTTGCCTGGCTGGGTTAGGATCACTCTTTGTTCTTTCAATAGGTATATGACTTGTTGCTGTCGGTTCTTCGGGGAATCCAATGACAACTCCGCCGACTACTTTTGGATCATACTCGGTAAAGACAGCTTGAGGTTTAATAATATCTCTTTCACTCGAGGCACCAATTATAGTGTCAATCCTTGATTCTATAGTCTTTGTTTGACGTTCCTGCTTTTGACGTTCTTTTTCCCTTCTCTCTTCATCCTTTCTTGCCTTTTCTAAGCTTCTCCAATCATCTCTTTCTCTCGGTTTAGTTTCTCTCAGTCTTTCGATTTGTTCACTGTGCCGTCTAATTTCTTGATATTCTGCCATTGCATAATCATAATCAACACTCCTTTTCTCTTTCACACCAGTATGATCAAAACTCTTTCTGCTTTCTCTAGCTTCGCGAGAATCTGTTTTTTCTAAATTTTTACGATCGTTTCTTCTCTTCTCTTTTTTATTTCGTTCGTATTGTTCAAATGAACTAAATCGCTCAATAGCTTTTGGATCAAAATCGAAAATAGATCTTTCTTTATCGATTCTATCAGCACTTTTATTTCTAGGTTTGCCGTCAAACGGGCTGCTCAAACCACCAGAATATCGTCGATCAAAATATCTTTGCTCGTGCTCTGACAATGGACTACGTCCCGGGCTACGCCTCGAATCCAAACGTTCAATACTACGCTCTCTTCGATCGCGCAATTCACGTTGACGATGATTTCTGTGACTCCTGTTGTCAAGATTTTCCATACTTTTACGAAGCTCGCGTGTATCCAGCTGTTCAGCACTTCTTCCCCTGTAATCACGGAAATCGTAGCGGCAGCTAGAGCGTCTATCTTTACCGAAGTCAAGGCGCTCAAGACTTCGCTCGCGTGCGTCAAGTCGTTCCATACTTCGACGCAACTCCGCATTACGTCTAGTTTCTCTAGAATCAATTCTTTCAATACTTCGTCGCTCGCGCGATTCGCCCTTTTCAATGGTTCTACGCTCGCGTGAGTCCATTTTTTCCAGTTTCCTAATTTCCCTCGAATTATCGCGTTCCATGCGCTTGCGCTCTCTCTCCTGCATCTTGGACAAAATCTTTTCGACTTTCTTTTCGGCCTCTCTGGCCTTTTTCTCGCGTGCTCCCTGAGCTCTGCCTAAACTACCGGTCTCTACATAAGGACGCGGGGGTTGATTTTCTTCTAAACTGGTTATGCTTCGCGCTCTGGTCTGTCTACCTGAATATGCTGCCCTATTTAAGTCTACCGGGCTGAGATCATCGTCAATTCGCGATTTCGGCCGCATAATGCCTTCATCCCGCAGGACCTCAGAATCGACGTGCGTTATTTTGTGTTTTGACTTGAGGCTTTTGAGTTCATTTAATACTGTCATTTTCTGCTTTTGAACTTGCTGAACGACAGGATCCACTTTAGTGGAGTCCTGATGAGTGAGTTTAGTGCTTGGTTGCTTCTCGATTGAACTGGCGTGGCGCGTCTCAAACTTTCTCTCTATCTGCGTATTGGACCGTTGAATTCGCGATTCCATGACGATGATCTCCTCCTCCGTCCGGGTAGTCGACGCCGAGTACCGATCAACCGATTTTGCGCTTTTTGAACTCTTAATTTCCGCGAGTACTGACTTAAATAAGTTTTTGTCTGTAGAACGAATCGATCTCTGCTTGATGAAGGAATCGGTTTCGGAATCCATTTGGAACATTTCGGGCTCGATGCCTTCATCGCTTTGGTCAGAAAGCGGTTCGTTCTCTTCGCGGGGACTCGAGTACGACTCAGGATACTCGAACTCGTTCTCGCGCTCCAGAAGCTCGTAAGAATCATGGGACAAATCGTCGTGAGACAGATCGCCGGCCTGTGCCGATCCCTCGTGCCCCGACTCGGTGGATAACGAAGACGCCCCCGGATAAGAGCTGCTGTAGATCTTGTCGGGTACGGAATCGCGATCCAACGAGGGGAGTTTCGAGCTCGCTGCACTGTACGAGCGATGGGTCACGTTGTTGTCAAGCTCGCCCGGGGACGGCGAGTGGAACGCATCGATAACCGAGTCCGATTCCTTCGTCGATCGCTTGCCCGAGTCTTCGAAGCTCGTAACGTAAAGCTCGCGACAGCTTGCCGAGCGCTGCCACGAGTACCTCGGTAGGGGTCGCGGGCCCGGGAATTCAGGGGGACTGCTGTTAGAGGGGCTGATACGACCTGTTGATGAAATCCTGGCTTGCTGCTGATGTTGTTGTTGTTGACTGGTAACATGCAATGGTACTTGGCCCTGGGTGTACGGTGTGGCTGGCGAATGAACGTCGATAGAGGTGAGCGTCCGATAGGACATAGCTGTGTCTTCGCGACGGTGACTCGTCCCGCCCATCGAGACACTCGTCACAGTCGTCGGAGAATCCAGTGTCATCGAACCGCATGACAGAGACAGAGCCGGCGTTTCCAGTGCTACAAGCAATGACGTTTTGTCAATTTGGTTTGTAAATCAATTGGGTTTAATGAGATATTGTTTCGTTTTTATAGAACTTGAAATTGTGTTCGAAAATTGAAATTGCACCTTGCCTAACTTGATACCTACTCTGTATTGACAGAAGTCCCGGTTGACTTTGAGAGATCGATAGAATTTCAATTTTATTCCAATGATTATTTGATTAAGCTTCTACAGATTTATTTAAGATTTTTTTTAAATTCAATACTACAAGTGGTTTCTCTCATAGCCAGTGATACTCTAAATATAGGCAAAAAGCAATATTTTCAGTAAATAAGCCGGTTGTCTCCTACGTCACACTACTTTAACTACACTACCAGTGGTAACTCATATTTACAATAATCAGATATTGGCAAATAAGAATCACCATTTCACTATAAACAAAAGTAAACGACAGGTGTTAAACAATAAAACAATAATACAAGTAAACAATAAAATCAATAGTAATAACTTAGAATTAAGAAACTTAAAATATAAGATGGAGTTTAAGCGTTTTTTTTTTTCATTTTTTTAGTGTTCAGTGGTTAGTGTCGCTCGTGGTACATACCAGGATCGCCGAGGGGCAGGAGGGGGTGGGCAGAGATGCTGGAGCTGCCCAAAAGGGAGCTGCTTGATGTGGCCCCTCGATAGCCTCCCCCCTCCGAGCCCTGCAATGCCCTACCACTGCTAGTCTGCCGGAACGAATTGGACCTGCGAGCAAGAGAGAGTCAAGTTCAGCATCAGACCTAACGCTACCAATTGTTTGTTTAATCTTTCTTTTGTTGTTACAACATATCTTTTCATGATAAACCATGAAAAATGCAAAAATACTTGAATTTACCCTCCTCAAAAAAACTTGCAAAAAATCTCCACAAGCCACTTCGGTCTTTTGGTTCAGTAGAAAAGCTTGTGCGAGTTGGTGTGATTAATTAGTGTCTTTGGGTGACTTTGTTGAGCGAATAAATCACCGAACAAAGTAACCATTTAACTGTTAGTGAATCCTCATGCTCCTGTCGTAATTGCATCGCGAATTATCGCAAATAAGTTAGTAAATCAAGTAGCAAAGAGAACGATTAAATTTTAAGTATATTATAATATCAACGGCTCATGATAACGACGTAGAACAAACGGGTACGTGATATAAACGTGAGTGAGAGAAAAAATTTGGATCTAAAGATCAAACTACAATACTAAATCGAAATACTAGTCATCGAGATAGTTTTAACAGGTAATGCTATATATTTTAGTTTAATAATCTCGAGGGTTCAGTGAAAGTTTGTGATTTGTGTGACAGAATGGATTTACGGTTGTGGTTGCGACGTTGATTCATATATAATAATTACGCTAATTTCTAGATAATAATAAAGGTCACATCGACATATGAATATATAAAAAAGAGAACGTAATTGGCAATATAAGTGTATAATATATAAAAAATATTGACGGAGGGTATAACATTAATGATCATTCGGGTTGTATCGTGCCTGATGGTGAGCCTGACTCCCCGCCACCCCTATTCGAGCAGGCAACACTGACAAAGAAACGGGATAATGCAGAAAAGTATCTAATTTGTGGAAAGTGCACATAAGTCTCTCTCCTGTGTTTCATTGTTTGGTTGTTTATTTCTTGCGGAGAAAAATATTCTTTCAGATACAATCATGACTAACATGAATGAATGTTATAGACACAAACAACGACATTGAAAAAAAACACTATTCACATCGATAAATAATATTTTCGTTGATCGTGATATACCATTTTCAGGATTTAGAAAAAAAAACATTCCTTTAAGTTTAGATTCAACGGACGTCATCGACTTTTTATAAGCGAATAATTAATGTTTAATCGACTGCACATTTTTAGCACTTAGTTATTTTCTATCCGATTAATGCAATTGATCCATTACCTTTCAACTATTTGTACTTCTACTCGACTTAATGCACGATAGCAATAATCGATAAAAGCTTCACTCTATATTTTTCTCCGCGCAAAATAAATCGAAGCTCGACGTATTTTGTGCACCGAACAGTAACACACCAGGAAATATACACAAAAGGGAAAAAAAACATGATCACAAAAGATACAACGTCGAGCTTCGACGAGCTCAAGGTGCGACTCGCTGTGCTGCAAGGAGGTGAAATCAAGAATAGAAAAGTCGACAGAACACTGGCCACCTGCTGTTGGGTCTACGGCGAAATCCCTGGGTTTTGCTGTTTACGAGGTTCTGCGACGAGCCTCGGTTGACTTTAGACAATTATATACATTGATTCTGTTTATCTTTTGAGCGGGGGCATACTCAATGGTACTCATGCACTAGCTACTTATAAGAAACGGCAAATCACTCGGGTGTCAAGAAACCCGGTTTAGAAATAAATGGTGGACAATTACAAGTTTTTGGAGGAGGATGTTAACTAAGCTCACCTTTGGAAGGTCTGCCGCTTCACGTAGTTATTGCGAACGAATTCCACTATTTGCTTCTGAGTCTTGCCGCTATACCTGTAAATTTAAATATTCATTTCGTAAAATCGTATGCCTTGAATAAAAGATGTTCTCGTCAATTTTAAAATTTTTGTTCGATCACTGAGTATCCCTTTGAAGGTTTAAGTTCGGGGGCTTACCTGAAGGAAGATCCACGACTGAGGACTCGAGTTTTTTGCCGCGTAACTCTCTTAACTACGGAACAGCGGAAGAATCCATGATTTTCCACGCATTTCTTCCAAAAGTTTTTACATTCGTTGCGACCTTCGAAGAAGAATTCGACTGTGTCCTTATAGTAACCCTGAAATGCGCAGACTTTCAGAAATGGTCGAAATTTTATGCTATAATAAATTTAACGTATCAGATTGAAAACTCACATAGCCTTCCGGATGAAGTTTAATCAAAAACTTCTTCCTTTTAAAACTAATTTTTCTTATTTTCGCCCAACTAAAGGTATTAATTTTTGTATAATGTTGAAAGACTATGATTCCCATATGTGCCACAGCCAAATTCAACGGCACTCCTTCGTGATCCTAAAAAAGTTAATAGATTATTAGTGTAATCTTTATTAGTAATACTGAAGAAAATCAGAAAACAAAATTTACCTTTGCAGGGTGCATTTTTATTCCATAAAGTTCGCAACGTCGAGCAGTCTCCAATAGATTCAGATCTGCTTCCGCAGGTGATTGGCCCCTAAATAAAGTAAAAATAATTTTATTACTTTTCCATTAGATAATTAACTCAAAAATTCATAAAGCATCGAAAAGTTTATGTTTGAAAACTTTATAATTTACTTTGACTCCATTTAATTTTGCGAGAAATGCCTGAAATGCCTTTTATATTCCATGTAATTAAGAAAATATTGAAAAAGAGCTTTAATTGTGATGTTAACGTTAACATTAATAATTTCCAAAAGAAACGTAAATTATTGTTCAGTCAACTTCAGATCCGCCAAAAATTTTAGCAATTTTTTAAGCATAATATATTTCAGTCCAATTTTTGGAATTTCTTCCCACTCCTAGTCTCGGTTAATCTTTCCATAAATCAATTGCACCAGACAAGGCTAGGATATAAGGAACGCATCGGCATTCCGAGCGCGTCTTTTACGTAACTGCAACGTTGCGAATTATTATGCGGAAGGCGCGTCTCGTTCAGTCATGCAGCGACAACTTACGCGTGTTTTTTGTGATTCTCCATTATCCGCCGTTCCAGCTCGTTGTCCTGATGCGGCACGAATTTGTACGTTGACAAGTACGTGTGATCTGGGTAGTCCTCGATGACGTAGTCCCCGCATTCAGCTATTGTCAGAAAGAGTGCCGATTCGAATTAAAAACATTGCCGATTAAACAATCTGTTCTTCTTAGATTTAAATTAGTGGAGGAGTGAGAAAATGTTGTTTGCAAAATCATTTGTTAAAGTATCTTTTTTTGCAAACAACGAAGGATAGAGATTTTTTATCGTCGCTGAATTTCGTACTACTAATTTGCACATACCATTCCCAATAATTATTTGATACAAGTATAAAGTTTAACTACTTCGAGTTTTCGAAGTTCTATAATATTTACTTCACATCTGCGATGTCACTGAACCTCTAAATCATACTCTACAATCCTAGACTATTATGAAGCATTTGGCATTTATAAATCCCTATTTATAATTGACAAATAGCATCAATCATTCCCAATTAATTAAAGAGCTTTCTCGCCACTCACAGTCCAAACCGACCTCCATTCGCCCCCTCCCCCATCCACCCACTGTTTTTACCGACGTCGCAAGTACAAATCGTGATTTCTTGAGTCTCCCTCGCGGCAGTCAAGAGCGGAGAGACAGGCAGGCAGGCAGGCAGTCCGCAGACCCATTTAGAATTCACGTATCGTAGGCAGCTCGGGTATTGTGCGAGTTATGAAAGCCAATGCTTCCACAATGGCCTTGCGACAATGAGCCAATTGTGACCTGGGATTGAAGTAATCAAGACATCCGCGCCAGTTCGCGAGCACCGCCGAACGCCACACGAACAGCTGCCAGTCGGAGCCGCTCTCTCGGGGACCAACGGCGACGGCTTTAAAAGTTACGACGCGCTCGATTAATGCGCGCAGCTTTTCGTCGCTATATAAGCGAGAGAGGCATTTGACGAGCGTTACATGCCTTCTGCTTAGGGAGCTTTGTACGCCGATATTTTTGTGTGGCTGCCTCTATGCCTCGGACTCGTTTACTTCAATTTTCATTGATCTAGTTAGATTAGCTTCGAAGAAGCACTTTTCTTAAGCTCCGAGTCACAATTGTGGATTTGTGTATGTCAGTCGAGTAATTTTTATGATTTATTGTAAAATTTGTTATTTCTATAGTTTTTTTTATTTTAATCAAAGGCTAAATTAAACATATACGCATATTTGCTGTTTAAAAAATTCACAGAATTTGATTCTAGAAATTTTAATGTATTAAAGTACTACTTCCTCCTCTTCACGGCTTAATTCAATTATGCAATGTAGAAAAATATCGTTTATTCCCTCTTCAAGCTTCTTCAGCTGCAAATGTTATTGAGAATGATATTTCCGTTATGACTTCAATTATCCGCTCGCTTTGAGCTCATTACTCCATTACAATGTAGCATTCAGATTTATAGTATCAATCTCAATGATAGAAACAAATTTATCCCTTCGTCCCGTTTTAAAAGCGCTATGCAAAATACCCAACGCTCCGAGCTGCAAACTCCCTTAGCCCGATAGATAGCAATTTACGACGCGACGAGCCTTTACCAGCCTCTCGCTCTGACCTCCATTTTCGTCGAGATTAAAAGAACCGAAAAAAGAGCATCCAGCGACAGACACGGGTCAAATTTATTCTAACGAAATCAATAACGCTCGGCAGAAGTGGAGATAGACAAAAAGAGAGGATGGGTGCACAGGGCGGTGGGTGAGAGGGAGAAAAAAAAAGAGCCAGGGGGGGCCCATTTTTGCATTGCAAAGCGGCGCCGTTGCGCAAACTGACCTTGAACTATATAACTGGCCATCAAAGCGGCAGTGTTGTCGTTGCACTGGAGCAGACCCTGCGCCAAGTCGCGCTTGATTTGCAGGCAGAACAAATATCTCGTGAACTCCTCCTCGAGCTGCGCCGGATCCGGCGTGTAGAACTTGACGCAGAACCTGAGGAGCGGATCGACCAGCGACAGCCCCACTTGCCTGCAAACTGGTTTCTCGAGATCCAGCCAGTACTGCTCGAATGAGTGAGTGCCGAGAAAAAAAAATGCATGTGCAAAGGGGGACTGATTAAAATCTGAGGGATGCGCGCGCGCGCCTTTCGCGCCGTCTTTGGCTGCTTAGGATTTTTTGCTTGGGGCCATTGCTCGACTTTAAATTTAAATCGAATTCAAACGCGGTGCTGTTTCGAGAGAAGTTATTATTGCAGCTTTTTAACAAAGGACAACTGAAATATTACTCTTGCCGGTGTTTTTACGTTAAAAAATTATAGATTTTTTAAATAAAAGACTAATTTATCAGTCTAACTAAACGTAAAAATTAATGGACATGATAATGCACTTTATATATGGAAATTGTTTCAACATAAAATTACCAGTTTCTGAAATAGTCGTTCAATTGAAATTAAAATACAAATTTTAACGAGCAATTTTGAACTGACTTATAATTCCAAGAAAATGTCTATAAGCATGTCGCTTGTTTAAAAAAAGCAAGTAATAAATAATTTTATCCTCAAACACAATTTTTTGTTGGTCTATTTATCGGTAATACTTTGTCAATCAAGAAAAAAACGTAGCCTCAGCGCAGCCTTGTTCGAGGTGTTAAGCGGAAAAAACGTTTGACCTTTTTGCATGAACTGATAAAGAGGCTTTACACCGTCAGGAAATATTGCAATTTGCTTTTTTTACCTTAGTTCCATTAGGCTCCTGGTACTCAAGACCGAAATAGTCCGCCTCTAATAGATGCAGTTGTTTGCATACTTGATCGAACAACACCCTCCCTAATGCCTTTGCCTGGAAAAAAAGGGAAAAAAATTAGGAAATTAGATCTTGATAATTATCCGAGATTAAAAAGAGGTTTTTAAAATATTGTAAAATTAAAACATTGTTTGTTAATTTACGTAATGTAAGTTTTTGCAGAAATCGTGTTTGTGAACGATGCTGATGCATTCTCACCAATTATACTTCGTTATGATAGTTATTGTCTTTTTTTCCTTGGTCTAACCTTCAACCTAACTAATTGTAAGCAAGTCCAAATTACTGGAATAAGTGACTTATGCTTGTTAATTTTTCTTTTTTGAACTGTATTTATAATCTTCATTCTGAGTTCGGGAATAAAAACTGTCTCGTTTCTTCTCGAGAGGTTTTATATCGCAAAGATGTTTGGATAAAAATAAATAAAAAAATGACTGCATCTCCTTTCTCAAGACTTTGACATTTGTGTTAGACGTAGTCTAAATTCATAATTTTCTCTTTTCTACTTTGTTTCCATCACACTTAAATATTTAAAATTAAGTCGAATAATGTAATAAATACAACCTTCTTAAATATATATTAAAGTTTCACGCATTAAATGTTCATTGAACTTTTAGTGTTTCAAGAAATTATGTAAAAATTATCATTTTATATTTTCTGCGTAAAATAGTTTGTTCTAAAACAATTGCTATAAATTAAGTTCTTGAGAAATTTGATATTTATGCATACTTGATGCTATGCCAAAATTCTGCGTTTATTTGAAATCTATATTCCGATGACTTTACAACTCAAAAGATTAAGTTATTAGATTCATACTCAGTACCAGCAATCTCCAAAATCTTTATTCCCACGATAAAATTTACATATTTTTATTATTTTATTATTTTCCTCTTAATATAATCCAATAAAATAAAAACCGTAGTAATCGATACCAAGCTTGCATCTGAAAATCTCCCCGCAAGTCAACTAGCTTAGCGTTCCCGCAACTGCAAAGCCAACTTGACTAGTTGAGTAATAAAATTACATCGATTGGCCGTTTGTCACGGCACGGTTAACGCCTGCGGTGTGTCTTGATGCAAATCGTCCAGCTTGAGGCCATAGCGGTGACAACGACTATTTGCAGCTAATCAATATTGCAGTGCGCGCGGGTTCGCGTCCCGTCTTGCACAGCGGCATTACACACACGTTGTGAACTTGGGCGGAAACCGATGCGCATTATGTGCTCTAATAGTTCACCCTTGCGCTGCAAAGCCGAGCGCGCCGGTTGAAGTTTCAATTTATGCAAGGGGGATAAAAAGGACGCGTTTCCGAC
This sequence comes from Ormyrus rosae, assembly GCA_035047165.1. Lineage (NCBI taxonomy): Eukaryota > Metazoa > Arthropoda > Insecta > Hymenoptera > Ormyridae > Ormyrus > Ormyrus rosae. The sequence continues at coordinate 11,663,945 of JAWWML010000052.1, read as the reverse complement.
CAGCCCCGCCGTCGAGGCGAAATATCCTTTCAGGTAAGAAAAAAATAGATCGGTCTTTTAGCCGAGGAGCTTGTGGGAAAAGAGAATTGCGCTGGTTTGAAACGAGTTGGGATTTGCAGTATGTCATTTCTTATGTTAACGCATTTTTGTAGGAATTTATAAAATTAATTTTTGCACATTTTGCTTCTTTCGTGCTTGTCGCGCTTTTTTTGTAAGAGAAAATTACATCAATTATTATTCAATAATATTTTACAGAATTATGGAAGTTAAGGGTTTGGTATAAAATTAAAGTATAATATTTACTTTTTATAGAGTTTTACCAGGAATTCCATCGATTTTTAGTTTTATATATATTTTACATGCAGTACGTGTAATCAAAACATTATGTATTCGTTTATACGAGCCTGTTCGAGTTTTATTACTAAATTTATTCGCATATTAAATATGAGGTTTATTTCATAATAATATCAGGAAATAGTTTAATGTTCCGTTATTTTTGATAATGTTTAGACTCGCTCTAAATGGTTGCAGTCGGCATGTTCTACATACCGCCAATCTTTATATTTCTCACGTGATCGACTTCACGTGGTGAAGCAGCTGTAACATGCAAGTAATTAAGTTCCTTCGAACAATTTTCAAAAGTAAAGGCAGGAATTTGCTGTACTCTACTGCAGACAAAGATGTTTTTGCGGCGATATTTATGCTTTTTTGTTCGTTACAGCATGTGGAGTTTGAAAAAGCTATGTTTTTCTAAAAGCTGCTTATTTTTCAGAAATTGAAGCATGAAAAATATATTTTTACTGCCCCAGAACGCACTTTTACTCCATAACAGAACAATTTCATTCATATTAAAACAACTTTGCATAGAAGTGTACACAAAACGTCGACCTAAAGTGTATTGAATTTTACGAGAATAATAATTCCAATTTGAGCAAAGTTTATTTCCCAGCAGAAAGTGTAACACGAAAACAACTTTAAACAATGCATTTTAAAGTGCTTCTAATGTATTCTAAAAAAAGTTTGTTTTAAATAATAAATCAAGCAAGACCTGAAAATTTTATGAAAATTTCTACGTATCAAAAACCAACAGATTTCGCATACTAGACTCTATGATGTTAGAATTTTGCAAACACTATTTTGTTAAACATTACGAAAGTGTCAAAATGCTAAGGAGCCCGACGAAACTGAGTAAGATTCAGATAATACCTAAATACACCTCCAAGAAATTAAATTCCAAGAAATGAAATTCCAAGAAAGGAAATTCTCCCCATTTCTACAAAATACCTCTCAAATGCAGCGCGATGCACACTCGTTAGCGCGCAGTTTATCGCGCCCGAGCTCGTCGCGAAATCGAGCCCGCCGCAAAAAAAAGCGCTCATTGGCCCGAACAAAAGAACCGCGTGGAGAGAGCGGCAACAAAACGGAAAGCCTGAAAAATGTTTACGCGCTCGAGTGATCTTAATCGGCTCCGCGGAGGAAGAACAACGCGGGCCGAGAAATGACGAAGAGAGAGAGAGAGAGAGAAGAAAAGGCCGCGCCGCGCGAAAAGGATAACACAAAAGAAAAGGGCGAAAAAAGCGAGACTTTTCCCGAGCGACACAAAGTTCCGGTCGAGAGCCGACATTAAGCCGTTCAATGTGAAAAGACTTTTATGCGCGAGACGAGGAGAGAGAGAGAGAGAGAGAGTCTGCGGAAGGCAGCCCGGCCCACGCCCCTTGACCCCGATGTATATATACATGGAGCTCGGGGTGGCCGGAAACTATCGCACGTGGGACAGGCCGCCGAGAGAGCGCCGCGGAGAGGGAATATAGTTCCGAGAAACGCGTAATACCTTCCTTCTCTGGATTCGATCGGTTTTTTTCTTTTTTTTTTTTGCGAGCGACGATTTATCCGTGAAAATTGCTGGAAAAGCGTCGAGGACGGGTTTGTTCTCTTTGCAACGGTGCGGCGCTGCTGCCTTTTTTCGCGGAGGAAAATGTTTGGATAAACCATTTTCTGCGTTTTTTCTTTTTGTACACTAACTGGCAATCTAGCTTGGATCAAAAGTTTTTCAGATTTGGAATCTTTTAGAGAGTAAAAACTATTTTTTTTTTGTTTTTGTAATAGTAATTGAGAAGACTAACAACGTGCTATTAAAATTGCGAAAATTCAGTTAAATTTAAATCCTCTCTCACAATCTTCCCCAAATCAGGCTTCTTCTCAAAACCGAACCCATTGATTTATGGGCGCATCAATTTATTACCAACACAAACACTCGACTGAAAGCCTCCATTATCGGCAACCGTCGTCCAAATTGATTAGCAATCAAATTATCCAAGCTGCATCCGCGCCAATAACAATCGACCAGCTACTTAAAGCTACTTGCATCTCCGGCGATTCGATTACAGCTAAGCCTGGCGGTTCGGTTTTAAAAGAAAAAGCCCCAAAACTGCGAGCGCATCAGAACGCCAACCGCCACCCCGTATAGGTGGTACGTCGACGTTAAAGTGCCAGCGCAGCAGATTGGACGTAAATCAATTCTCCGCGCTCTCCGGTTTTGCGTTCATTAGGCGCTGACTCGGTCTTGGTTATATATCGTTACGTATATTTTAATAAGGCTTAGTGACTTCGTTTTAGATACTATAGTTTCGACTGCGATTCCGTCGCGTAAAAATGATGGCGACGATTGGTGGATTTTTGCCGAGATGACAAAGATATATAGGAGTGAATATCGTTATTAAAAATAGCTTTGACTCATGACGTATAAGAGGAGATGAAGGCTTACTCACCAAAGTGTTCTTAATTAGCGGAATGTAATTATATTGGTTAGGAGCGCGGTCTTTATGCGAATGGAAAAAACCTTTGTGCAGTTGAAACCGTTATCTTTGGCACGAAACCAGTGTTTTTCGACTTTAAGAATCTAAGCATTTTGTTGCCAAGTGAATTCTTTCTTTTGCAATTTCGAACGTTAAAGTTAAATACTTTAAACGAAAACAACGCTATTCAGATAAAATATATTCAGCCGAGTTATTTCCACGAATAAAGAATTATTTTAACTAACAAAGAGCAACAAAGAAAACGGTAGCTCTCGGTACAAATAAAGCACTCGGACTCGAGCGCTTCTAAACGACTCCATATGCAAATCAGATACATACTTAGATAAACTAAACCTAAATCATCCAGCTGCGATAAGACCGCCCCGCCACCTTTCGCCAATGCAAATGGGGTGCAGTTCTGCAAAGCTGACGTCACGGGCCTTTTTGAGGAAGCAGCCCGAGACGAGACTTCGCGCAGCTCGTTTGCGCCAACAGCACCCACACACGGCAAATTGAGCATAAATCAATTCCCAATGCGGTTTATTCATCGCGCCGCTAATGCAAGCGCAAGTAATAATTCCCGTTTACGGCGGCTAATCGCCGAGTTTTATTTACAATATAAAGTAGCTAAAGGCCGGTAATTCATAGGCCGATTAAAGCGGAATTATCAATTTGAAACGAGGGGCTTTAGTCTTACTATAAAGGACGGCGAATTAAAGCGAAGATTTAGGGCCTCGGGCACACGTTCCTGAAATTTTATCTCGAGCAAGTGCCTCCTGCTTCTTCGCAAATATTGAACCACTCGCTGTACATCCGCGGCAGTCAATAAAAAATTTGCACCAGACCTTCTGCCAGAATAAGAAGAATCGCGGCGGGGAACGAGGGCCTCGAGTCTCCTCTCCAACGATGTTCCGGCGTCGAGCGCCCGTTTCGCCGCGTTGGCAAAAAAGAAATTTCTCCGGCTCCGGCCAAATGGTCGCGCGAACAACGCTCGAGGAGCGGCGAATCGATAGATTTTATTGATTAGAGATATTTTTAAACCCCCCGACTCTACAAAGCAAATGATTGGCTTTCGCGTTCTCGGGAAATTGGTGTCGATTTATTTCGAGCTTACTGAAATTTGGTCATGATTTTTTACGAACAATTATACTGACAATGAAATTCTTCTCGAATCTAAAAAAGAAACACCGCCAAAAAACAGTGAGCTTTCTCGGAAAGGACAAGAGTCAATTATCTTCGTAAAATTCAATGTAGGACTAAACTCGCAACAATTACAGGAACGAACGAGCTACTCAATTTACCAATTCGACATCCATCTTCATCCGGAACTAAATAATCCGGAGGAGCTCTTCAGCGACAGTTAAGCGCGCGATAACGACTTTAATTTTTACGAGGCCTATAAAAACACACCGAGCAGCGCCGCCGCCGCCGAGCGTTCCGTCAATCCCCTCCGCTCCGAAAATACGTATCTTATACACACCGTCAACGGCAGATTTTCCCTGGAAAAAGGCTGCTAAACACAATGCATAAATTCGCTCGGGGGCGAGAAAAAAAGACGACGGCCTTGACTTTTCTCTGCCGGCTCGTAAATTTCGCCGAGCCGCGCCGAGAGCGGTTTAAAAATTAATCCGGCCGAGCTGCCGAGCGCTCGAAACACGTGTTTACCATTCGTGCGCGCGGAGGGAGTGTATGTGGAACTGCAGTCGTTTGCGCGCGACTTCGCAAAAATGCATTTCGCTGCTTGCGCGCGTATGAGCGGGAATAATCTAATCCCGCCTGCCGCCGAGGGAGCCGCTTCTTCTTTTTCTTCGCCGCGGCATTTTTATCTTTTCGGGGGTTTTCGAGCTGCGAGGGAAAAAATTCAATTGAAAGTTTTAATCGGATGTTGGGCGATGAAGGAGAGCGTCGCGTTTACTTTTTTAATGTTGAAATCTCAATTTGAACCTGGGAAATTGAAGATCCTCGAGTTTTTTCATTAAGATTAACGAGCGTTGCAGATTTCTGAGTATATAGAGATGTTTATCGCGTGTTTTTAAAAAAAAAACATATTTTCTATTCACGAATAAAAATTGAAGCTAGAATAAAAAATTGTTTCTGCATACAAATAACATCCATTAAAAAGTAGAGGATCAGCAAGAAATTTTTATGACAGCTAGATAAACGATTTTAATAGAGCATGAAAATTGTTTTAAAATAAAATTCAAAAAATACTTTATACGAGACAGTAAGCACGTCAGATTTTGAAATATTTTATCGGCAATTCTCGGAAAGTGTAGTTTCAAAACTCTATACGCATCAAACTGTAAGACGTATTGAAATAGGTATAAAAATATTTGACCGTAAATGTTATTCTTTCAATAAAAGTACAGTTCAAAAATGTATACTCTGACATAAATTTCCATCAACCCGAATACCCGACCTTTTTCCTGCAATGCTGTCTGAACAACAGTTAATACATTTATTAACAAATATATCTAAATTTTGACGTACATTGCAAAAGCATTCTAGAATGCAGTCTCTCCTCTGCCACATGCACGAGTTCGAGCGGAGACGGAGATAATATTCCTCGAATGCTTACTTGCATTTGAGAATGCAGCTACGGTTGCCTCTGATGGATCAAAGACACGTGCGCGGTTTTCGATTCCGAGGCCGGGCTTTTACTCAAAATGGGTCGAATAATATTTTTTAAAATCTCCCCGGCAAAGCTGCTTTCGCCTTTTGCGAAAATTCCTTTTCCGATATCGTTGCTACCGGAGAAGAGTATTTATAAATGTGACTGAAAGTATATTGCGTGGCTTTGTATTTTTGGAAATAAATATCGCCAAATCTCGGTAATTAAAGAAAGTGAAATAAAAACATAGCTCTTATTTGACAGAGTCCGGGAAGATTTAACTTAATCTTTTTGTTTGAAATTCGTGATATCAAACATGCACTTAGAAACTTTAGCCAGTCGTAAGCATAATATTTGACTTATACTTGCTTTATGTTTGAGCTTTTAATGGATTAATTTTACTCAGTGTTTAGTTTCAAAACCTTAAAAAATAATAATTTAAAATATCATTTATAAATTTTAAAATATGTTTTGTCAAAGAATTCGAAACTTGGATTTGCAATAAAGATTGGTAATATTACCGCTACAATTTTAATACAGTCGAATAAAAAAATTTAATCAAAGTAGGATTTCATTTGGTTTGCCTGAGCGATCGAAGGTTCAAGTGAAAATAAAAACCTCGTAACCTAAATTTTCAATTTTTACGACACAATGTATTGCAAAGGTCACTTTACGTTTTCAAAACCTTGAACTACATCGGCTGTAAAAACGATCGAGTTCCTTATTTTCTTCTAGCAACGTTATATAAACAGCAGCGCATTGAAACAGATTTTATTGAATATATGATATATATTTCTATTGTTATCTTCATTGTTTAATTTGAATAGAAAATATATCGATAAAAAGTTATCGCGACAACACCAGAGACTTTTCTCGCTTTCGAGAGCTTGTTAATTTCATTTTCACTCGTGCCTCGACATTGTCCAATACAATCCGATGAATCCCCCTTTGTACCGACACGCGATGAAACCAAATGAAATCAAATAAAAATCTGACCTAGTTTTTATAATAAAAAAGGCCAAATATATATATATTCAGAATAATTTTTCCACGAGGAATTCATCGACCGGCAAGAAAAATTATTATTCTATTCAAATAAAATAAATTTAGTCTAGACAAAGTTTATGTACGACTTTTATACTTCAGTCATCAAAAGTGATACGATAGCGTACATTTTCTTAGAGTAAGGAAGTTACGTTCAAGGCGCCAGGGATATCATTTCTCTGGGAGCGGCGTAAACTTATTCTCTCATTAAATACAAAACCAGCTCTCAAGCCCGAATAATCGTACGATCCATCGCAAAATTCGCGGCATCGTCCCTCCGAACAATCCGACCCATTTCTCGTCAAAGTCAAAAGCCCACCCCCGCCCCGCTCGAAACTATCGAACCGCATTTAACAAACTGCAACCGTCGCGAACAAGCGAACAAACAACTCTCCGTACCTGTACTTGGAACATGGTGATGGAGTCGTCGAGCATCTGCACCCTGAAGGCGAGCATCTTGCCGGCTTTGCGCGGCGTGGTCGGCGGCGTGCGGCTGCCCCCGTCCACGCCCGCCGGCGTCGAGTGGCTGTGCGGCATCTTCGTGGCAACAACGCTCATGCCGTAGTTCTCTGCGTCGTTCATCTTCCCAGCTCGGACATTATTACTGGATTCCGCCGGCCGCTTATTGCCTCTTGCTTTCTCTCTCTCTCTCTCTCTCTCGTTCTCTCTCTTGCTTCTCTCGATCCTCTCGGCTACTCTCCGCTGCTACGTCGACATCTGCGAAACAGAAGGGTTTTTTTTTTAATATTCGGAAGAGGTTTGTTGGGGGCTAAACAACTTGGTTGGGGATAAGATCGGTTGCGTGCTGCGGTTTTATGCTTAGTAGCAGGGGTAATTAGAGAGGAATTTAATTAAGGACTTTTTTTTATATTATGTAGACTCATGTCAAGGGGGAACTTAACAGTTTCGGGATTATGAAAAATTAATGAATGAATACGTTGAGGTTTTATTCTTCGGCGAAAGAACATGTACTCACGCGCAAAAATGAATATGAATGAGCGTAGCAAAGTGTAAGACTAAAATCGACAGTGAGTAAGGTGCAGTTACTCGATGAAGGCTGTCACTCGACTGAGCTGCGGAACAAGCTATTCGCAGCTGCCAAATGAAAATTCGATGGATGCTTAGATAAAGAAAAAGTTCTCCCTACCCGAGTACTTTTATTGCATTTAGAGGGCGTCGGTCGGCAGCGCCAAGCGGTCAGCCGGCACATGGATTTTCATGACCTGGGCAATGATCCCAGACCCATAGGCTAATTACGGAGGACAAACAGGTAGAAAACGTGCGGGCAAACGAAATATTATACTTATCTCGATAGAAAATTTCGAGAATGCAGTCGTTACTGCGAGAATTATTATAATACTTTTTATATTCCTTTCATTAACGTTTAATGGTAGACAAACGTGCAAGTAAACACAAATTAATCCGGCGAGGCTGGTGTCAAATAATTTACGTTATTTATTATTATTATTTGTAATAATTTGCGGTTTTTGATTCAATCGCAGTTTTGCGACAAAATGCGAATGGGATTTGTGGTCGTCGCGTGAAACTGCATAATTAATTATGTACCAGAAATATATGAAGCAAATATAATTATTTGCACTTGATTCAAAATTCATAATATGCCCAAAGTTCTATTTACCCTTTAGATATCGGAGCTGCAATAATTCATATTTAATAAAAAGAAGCTCTCTAATCGAGTTTTCGGTGACAGAGATTTTATCTTCTTTTGATAATAACAGTCTCTTGATTTGCTATCAATTTTTACGCTATCAATCCTGTAAAACGTATTTTAAAACAGAATCACTTCAATATTTCAATCAACTTCCCTCACACCGCTCTCAAGCACACATTTTAATCAATTTTCAGTTTATAAAAACCAGTCGATAAAAGGAAATTCAGTCCAATTGAAATTCCCAGCCGTCATCGCAGATGGGAAAAAACTCTGCGGGCCGCGCCGATACCCCCTCCTCTAAAAAAAAAAAAAGAAGGGGTACCCAAGAGGAAATTGGCGAACGTCGCCCGAAAAATGGCCCCTAATTCGATTGGAAATCCCTCTCGCGCGGCTGTTTTAAGCTAATTGAAGAGCCGGCGACGAGCGCCGCGCCCGGCCGAGCCCTAAATCGCCGAGGAGGAAAACGAGAGCGAAGGGAGAGAGGATCGATTTTCTGGGAGCTCCGAGTCGCGGCGAGGAGGCAGAAAAAAAAACAGCGCCGCCGGCAGCGGCGCACGGAAGAAATCGATTCGGCCGGACGAAGCTGTCTAAATTTTTCAGAGCGGTCTGTCTAGGGATGCGGCGAGCTTGCGGTTCCCTCGCGAGTCTGCACGCGGACGGGAACTGGATTGAATTTTCTCGGACCGACGGCTTGTTGGATCCTTTGCCAGTCACGCTCTGTTTGCTCAAATAACTCGGGCATCAACACCCGATTTTTCGGGGCGAGAGAGGCGGAAACGCGGGATGTGTATTAGCTTTTCTGGTCGAATTGACGAGAGTTAATTTGAAAATTAAGTATTAGTTGCAAATCGCGTTCTTACGGGAGTAATTTAATTCTGTCACTTACTTTGATGGGACAAATGAATTTTTAAGGATTTATTTTTATAAATTTTTATAAACGTGTAATCGATATTTTATCGAAGGTTAATCCTTGCTTTAAAGATCAAAAAGTGGAGCTTAAGTCGGGGTTTACCAGCGTTATCCTTGAAATAAAAACATAATCCTGCTGCGCGTTAATACAATTATTTTTAGACCTCTTTAAAGCTAATGTTCCGCAGGTATTGCCTCATAACAGAATCGTTAATTTTTAACGACGCAATTGAAATTTGCACTTTAACTTAGCATACCACCGGGTTGCCGCTTTTCCCTTGCAGGCAGGGTTGAAATTAATGAAAAGAATTCTGCGAAACAATTTTTATACGAACAAACTAGCCTGCCTTTTTAAAAATTATTTGACTGCATGACCGATTTGCCTTCTGAAATCTGCTATTAATCTTTAAATTTTAACAGGACTCTATACACATTAACTATTTTTCAGTTCAACTATGACATTCGTATCGCTCGCGCCGTATTTCAGATTAGTGCTCTCCGATTCGTCCGCTCTCCCGAACTACAAAGCAAAAACCAGCGCGCACTCATGCGCGACGCTTCAAAGCTTCAATTTAAAAACCGATGAAACGTCCCGCCTCGAAAAATCGACGCCGCGCGGAATTTTCCACCGGGCTGCGTCGCGGCAAACGCAACGAAAGCTTCCGCGCTCGCGGGGATCACGTAAGAGAGCGGTGTACGCGATCGAGCGCTGCACCCACGCACGCGGCTCTTTTTTTTTTGTGTAACGCGCAGTGTCGATCGCGCATAGGTGGACGCTGATTACGAGTCGTAACGCGGCGGGACGTTGCGCTCGTTTCTCTCTCCCTCTCTCTTCCGCGCACTTCATTTCCTTTTATTTAACGCGAGAGCCTTATCGACTGTCGCGCGAACACCGAGTCGTCCTTTTTTTTTCCATCCGCCGAGCCGGAGCTTTGTTTGTCTGCCGTCGGTTTCTTTGTCCCCCGCGGCGTATTATAATAATATGCGTAAGAGAATGGCGTTTTCGAAATGCGCGTTTTAATTAGGAAGGTGTGGATTTTGAAACAGGCGCTGGAACTGTAGGTTTGATTAAAGGGAGTTTCTTAAACATTTTCACCGTTGGCGCTGTAAATATATGTAGAAAGTTTGAATAGTGTCTTGTAAAATTTGAATTTAGTTAAATCGGGTACTTCGTTCTTTAAATCTAAGCACCGCAATAGAAGCTTTGCAAATAATTTCCAAGACAATGCGCAAATGTTGCGTAATATAACGAGTGCAAGAATAATTTTCTAAGAAGAATCTGCTGCCAGATGCCAAAGAATTTATCAATCTGCAAATATCCAACTACTTTTTTCATTATTTTCGTTTTACGTACTGCGGAAGTTATGCAATTTCATAACAAAGTAATAAACACAAATAAATTATTTAACTTGTTGCTTAAGTTAGAATAACGTATATACAAATAAAATTTTCCTGCTATTAATAATACTGCACCTACTAAAACCCATAACAAAAGTTAATTTTGTTTGTGTAAGTAATTTACGACAATTTTATTATAGATTAAAAGCGACATTTTCGGACTAATACAACTTTGCAATTTCCAGCTACAAAATGAGCAGTACACCTTGAATAAGGCATGTATTCTCGTTTTAGAAGAATAGAAAAAGGCAACAAATCTGTTATTTCTGTTGTTTTTCTGGAAATATTTTTAATATTTCAGAGTGAAAATTTCAAATTTTTACTCTCCACCTTAAACATACATCCAACTCGTTCTAAAACCATTTAAATTATATTTAAAAGATTTCGTTTGAAGCGGACGAATTTTATCAACCTTTTTCGCGACTATATTCGTGAATTCGAACCTTTCTCCACAGTAAAATTCTTAAACTACCATTTCGGAGTTTTTAAGCACTTCAACGTACTTATCTATCTCTTGCTTATCTTATCTTATTGTCTGTTGCTCTTCGGGAGTGCTCGAACTTCCTATATTATTTTTAACGAGATTTTCTTTTCATATTGTAGAGCAATGCCATGCCGCATGAATGCACATGAATGTAAGTTTTCGTTTCCATACGATATCTGTTTCCCAACGATCGCATTCAAGTTATCTGGATTTCCTTTTTTGTTTGTGGTTATTTAACATAGCCCGTACAATTTTTTCAAAGAATAATAAAAGTTTGAGAAATCAAGAATTTACGTTAAAAATGTAGTACTTACGACAGAAACTATAGTATATTTTAAAAACGGACGCTGAGACTAGGATTGTTCTTTGGAATCATAACCCCAATTGCTAGTCATTAAGAGAATATTCTTCGCGAACGGGAGTGAGATTTGATTAACTCTTTGACTCTTGACCTGGGATAGTCTATTTGAATCAAATGCGTAAATCTTTGATTTAAAAGTGCTTTAAAGAGAAAGTAAAAAACGTAGTAAAATTGCTCACATAAACATTAATTTAAAAGACATTACATGAATGTAAGTTTTGAACTTCTTCTAAAATTTATTCTATTAACCTACATTTACTTTGACGTAAAATTAAAAAAAAATAGATATATAAATGATTTTTTAGAATATAAAGTTTAACAACAAAGAATTCTAAATAAATTAAAACTATCTTTCAAAATTATTCCAACGAAATAAATTGATTTCACAAAGAAAATTATTATCTAAGCTCAAAAATTATTCTCAATTAAAGATACTCAGCCTACTCGAATTCTCCGAACGCATTCAAAACGAAGATAAACTCCACTCAAAATAGGAATTTATTTCAGCTCGGCTAACAGAGTCATGCGAAAGTACTTATAGTATTACCCTCGCTGCATTCGGCCATTATTCCACATTTATCCCGAACTTGCGCAGTGTCCTAATCAAAACGTATCATTTTCCCCCGGCGAGCCAAAACGCGTTACGTAATCCCGCGCTCCCCGTACGCGAAGTGCAACGCTTCCCCTCCCTTTCCCTCCTCCGGTGTCCCTTTCCCTTTTTCCCGAATACTATACCCCGAGACAGAAGCGGAGTAGTTCCGCGGAGAAGGCCTGCAAGGCAGACACGCCATTCTTAATTGGACTCTCTCTCTCTCTCTCTCTCTCGACTTTTTCGCCGCTTTTCCAGTTTCCTCATTTCGCTGGATTTCTATGCTCTGCGCGCAGCAGCTCTCCGGCTGCTTTTTTTGCACCTCGCCGCGCCGATGCGCGGCCTCTACCCGTAATCAAGCGGGAGACGGGCGACGGCGAATTTCACGGATTCTTCGGATATTTTGAATCGCTGCTACGCGGCTCGACGGCCGGAAAGTTTCCGCGATTTTCGTGCTTAGTTTTTCTTCTGCGGGCACGCTTGAACATGCTAACGGCCAAAGGGGTCATTTAACTCTTATTTTAGTTTAATATTATCATTTAGATAAATTAGATAAATTTTAAACGCAGAAGAAAAATTTTCTCGAGCCACGGTCAAGTATTAAATGAAAGTTTAAAATAATGCACCGGCATAAGATAACCAGCAGGCCGTTAGTTTTTATAGCGCAGATAATCTGTGTACGCGGAGGCTAGGTAAGAAATGTACGAGAACTGTAAATGACTTTTTATTACGCACATAAATACATCTCGCATATCACAGAGTCGTGACTTTGATGTTTTTCCTTCCTTCCCGGGGTTCTTTTAGATCTGGCAAAGTGGTGTAAAAACTGCGGGTCAAGATACCCGACATTTTTCAACGACGGCTTGTTTCTGCCTCGGTGTGCGTTTATGTGTGTGTGTGTGTACTTGCGCAGGAAAAACTCGCTGTGCCGCATGATATATATTCAAATGTAAATATCCAATGCTTTGACACAGATTTATGTGAATTCATTTGTCTAAATTTCTATATTTAAATTGTGGCACAGATTTTATTTAACGCATCGTAAATTGAGCAATTGCAGCTTTTAAGTGTCATTACGCATCGTTTTAACAAGAGATTGCTGCGATCTTCTCCATTGGAACCGAAAGTAAAATAAACAAATGAATCACCATTCTCTCCTCTGCGCCTAAGTTTATTATTCAATGATTTCCATTCAAAGACTTACTAAAGCTTCCAACTACAATCTTCATAAATCCATCAGGCACTCACACGTACATACGAAGTAAACTCGAAATCAGACTTTGACGGACCCGACACACAAAATAATCATCCGAGGTTTTAAAAATGATGCAGACTTAACTAGATTCTAGGATTGGACGATTTCAATTTTGTCCGACTAAAATGCCCGGACGTTCGACGATAAACCGATAACTAATTTCTGATGTAGAAAATGCAGTAAAAGCGCGCGCGGATCGTCGCTTAAACTTTCGCTGCACTCGCCGAGTGCGAACCGCCTTGTTGCGATATTACTCGTTAAAAGCCGAGCGCGCCGTGAAGAGAAATATAATCTACTCGCTTTTTTCGTTCGCGCGGATATCGCCTTGATTGGAATGGTGTAATTATATATATATGTTATGTTGCGGGATCGCCTGCGGATTGATAATTACGATTGGCGTTTATCCAATTAGAACATATTGATTCTGATTGTTATGATTTATCAGTTCATCGTTGTTTTTGTAGTAAGGTTTAAAAATATTGATTTTTTTATATATTTATATATTACTATTATTATTATATTATTATTATATTATTATTAATATTTTTTATATATTTATATATTTACTTGAAATTATTAATTTAGGCGTTGTAAATATTTCTTGCGTTGTTGATTTTTTCCGCAACTTTTAACTTTGATAAAAGCTGCTTTCAAGCCAATGTTATTATTTTATTATTGTTCACTGTAATAAAAGTTTGAAAAAAAAATCAAACCTTTCACGGCTTTCACAAGAAAGCAAAAAGTAAAACTGTGTTACTGCGCGCTTAATGCTTCTCCGAAGGTAATTTCATTTCGAAAAACTTTTCTTCAGGTAGAGCAAGTATATTTGTTTTACAAATTTAACCAGTCAGACGTCTAAACTAAACGTTACTGTAAGGCCTTTTGCAGCATGCAGCAAAAAGTACTGGAGAAAAAGCATAATTACATAGCTGCACATCAGTTAATTCAATGATAATTATATGTAAATAATGAGAGCGCCAGTATCATAAAAAGTTGGTCTACCGTTATACGCTGCACTAAGAGCAGAACACTTTGAGCTAATTAAAAATTAATTTTTCTTTTTTTTTAACAAGTTGCTCAAAATGCAAGAGTAAAGTCCGATGAGAGCCGAAATAAATTTTTCGTGTGATGTTATAAAAAACGTTATTATGATTAAAAGCCCGTATTAAGATAAATCAATAATAATTAATATAAAAAGGCAGAAAAGCTCTCTCAGATAAAGCAAAATTATTATATAAAACAATATTGTATTATTTATTTACATTTTATTATCTTCACATAAATCTGCGTTGTATATTTTTATGCAAAATGTAAAGTTATAATCGGTTAAATAAATTCGAATTTTATTCCGATGCATTTCCAATAACGTATATCATTTTACACGACTCCGTATCGCTTTACATGTTAAATTTAATAATTTCCACTCCCGAATGAAAGTCGCGATCTGATTGAAAAGCAGCACCGTCAATCGCAGTCGTTACACCGATTTCGCTGTAAACACAATATTGGATTGACACGACGAAAAGTCGCGCGCGTCACATCCATCTGTTTAAAAATAGTCGAGTTCGCGCCGCGCGCCCATCGATTCAGCGCAGTTTTTTTTATCCGACGTGTCGATTACTTGCCGAAAAAACGAGGGAATTCCGATTCCGCAGGCCGGCCGAGAAATAAAACGCTAAAAAGGGAGGCGCGCGAAAATCGAACGCCGCCCTGGTCGAGAAACGGGAATTACGTCGGAAAGCAAATCAATTCTGCCAACCCTCGAATATGCTCTCGGGTGTTCCTCGGTGTGCATAAAACGCAGCGTTCAAGAAAAATGTAACGACTGCAGCTTTTTTTGTGAACGTATTTTTGTGAAATATAACTTACACGTTATCACGGGAACTGAGTCTGCACAATATTACAGCAAACAATGTAAAAGTATTTCATATCAGAATTTTTAAGCAAGTTACGTAATAAAAATTATCAGATTACGTGACACTAATTTTCCTAAAACTTGAAATTTTCAAAACTAATTCATTTATTCTAATTGTACAAGTTATACAGACCTAGTTTATTTGATCTATGATTTTACAAGGCCTTTTGACAATTCGCATTATCAACAATTATGTAAATTTCTTTCTCGCCGCGCGTCCAAGAAGCTCCCTAAGCGGGCCACCAGTGCTCTTTGTTTGAGGTATGCACGCTTAGAGTAAAAAGGACGAGGATTGCGCTTAATTAGCTGTAGAATGGTTTTCATTGAGTGCAACTGTTTCCCGGCGTCTGGAAAGCCGCTAACGACTTTTGAAAATTCGAGGAGCGCAAAATGCCGTTCGTCGCGCGGCAATTAAGAATGCCTAAACTCGAAAAATGGAACACATTTTTTTTGTTTCTGGGAGTCGCTTTAATCGAATACAGATACTTTAATTGTTCGAGAGCTAGTTAGATATATATATATGTATAATAATCACGTTGGAGGAGTCAGCATTTGCAGAACCAGGCTTTCAATTTAGGCGGAGTTAATTACTAAAGTTTAACTGTGAGTTTGATACAGAGACACTACAACGGTCCCGGAGCTTTGGAATTTGGAAACAAAATATCTTTAGATAAGAAAATTGTTGCTTTTAAAGCATTAAAGGAACCTGACCCATATCTGTTTTAATCAAGATAATGAAAACCAAGTTATTTAGATGTGAGAGTTTTATTTTATTTTTGCATTTTTTTAACACCATTATATGAAGTATAATTTATATGTTTAATAAACTCTTTAAATAAACGTCTTAAAATAGATTAATGCTATAGTAGCGTCTTTAAAAAGAAAAAAAGTAAACATTCCAATAAAAAGAAAAAAAAGTAAACATTCTAATATATATTCCATTTCAACTTTCATAGATGTAAATTATTCGAAAAACAGCGAAAACAGCGAAACGAACGCAATTTTTCAATTAGCGATCCAATTAATAAAACTTTATATTCTGTTTGAAATGACATTTCATTTAGTTTGTTAAGTTTTTTAAACCTTAAATAAAGTTACATTTATGAAAAAGTTTGAATATTTTTTCATTTTTAAAATTAGCGAAAAATTCAGCAAGATCATCAGTGCACAACTTTTTCTCTGGAAATGTAAAGTTTTAAATTTATGCTAAAAAGTTAAAAATTATTTTATTAGGTAGAACCAGGTAAATTTAATGCGAACAGTTTATTTCCCGGTAGAGCAATTTAGAGTTTTTCAGAACACCTTCAAATTTCAATTTTTATTTTGCAAAAATAAAGTTCCCGAAAATTTTTCAACAAATTTTAGACTGCATTTTATAATTCTCTGATTATAAAATTTAATTATAAATTGGACATTCAGCATCATTGAATTTAAATACTTTAAAATAGTTCGTGTTTTTCTTCAAATTAAAATTCTTATTTTACGAAAATAAAAGTCCGGGAAACTTTTCAACAAATTTTAGAAATTTATAATTCTTTAATTATAAAGTTTATAGTTATAAAACGGAACAAGAGGAACCCAACATCATCAAATTTCAATTTTTATTTTACGAAAATAAAGTTCCGAGAAACTTTTGAACAAATTTTAAACTGCAATTTGTAATTCCCCGAGTATAAAATTTAATCATAAATTGAACATTAAACGGTATTGCATTTAAATACTTTAAAATAGTTCGCTAAACCATAAAACGGAGCAAGATGTATATAAACCGTGGGTATAAAAGCATGCAGTACACTGATTCCGCGCTACGCTTCCATGAAAGTTGAATTAAGCTACCTTTTGAAAAGGCTTATATCAGTTGTAAAAGAAGTGCTAAAACTTTCAGTCGAGATGCAGCTTCCGTATTTCAAATTTCGAACTTCCAAATAAGATAAAACATCGTTCAAATTACACGGTGTGAAAAGGCAGATGGATGGATTTCATTCCACGTAAAATTACATTTACGAAAAGTTCCGTATAAATTTAACAGCGCGAAACTTTTTTTTTTTTAAAAAAAAAGTTCTTTTCATCCGCTCGAAAAGAGTGCGAGGCAAACTTCCGTATCAGTTTTTTTTTCGCAAAACTGAACGCTTCCATCAAATATAGAGTCTAACTTTTAAATTAAACCTCAAAGGGGCTTTAAATCATTATCGTTCAAATTGTATCCATTTCATAACACAGTAAAGCTATAAATAACAATAAATTAGTATTCAAAATATTCGAGTGAATGACCCATTGACTAGTCTTTAGTATTCGAATCAACGCACATCGGGCTCTTAGTAGTTTCGAAATTATTCAGCGCTTCCTGTACTATATTTTGATACGAAACAGACACTCGCTTTTAAATCAAAATATTTAAGGTAGATGATTTGCGTTGTTAAGATAAATATGTTATACAAATCTTTTTCAACGAATACGTGAAAATTAATTATAACGAGGCTTTGATCTTCTCGCGGAAATTAGCTTAATTTATTAATGCAATTATTCAGCGACTGTAAAATGCACTTTTAAATATTTCAGTCGTAAAACTTTTATTATCTTTGCAGCATATATTGAACCGCATTAATTAAAGCTTAACGAAAAGAATAATAAACGATACGTGCGGTTGAAAAAAAAAACAGAAATATTTAATTACCCATAAAAATAACACCCAAAAGCAATAAATCTTCAAGAAATCAACTTGAAATTATTTTTATTACGGTCTCATTCGGCACCCATGAAACGAAGTATGTCCACAAAGTCCCACCCCAATACAGTCGCATTGCATTTGCAAATGCAATCGTCTGTCACCCGTTCGGCGTATAGTCCTCTAATGAAAATTATGTTTGCATACATTAATTAAGCTATCCCAGAAGTGAATTATTTTGTAGCGGAATCTATTTCTTACGATAATCAAGTTTTCGGGCGTAATAAACTTTATCATAAGTTCAATGTTAATGTCGATTTTTGTAGTGACGCATTTGATGCTCCGCAAGTGTCTACGTAGATGTAATACACGATGCGACCTGGTAGAAGCATATTTGTATTAAAAATTTCATTTTTAATTCTAAACTATCGTGCTGGCATCTTACGCTTTTCTGTCAGATAAAGTAGAGTTGAAAATATTTGCAAATTCTTTGCCAAAATTGGTAATAATCGCAACAAAAGCAGACAGTATACACCGCTCTGTCGCGCATTCGAGACATTTTAAAAATTATAGGTGACTCACGGCAGCATACAAGCCGAGTGAAAGCCGAATCAAAAAGTTTCGTCAATCAAGTTAGCGTTAAAACTCTCGTTTTTAACTCTCGTTTCGTCATACGAGCCGACTTTCCTTTACTCTTACAACGATCTCGACGGTATTGTCAAAATATTGCCACTGCCGGCGAGATAAATCTCTAAAGCATCTCGACGATGTCAGATATCTGGCGGAAAAGATAAAGTTACTCCACCTCGCGGTGCACCTCTCTACACATCTATATAACAGCACTGTTTTCAAATAAATTTTTTCTCGCACACAAAAAATCTCTCCTCTCAAGACACTCAATCCACACCTCCTCCCGGTCAGCGGCGCCCCTTACATATACCTCTTCCGGATTGCCCGGCCTCTCGCCTTTACTCGTAATCTTTCGAACCTTTTGTTTACGCACCTCGGCGGCCGATATCCCCGCGACGAACGAGCAACCTCGCGCCGCGCCGCGACGAATAATCATCCGAATTCCACCCTTTCTCTCTCTCTCTCTCTCTCTCTCTGTCTCGCGTCCAGCGAATTACATAAAACCCGGCGGCGAAAATACAACACCAGCCTCACCCTTTTCCCCGCACAGCTCGCGCGATCGATCTCTCCCCGTGACACTGACGACAAAACAATACCTTCCGCAGGTCGACTGGGACTCTCTTTCTCTCTCTCGTCGGCTCGTCGGCTCGTCGTTCAGCGCGGCCCAGGAGGAAGCGGCACTGGCTCCAGCATAACTACGGGCACACTCGCGAGCTTCACGCAGCACCGAGGAACGCGCGACTGTGTGTCGGAGCGCGCAGCGCCGCCGCCGCCAGAGTTCATTGATCAGCGCTCCCTCTCTCTGTCTCTCTTTCTCTCTCTCTCTCTCTCTCTGTCTCTCGCTCTTTCCGTCCGCCCGTCCTATCCTTTCCTGCTCGGCCGACGGCGACGACGTAGCCGACGCGCACTCGGAGGCTACGCCCGCCTGCGACTCCTGGGGACCGCGGCGGCGAGAGGGCTGCCTTCCCCGTGGGCGGGGCTCTCTTTCTCTCTCTCACTCGCTCGCCGGGAGAGAGAGAGAAATCGACTTGGAAGACGCGACGCGTGCCCGTGTGAGACGTCGACACGCACGCGCGCACGCGTTCCCTGTGCGCACACTGAGCACTGTGCGCGACGACGAGTGTGTGCGAGCGAGCGAGAGAGAGAGAGAGAGGTATGCGAGCCGGGGCTCCCTACTCTCCGCAAAGAGAGCGCGCCGCTGCTCCGGCCGAGGTTCCGTACGATGGAGTACAGCGGCAGAGAGAGACAGAGAGAGACAGTGGAGCTCAACCGGCGGAGCCGAGCTCGGCGAAGGCTGGAGAGTTAAGCTGCGCTTACCCAACCCGGCCCCGCGGCCTTTCCGCAGTTCCGACTGCCTGGGCTTTTAAATTTTACGCGAGGCTTTGGAGGTTGAGATGGCTTTGCGAATTTATGGGCCGGCGTTTTGGAAGATGATGCTAGTTTTTCAAGATATCGCCGCTGGGAAACGGTGGCGATTTTCAGCTGACTGTTATTTATTGAGTTTTTTGACTGAAAAATTGCATTTACGCGCGATGTGAATACAAAAGTTAATTTTTTCTTTAACGGAATATGTTAATTGAAACAATTTAGATAATTTACGCTGACTTTTGCAACCGATAACAAGCAGAGAAATTGGAAGAAAATATTTCAAATGAGTGCCAGCGAAGTTTTCTTTGAAGCTAATAGTCGCTTCTGACAGATCTTCCCTTTGCCGAAGAGAAATGTTTCAGGCAAATTGAAAATTTTTACAAAGAAGTAAGAATCTTGCTACGACATTAATGAATAATTCAATCTCCTCAAAAGTAAAACTTTAGCAAAAGTAACTGCTCGTACAAGCTGTAAAAACTTCTGTAATAATCCAATTTCTATTGTAACTGTACGAACTTTAAAAACATTTCAATTTTCTTACGAAAACATCGCGCATAAAACGTAATTACCTGCGCCTTCAATAAAAAAAAATTAACGGTAACCGTCATTCGTCGCAAAAGGAAAACCAAAAAATTGAGTCATAAACCGTGAATGCAGAACCGCCTGTACATCGACCGCAAATCCAATTGGAATGATCCTTTTCTCACAGCATCAGAAATCTCACCTGCACTCGAAGTGACAATGCGTTTAGAGAACTACGTCCCGGAGGGACGAAATACGGGCTCGTCGAGCGCATTCATTACTTGGGGGGGGGACTCCTCATTTCGGCATATATATCCGCTCCATTATTTACTCGCGCGGAGCGCGGCTCGTAATCGGCATCGCGAACGATGGAGAAGCGCCATAATAATTCATGTGCCGGGAGCAGACTACCAGAGAGAGACAAAGAGAGAGAGAGAGAGAGTCGAGCGAGACAGAAAACGCAAGCCGAAAAGCCGGAGCCGGACTGTGTGGAAATCGCGCGAGTAGCCGCGCGCAACTCGGCTCGCTCTCTCCCTCTCTTCCTGCCGGAGTAGCTGCGTCCTTCTCGCAGCCAGTGGCGCGCATCTGCCGGCTTTGGGAGCGAAGCAGGAGTGGATGCGCCGGTCAAGGAACCCCTCGGCGGGAAACACTTTTGGGGAGTCGAGAGAGAGAGAGAGAGAGAGAGGGCTTTTGTGCGGGGCCGCTTTTTTTTTCTCTCGAGTGGTTTTTTGGACTGCGAGAGGTCTGGAAGTTACGTCGTTTGATAATATGAGTAGGTCGAAAAAGCTGATGGGTAATGAAGTACTCGGGGTTGTTTATTGTTAGAATAGCGTTGCTTTTATTGATTATTTTCGGAGTTTCTTACAAAGTAATGTAAAAAATACTTTGAACTACTAAAGGAAAATCGAACCGTAGTTTTAAATTTAAAATAAGCTTATTTAAGGCTTTAAAAGTAAAAGGGCTTAGATGAGTACAATTAAAATCCGAGCTAAGAACCAATCTCCTTTAATACAATAAGTGTAATAAGAAGTTAAAAGTAATTAGCATCTTTTACAATTCGATTTACTTTACTTAAAATCTATTTTCATCAGAAATAGATGTGAAAATCTTATTTATTTTGCTTTTTGATTTTCAAATTTATAGTTTTAATTTACAAGTAGTTTACAACTAAAGATGACTTTTTTATGTAAAAGCGTACAGAATTGCATATAAATTTGTACAGAGAAGTAAACAAACACGTGTCGAAAGCACTCTATTAAACTTTCAAGGCGAAGGACAAATGTTATAAATATTTTTTCTAAAATTAAAACGTGCAGCCCCATACTTATTATAGAAACGATTTTACATATTCTTATTTTTATATCGTATAATCAGCCCTGGTACGCGTTTAACTAAATAAATTATGTAGAATAACTGAACTTTTTTTATAAAAAATAGTTTGTAAGGTGAAAATACGTACAAAATTTTGTGCCCTTAATAACGATCAGCAATAAAATGCAAAAAAACAGCTTTAAATTGGACAAGCTGCAAAATTAACGGCCGGCGGCGACGACTTGTCATCGAATTCGCACATAGAAAAGAATAATGCTCAAGTTCAGAGACCCCAAGTTAAATAATAAAACATCTGCATAATACGCGGTTTCGACTTGTAGCGAACTGTGCCAAAAGTGTAATCCTTTCTGGCGTGCATCTCGGGAATTGGCAATTTTAAGCATAATACACATTTTGGAATACTTCCAGCTGCAAAAAAAAAAAAAAAATCTTGCGTCGCCGATCCCCCTCGCAGTTAATAATCCACTTTCGAAATCAATTAATTCTTCCGCCATCGACGAAACGAACGGCAAAATCATCGTCCGCTCCGTGAAAAATGCGTCTTTCCTTTCAAAAATAACATTAAAGCCAGTAGGAGATCTCATAAAATTTTATAAATAGACATCGATTGAACTAACTTCTGAAGAATCGGTCGTGAATAATACATTTTCGAAATGTTTATTTCACAAGCATTTCCGACGGCGCTGCCTGATATTGCAGTTTGTTTGATGATTTCTTTAAATTATTCGAGATTACGGATTTTCATTACAAAATTGAGTTCAAGTATTTACAACATTGAATATGTCGTCAGCCGAAGCAAAATATTTACGACTCTCAATTCATCATCTTTATTGATGTAAATATTGGAAAAAGCGACTATTTAAATTAAAGTACAAATTGATTTCTTCTATATTTGATTTACAGAGAGCACACAAAAACTAGCAAACCCATCGTATTTTGTTGATATTCCTCTAAATTGTGAGTAAATCTAATCTAAATATACCGCAAATTTGATTGCATTATATTCTCGAGAGAAAATCATGTTGGCTATCTTTATTCGATTGAAATTTTACTGTTTATTCAGGAATATACCGATAATAAAATATATGCTTTTCGAACTGCGGAAACTTTGTTTTTAAAAAAACCTGATATTTCAACAAGAAAATTAAATTTCTTTTTTTAACGTTTATACCAGCCATTGTATCGATTCTCTTGAAATAAATATCAAAATACGGCTTGCATCTCTCCGCAAATAAAAAATCTCTAAAAGATTCGAAATAAAATAAAGCTGAAAGACAATCTAACGTTTTTATTTAACGAGACTCAACAAGTATAAAATAATACCTTATACACTAAAATCCGCCCATTCAGCTATTTCATTTAATTACATTTAATGCCGATTAAATTACGATACAATCACTCGTCGAGTACAATGATTCATCCTTAAAAAAATTGACGTAAAGTACCAAAAATTGTAAACGGAATATAAAAAATACACACTTACAAATTTCCTGTCCCCGTCAAAAATTCAGTATCAAAACATCGCGTTTACCATTCTTAAGAAACAAAATTTAGAACCGGCATTCTTCACAAAGAAAAAAAAAATAAAATAAAAACAAATCAAACCCCTCAGTCGTCCAGCTGGCAGAGCAGCGCCACGCCCCTCTTGATCCAGTGCGAGCTGGGCACGTCCGTGTCCAGGAGTATCGAGAGCACGTAGTTCGTGGAGTGACCGGTGGTCTTGAGGGTGCCGAATCGCTCCGAGGTGATGTAGAGCGGGCAGCTGTAGCGCTGCCTGTCCTCGAGGTCCTTGCTCCTGACGGGCTTCAGCCAGACGAGCGGCATCGCGTCGAAGAGCACCTTCGGGTGGGCCTCCGCCAGGTTCATCGTGTCGATGTCCCAGCGCGCGCCGGTCAGGAACATGCCGTACACGTAGACGCCGTCCTCGGGACCTTCCTGCGAGTCGTACATCGGCAGAACCTGAAGGAAGGTTCGATTATCTGTAGTTTTGTCGCTTGGCTTGAGGATATATGGGGACTGTTCGTTTTTGGAGCGAATTAAAATTTCTGCTGTTTGCAACGAGTTATTATTTGAATTACTGTTATAATTAGTGCATTAACAATTATAATACGGGGATTTTAGGATTCTGCATGTATTATCATGTATTATTGCTGCTGTTACACGGCAATGAATTAGTTTAATAATTCAGAGCGCGGTGAATATTATCATTATTAACGTGTTCGTATTAAAACACGTTGCACGATTATTTGATAATTATTCAAGAGTAATTAATATATATTTTCGAGGGAACTTCAATTGAAAATCATGATACTTTTAAAGAACTCTTTGGCGAAACTGAAATTTTGATGAAGTTCTCGGCGTCGGAATAATTAAGGAACGGTAATTCTACCTTCCTTTGCTCCGAATAAAGCAAACACTAACAAGTATAAAGATATCTACTTTATACTTTCATTTGCCTTAAACTATGTTAATGACTGCTACTTTTTAAATAGCAAGAATTAAGCGCTTATCTCGACGAGCATTATTTATACAATAAGCTTTTCCATCGTTTCACCGTTTCTTCTACCATTCTTAAGATCCTTTTAAATTTTTTGGAATCATTTGATATTCGCGAAACAAACGCATTAACAATTTATAAACTAAAACGCTTAAAATTCTCCGAAAATCTTTCTTCATCAAAACGTTAAAAACAAAAATAACGGTCTCATTACTAAATTAGCGTTCCAACCACCCTGCTATCTGCCAAAATCCCAAGCACCAACCTTCATTCCCCAGCGTCTCACCTCGAAATCGAAGCCAATCAAATCGATCGAGATCTTGTACTTGCGCGCGTAATTCTGAGTGGCGCCCGTGAGGAAGGCGTGCACGAACGAGAACCCGGATATCCAGAAGGTGGCCGGCTTGCCGTGGTCCATCCAATTCTGGAAGAACTTGAGCCGCTCGAGGAAGTCGTGGACGAAGCCCATGAGGGGCTTGAGGCTCGGATAGGCGCTCGATTTTATCCAGGAGGGTGGCACCTTGCCGGCGAGCATCGCGTTCGACATGGTCTGCGAATAAATTTCGAAAGTTTCGTCGTGAGGGGCCGCTGTCGGTGGATATTACGCGTGCAGTAAATCGATGGGTGCTGAGTTTGTTGAAAAATATGCGGGTACGTGACTTGCATTTTATGGTGACGATCGAGTTTTAAAGCGATACGCGCGGGTTTCGAAGAAAGGAAGTAAACGTTGTTTTTCATGTTCGATTGCTTCCTCGTTCAATGGGAGTTGAATGAAGCGTGTTTAATTAATTCCATCAGTCGTAAAAAAAGTTTATTGCCCGGTTTGAAAGCGTTAAAAAAAACTCTTCATATATAGTGCAAAATTAAAGAGGATTAATTATTTAAATGAGAAATGTCAGTAATTTTAATTTAAATGAGCTTTAAATTTAATATTTGTAATCGTATTTAAGCATCTATTTTCGATAAACTATGCGCGTGGTTAATTTACAAATATAATATTTTTCAATATAAAAACCAGATTTAAATTAAAGGAACGAATAATTATGGGTAATAGAGTTCGATTTCCAATATTCCAGCTGCTGCAGCCGTGCTAATGGATGGACTACTTACATTTCCAGCATTATAAAAGCCTTCGGTAAATATTTTCGCTACCATAAATACCTCATTTTGCATACTGCATATTATTTATTCCAACAAATTAGATAAAAAAATTTAAACAAATTTGAAATCATTTTTACTATTTCAGAGAATTTTCTTTAAATTAAGATTAACTATAGATTTCTATTTTTAATTATTTTTATTAATTTTGACAAAAACCCCTCTAAAACTACCCGTATAAACAAACTGAAATTGCGCAATAAACTTTCGCTCCTTAATCAAAACATAAAACATCGCCCTAAAGGCCCTGAAAGCGGTGCGTTTACGAGGACTGACCTCAAGATCAGGCGTCATGACAATCAAGCCCTTGATGGCCTTCTCGAGCATAGTGAGGGAGGCCCTCATCTCCGACAGTAGCTTGTTGAATCGCTCCATCTCCTGGATCAGCACGGTGTTCATCGACTCCTCGTACAGCGCCGGGTGCAGCTTCTGCGCCTCCTCCAGGTTGAACAGATCCGGCAGACGGTCGAAGATGTCCGACTTCATGTTGAGTAATAGCATGTCTTGCTTGGACGCGTCGCCGAGGCTCGCTCCGCCCTTATTTTTTGGCAGAGCGATTTGGGATTAGAAAAATTGTAGAAACAATTTTGAGCCTTCGAGGCTAAGCTTATTTGTTCGATCGAGGAGTACATACGAGGCCAATTTGACCCATACTCATTTTTGAATGGCTATACTGAAAGAATTTTCGAGTAAAAATTACCCCCTAACTTAGGCTAATTGCAGGACAATGTGATTTTCTGAATAATATTTAGCCCCTTTTAGAATAATATTTGCTCTAATTGAGTAATTTTTACTCTGCTTTCGAGTAGATTTTATTCAGAAAATCGCATTGTCCTATGATTAGCCTAATTTAGAGGGTAATTTTTACTCGAAAATTCTCTCAGTGTATAATTTTGAAATTATCAATTATAGAATTACCAAAAAGTTGACGAATAAGCATCAATGTCTTAAGAACGCATTTATACACGTTTAAGCACAAATATAATGTCTTTCGTACCTAAACAAAATTCACAACTAAACAAAAATTTATGCAAAATATGGAGCTTTTTACAAGGATCGGTCAATTTGATTCACAAGCCGCTCGAATGGTTGACATCAACCATAGCAAGGTTCTTATAATTTCACTTTGAACGACAGCTTTCCGATATAAACACGAAATAAAGATCGATCTTACCTGTAAACTATTGAGCGCGTCGAAGAAGCTCTTGGTGATTTCGAGGTCGCGGGTAATGCCGGCGTTCATGTTCAGACCCAGAACCGCCGGCGGCGGAAGCGCCGGGATCATTTCTATTTGCCTTATGTAATCTTGGTATTCGCATCTGCAAAATGTCGATACGACGGTTTTTTATCGGCCGCGGCAAGTTTCAGCGCGAAAGACATCGCGTTTGATCGATGCCGCTGATATCTTTCCGATATTTGATTTTTGAAAACTGGCAGCGATTTTCCTGCGATTCCCATTTGTCTCCCGGAATTGAATTTATACGTTTGATAAAATCCACGTTTATGTACGAGTTTTGAATTTTATTGGGGTAGGCTTTTTAAATTACTACTTTTCGTAAAGAATATTTAAACTTTCTGTTAACTGAAGAATAAGAATAGAATCTCTCTAGAAATGATAATTTTATAGTCTAATAATAAACTTATTCTGAAATTTAAATTTATCGACCTTTCTTAAAAGTGTCTAAATGCTTAAAAAGTACGCTAAACCTAATTTTAAATCCCAACATTCGTCACAGATTAAAAATCTTGAGCTTCTAAATTTTAAATAAAACAGCTATTATAATCCCTACTTTACCTAAAAATTAATCGCTCGTTTAATTTCTCAAAAGTTTTTTTAGTGCAAATTAGCTTAAGCTTCCGTGTGCCTTGGCAGCAACGTAATCCGTCCTCGTAACTTTTTGATGCCGCGAATCAAGTCGGCAAATAGTCGATTCAACGAAGCCGCGGCTCTCCACGAATAAAAGTCTCTCGTTGACTCAATAAACTTTTGACGACACGTGCCGTCCGTCGGCACAAAGCGCGCGAACTCACCTTTTCGGCAGCATGTATTCGCGCGCATTTTCACAAAACGAGTATTCGGGGTCCTCTATGACGTTGATGTTGTAAAAGTCGAGGAGGATCGTATTGAGACAGCGACGATCCCTGTCGTCGGTTACTCGGCCGCCGTAATTGCATTCCCCGGTCAGGTAAAGAATCGCCTTAAACGGCACCTCCTCGTAGTCATTGATGAAGATCTGCAGCTGCTGAGCGGATATTTGAAAGTCGGATTCGTTAAATCCTGGAACCAATAACGGGAGAGGCTGTTGTTTAAAGGTTTTTCTCTTTAGTGGGATTTTTAGTTAATTAAAACTGTTCAAAAATTGAACTTTTAATTTTTTAATAGTATTTTTCCATCATGTGCCAAATGTTCTCGGATAACAAAGGTATGTTTAACAGAATAAGTTTTGAAAAAAGCATTTTAGCTAAAGCGAAACCGAAAAAAAGTCTTGCCAGCTAAGCGAAAAGGAAACTGGCTTCGATAAAACCAAAATCGATTTTAAAGTCATGACTTACTTCTCGGTGCTGTAAAAAAGGCAGTTTTTACGAAATGCCATTACATTAAAACGACTATTTTACTACTTTTTATTTTTAGCTCATTCGCAATATTGCCTTTTTGACCTAAAAAATCTTATTTTTCTCGTAATTTATTATATAATTCACCCTTAAAAAAATCCATGAAAATGTGTTCGATAAAAAAAACTGAAAATTACCGTATCGTATGTTCCACCCTTGAGCTCCGTAGTTTCGTCTTTCTTGAATAACAGCGTGGAAGAAGCAAAGGCCGTAGAGTAATCTTGTGAATTGCTTTTCCTTTCCAGGGCATCCAGAATAGAATTCAGGTTCCTTCACTGGTTCCGAAACATACGATCTCAGGAGATTCTGTCGGAGTCCGCTTGGCGGCTCATTTGTCATCTTGAATCACAATTCAAAAAAAAAGAATTTCAAGACCTTATGCGCGCGGCAAAAATGACAAAAACATGTTTCTTTACCTTTACTCCATTTTGTAATACGGTAATGGGGAACTTATCGGACGGGTAACTCGTCAGCCAAAGTCTAAAGTTAATCGAAGTGTTCGTCAAATCGACTTGCTCGCAGATCCTTTCCAGCTCCGCCATCCAAGACACCGCCAGATGGCAATTCTGCAGACAGACCCAGTGACCCTCTTCCTGGGCCGTTTTGATGAGGGCACTGGCTATTGGGCCTTGGCCCTGGCCCAAAGATATCGAGAAGAAGCGCGACGAGTAGTCGGATTGCTCGGCGAACTTGATGAGCGCGGCCATTGGGTCCGAACCCGGGGACAGAATAAAGATCAGAGGGATCAGGCAGTTCGAGTCTCCGTAGGAGCCCGAGATATTGAATGGCGGAGGCGTCACGAAGCGAGCGTCCATTTGCTTGCGTACGAATTGAATGACCTGAAAAATTGCTTCGCTCTTTAATCCTCGGATTTTTTCTCGATGCGAGATCGTGAACGATAATTTTTAAATTTAACCTCGCGAAAGGGTTCTGATATTCGATATTAAATTATTCAAAAAGCCCTTGTCGACAAGGATTTCAACCCTTTAAAAATCAGTTTCCCAGTAAAAGCAAAATCGACTTTCCAAAATATTATCTTACGCTACTTGGAAACTAGATAAGTAAGTACCCTTGCCTCACTCAGCCGCTCGAGAACTTTTCCAATCCCCCCTCTTCAAGCCCACAGCTCCCTTAAAACAAAGTCAAAAGACGCGGCCGGTTTCACGAGCCATAAAAGGGCGGCTGTACCTTGGGCATGAGCTTGTCGGGACGGAACATCCGCATGATTATAAGCTTCTGGAACTCGTTGAGGGTCCACTCCCAGGGTTCGGGCAGCGGGGCCTCGTCCGGGTTCGCCGAGTTGTAGAACTCCTTCCACGCGCTCGCGTTGAATTCGTCGACGAACGAGGCGAACGGCTCGAGATTCGTGGAACGCTTGATCTCGTCCCAGGACTTCTCCGACAGCCAGCTGGGATCCGGGTTCGGGGCTGGACCGCTGGGCAAGACGATGCCGCCCGTGAGGAAGAAGCTCATCTGGTCGCGGGGCAGCTCGCCTTGGGCTTGCATTATCGTCGTGCAGAGGATGAATGAGTACAGCGTCTGAGGGAGGGATCGGGAATTGTTTTTCAAGTTTTACTAGACTTGTTGGCTTTTGCGATTTTTACTGAGAGTGGTTACGCGTTTTAGAAGGGTGTATCTGTTGTAAGTGTACTCTGAAAAGCCGAGCGGAAATTGTACGCAAAGAGCAAAAGCAAACATCTTACCGTAAGAGGATTATACTATATGAGTGGTCCGCAAATAAAGGTTTTGAAATATTGAGCAAAAGTGCAGTATAGAAACTTCAAACACAGAAACTTATTTCATTCATTTATTCATTTTACGAACTGTTAAAATTAAAAAATGGTTATTAAGAATTAAGTATAATGAAGTGAAAGTATGAAGTTATGAAATTATTACGTATATTTACTTATTTAAAAAAAAGAAAAAAAAAGGATATTTTCACGTAAAATATCACTCAGTAGTATTCAAACAGTTTAGTCAGGCATCTTAATTTTCTACATAATATCTCCAAATAATTGCTTTACTTTTTAAATAAATGACTAAAAATTTTCATCTAAAAGCCAAGCTTCTATATGTACACAAAGCATTTATCTTTTAAAATCCTTAGCTCCCTCAATTCTTCCGCGCAACGTCGTCTATCTTTAACTACCCCTCCCGCCCAACGGCATCATTACCCCCCCCCCCGGATCCCGTTTAAAAAGCCCGTCGCAGCCGATAATAACTATCCCCCAACCCCCCGTCCCTCGGGAGCAGATAAAAGCGCACCTTGTCTTTCTCGAAGAGCGAACGGCAGACGTTCTGATAGAGGTTATAAGTGAAGGTCTCGCGCAGGAAGCCGAGCCGCTTCTCGAGCACGTTGCTCTTGTTCGCCGTGTCGATCGAGATTATGTAGAGATTGATGAACCAGGCGAGCGAGTACTGGTACATCGGGTCGATGTTCGGCAGGTCGGTGACGGTGTAGTAGAGCGCCGAGCTGTGCTTGGCGATCGGTCGGTAGCTCTGACGGAAGATCTCGATTCGGGCTCCGGTCTCCTTGGCCGCTTCCTGCTTCTTGTTTATGTCGATGGACAGTATCTTCGAGGAGTCCAGGATCTGGATCGCGTCTTCGTCCTCGAGGATGCGAGCTCCCGCTGTGTCCAGAGTCTGCAGGATGTCGTCCTCTACCTGTTTCAAAATAAGTAGGCTGGGTGATTTTACGTATATAAATGGATGTTGAGTTTATTATGGGGTACAATTTTTCTAAATCCTAATTTTTATAACATTTTTTTAATAGACTAAAATCTTCGCTTAAAATCATTTGTCGAGCTGCTTACCTGTTTGAGAGCCTTTTTATTCGCAGCTCCTTGAACAATTAGATACTCTCGCTTCTCCTGAAGATCCGGACGTTCCTTCGCCACGACGATACCCAAAAGTTGATCCTCCAAGCCCTCGACCGTAAGGGCGAAGTTGATCAGCGTAACTTTGTTAAAGACTTCCGGCAAATAGTGGGGATTCCGAAGCTTCGTCGTTATATAGCAACGGAATCTCGGATTATACTCGATCGCGTTCTCGCCTAAGGTTATAAACCAGAGTCCTGCCATTTTATAAATGTTCTTTTGCAATATCGGATCCAGAGCGGCGTCCAATTCTTCTCCTACATTTTCGATTAGAACCGGTTTTCCTGTAATAAAATGAAAATCCTTCATATGGATAACGAACAACGTATAGAAACTTTTCAACGATTCATCGACCCCGTTCAGACTCCCGTCGAAGCATAATACCTCGAGTAATCAATTAAAATTCCCAAAGAGTCCCAAAATGCCTGTCGCGTCCTTACCGAACGATATGCAGGTCTCGATGATGTTCATGTAATTGGCATTGGTGAGCTTGACTATCTCGAGGGAGGCGCTCTTCTCCATGTTGCGTATCCACTTGTTCGCCTGGCTCTGAGGATCGATAAACAGGCTCCAGCGCTTGGTATTGTCCATGATGATGGCGTTCTCCGTGGAGAAAGCGTCGCGCGGCAGCCCGTGAATGTTCCACGACTGGATCTTGATCTCGCTGCCGAGCACCACGAGGAACGAGTAGTTCTTCGTGTGCGGAATGTCGAGTTCCCCGACGTACTTCGTCCACTTTTCGATGTTTTCCAGGCGGTAGGGGCTCGTGTAGGGGCCCAGGTAAGCGATCATGCCGCAGGAGATGAGGATGTCGCCCGGGAGCTTCTCGTAGGCGACCTGCAGGTTCTTCGCGCAGTCGGTCCAGCGGTCTTTCTCGCCGCCCAAACCGCTAAAGGTCGGATTTTGTTTAAGCGTTTGAATATTTTATTGGCCGTTGTTAGTGATTTGTTGACGATTTTTTTATTAAGTATTTTATTACGAAGACACGTACAGTTGTAAATAAATTACGCGATACAAATTTGATTTATGTAAAACAACGAACATGTTTTTTTTAATTTTTTACTTAATTTTAAAAAGGACACTTTCTTTTTACGATCTTTTTTATAGCCTAAACGAGACGTTACGATAAAATAAATTACAGAAATATTAAAAGATGCTTATTTATAATAAATAATTTTCTAGTAGAATCGATCGTCAATAATTTTAATCAAATTAGAACTCACGCGCTTAAAAAGCAATATGAGTCCCTAATAAAGTACCCGAATATCTTTCAGCCGTGCCTCTCAACTAAAACCGCGCTCGTAACATTAAGTAATTAAACCGCAAATTCCAGTTCCCGCGGAATGTTGCCACTTCTTCCCCGCCTAATAAAACCGCCGCACTCTCAGGGCGGAAAACGGCGCGGCTTAATATCGAAAAGCTCACCTTATCAGCTTCTCGGCGCGAATGAGCTTATTCTTGCAGAGCGTCACCTGATTCTCGAGATCGATCTTCTTCTCGATGGTGTTCTCGAGCAGCTGGTTCAGGGCCGCGAGCTTGTCGTTCAGGTCCTGCAGCATCTGACGCTTCTGCTGCAAGAAGCTCATCGTCTCCTCGAACATCTGCTCGGCCTCCGCGAGCTTCGCCTTCTTCGGACCCACGATTTTTATCACTTTGTCGTAGAGGACCATCGCCCGCACCCACTTGCACAGTCCCTCCGCGGCCTGAGAGGCCTTCGCTACTTTCGACGGCTCGAAGTTCTTGTCCGCCATGTAGACCTTCTTGATCGTCTGAAAGTGGCAGGGCAGAATTTGATTAATTTCTTTCAACTATTTTCGTTTGCTTGGATTTGAAATTTATGTACATTTTTTATTGTTTATTTTACTATGTAGAATTGAACAGATAAAAAACTATTTTTTAGTTAAATTTATCGTTTAAAAAAAAACTCTTTTTGACTATTTTTGTGAAAAAATATTATTTATACGATTAAAAATATAGTAGGTTTATCACAAAGGGAATGTGTTCATAACCCGTGGAATTCAAAATAGCGAATAGAAATTCATGAAATGCGTCCACGGTAATAAAGCTTACATTCATTGTACTGGCAGGAATGTTATCCTTGTCGTATTCCCGGAGATTTTCAATGAACTTCATATCGCTCAGAATGCGTTTGCTGGGACCCCAGTAATCCAGGATTTTTCGGCCCGATGTCGGGTCAGTAATTCTGTCGGGCGGAACGCCCATCATTACGCAAACTGCTGCCATGACAAGTTTTACGCCCTCGGGCGGGTTCTTCATTGATTTCACTAGCGTTATGTCCGCCGGTTTCAGTGTGTTCAAGGCGGCTGCAATGGAAATCCGTCAGTACTGACAAGGTTTACCTTTGATTTAGTAGAATTTTTACCTACAGCTTCTTCGAGAACGGGCAAAGCTAGAGCCAAGTCGGTCTCGCATTCTGCTTTCAGTTTTCCCGCTACTTCGGCTTGCTCGTTTGCCGAATCTTCTTCCTTCTTAACTACGATGGTGGCCTGTTCTACTGAAATGTTTTCTAGCTCGATCTGTTTCATTGTTTCCATTGTCAATATTGCCGATTTTTCAAGCTCCGGCTGCAGGTCCGTTAGAGTAACTTGCATTTGAGTGACTTGCTCAGCGGCAAACTCGAGCTTCTCCAATCCGCCGACGTAACGGTCTCTAATAATAATTTTACAGAGGTATTAAAAATTTTCAAACAATTTCTAAATAATATGTTACAAATTGAAAATACCTTGCTAATGTCGTCTCTTTTTGTTTCTCTTCCATGAGAACGCAAAATGCTTTAATTAAATCTAAAAATGCAGCTGAAGTGACGTAAGTCTTTCTACCAAGTGTTTGATAAAATCTTGCACTTATGTCTGCGGCGCATTGATGGAAGTATTTACAAGCAACGACAGAATTCACTTTTATTGCATCATCAATGTTGATTTTGCCTGTAACGCGAAGTGCTACTTGTTCTAGAGCTTCTTCAGGCCAGATTTGGAACCAATCAATAGTACTGCTATTAACTAAACTAGGATACATTCTTAGGCGTATTCTGAAAGATTCACCAATAGGACTGAAACACAGCATAATGTGCAGTTTTTCCCTGCAACGATTGACGAAGAAGCTGAGAATATTAATTACAGAAATATCCAGATTTCGATTTCCGCCTTGAGCCGCTAATCTTGTCATCTCAACGATTTCTTGTTTCTCTTCAATATTGAATAAATTCGGTACTTCGCCCGAATTCAAAAGCCCATCGATATCTCCTAAGAAAGCTTCTTCCTTGATTTGACTTTCAGTGAACAAGAAAATTGTATCTTTACCGCTTCCGGCAAGTCTCAACACCTTTTTAATGTCCTCTCTCCACTCGTTAATTCCATAATTACTACCAATTTCTGGCTGGAATATACTAAATTGACACATTGCTGTTGCAAGTTTAGTCAGTGATTGTCTACCGGATCCTCCGATTCCAACCATTAGCAAACTTCCACAAGGAATTGATATGATTCTGCATACTCTTGCAAGATGTACAAGTGCGTAGCGAAACAGAACTATATCCATTTTACTTTTATGAGTGTTGTTATATTCCTCCAAGGAGATCATAGCAACTCTGCGAAACTCGTCTTCCGACACTATTTCTTCGTATTTTCGATCCTCAATCATCGCATCAAGATCCATAAAATTGCCAAATATCAAATGTTCAAAACTCGTGGCTGTTAATTTCCCATCGTACCTCGGCAAATCTCCAAAGATACCATCGAAATTTTCTCGCAAAGTTTTATCTACCGTAAACTTAATTTGATTAAAAAGCCACGTACTGTCATCGGGATCAATCAGACGATCGCCGAAAACACGGAAAATTTCATGAGCCCACAGACGAATGAGAGTATCTCGAGACTCAACAGATTCTTTTCTAATCATTGTGAATCCAGTCATTACACGAGCTACGTCACGAAGATTAAAAAGGTAGTGTGACTTCATGGGAGTTGGTAAAAGCTCGGTTTTTGCCGCATGGAAAACTGACATGGATGCATTTACTATGGGATTTAGTGTCAATACGATATCCGAGGGAAACCCTCGTCTTTTTAAACCAAGTACAGCAAGAGTTGAAAAAATACGGAAAAGACTTTCGTTGGAGAATTCACTTATTTCAAAAAGATGGAAATGCCTCAAAAATCTCGCATAAATCTCTTGCCGGCTTCCGCCTGGTGGCGCCATAGCACAGAAAAACATTGTATCATAAATATGTACCACTTCCGGTTCTTTTAAATCATACCAAATTCCGTGATCAAAGAACTGTCGCAAAAGTTCTATTGGAGGCTGAGCGCCATATTCTTCCTTTGCCGGCATATTAACGTCGTCAATGAAGCAAAGGCACTTAGCGCCGCCCATCGGTCCATAGTGGTTTTTTCTTCTTTTAAATAATCTCGATATTATCAAGTCTTGCGTTTGCGCAGCTGTGGTTCTTGCAGTAAATGTTATGAAATTCGGCAAATAATCTTCGGTATTTAACTTATTCATCACCGTATCTTGTACGTAAAAACTTTTCCCAGTTCCAGTTTTGCCGAATAAAAGAAATCGCTTTTTATGCCTAATGTGCTTTAAAAATAAGTATTGGTATTTTACTGTATCAATAGTAGGAATCATCATCTGACTGAGACTTGCTTTTTCGATGATAGCCTCCAACCTGACCACTTCGCCAAAGAACTTCCACGTTCCTTTGCCTTTGAAAATATAAAAGTTGTCGTGAATAAGGCCGTCGCTTGGTAAAGAAATCGTCTCGGAGAGATCTGCTGGCATAGGATTGGCACGATCTTCATTTCTAAATACAGCACAAAGAAATGCATTGAATCTTTCACGAGAATCGAGATCTAAAGTTCCTCCTATGCCCCACGCGATGCCCCACAAAAATGCACCTTGTAACCAAGATTCAATGCTCTGACTGTAATCTACATTAGCATTATCTTTTACTGCATCATTCATTAGCATTTCAATTAAATCTAAGGTCGATGTAATTTGATTAATTTGACCAGCATGCAAAGTCATAGTACATTTCCTTTTGGTGAATTCCAAAGCACTGTCAAAGTACCAATCTATCATCATATTGATGAAATCCTCGTGCTCTTCTCTCCAGGCTGGATTAACAGCTTTCACCCAGGACGTGACCGATGGTCTCCATCCGAGGACGTGTGGTTCAATGTAAATCATTCCACATCGAGATACCGTAGCTGGAGATGCTTGTAGAAGATCCATAACTTCAAAGATCATCGACATACAAGTAGTCATTTGCATGACTTCTCCAGACGTTAGGCAAAGCTTTTTGTTGTCGTCTAATACGGTATTCAAGTTTTCTATCCACACGGCATCGACTGGGCCATCGAATATCAACCACTTTTTGTCCGGTGTGTCTTCAGAACAGTACTTTCGAAAAGCAACCGCAGCAACGCCGTCGGTCCATTCCGATGATACCGGATCGAACGCTCCATATAATTGCCCCATTGTAATAGACTTTGGATTGATAGTCGTGAATTTTGTATACGCTCCATTCGGATCTCCCCACTCGTGCATCAAAGTGTAAGCCTCTGCCAAAACGTGCAAAACCGTCGTCTTGCCTAAAAGATAGTTTTTTGTAAACTAAACAATTTGTTTCGAAATTGAGTCAACATTCTTAAACTTACCTCCACAAGGATCGCCGACAAGCATGAAACCATGTCTAACCGCCGTCATCTCGTAAGTCTGAATGATTTTCAAAAGAAAACCATCTGTCGCTTGCAAGTTTCTTCTCTCGCAAACCTCGTCGACAGCCCTAAGCAGGACGTCGTAATTGGATGATGGTAAGACAGTACCAGGAAACAGATCCGAAATGATCCCCTGGAATAGAGGAACGTCGTGTGCAAGAAACTTGGGCAAGTTGACGTCTACGATGGACCGTAACAGCAGAATATGCTCGTCTTCGTCCGGGAATCTCAGCTTGATATTTTGAGCTGCTGTCAGGACAGTTTTGACCGCTCGCATACCGTAATCGTAGTGGGACTGGGAAGACAACTGCTCCGAGCAAAGTTTGTAGGTCGTCACGATTTTGACGGCGAGAACCCGAGCAGCAGCGAAACCCGAAGAGTAAAGGAAAATCTCGCCGATCATCGCATAATCTGGGACCATCATAGCCACCGTTCGGAACAAGATCTTCAGATTGTCAGGTAATTCGGAACGACCAGCATATCCAGGGTTCATTGTGATACACACGTAGACCGATGGATTGAGATTCAACTCCGTACCCTGTCGGATAAATCGAACGATAGTAAATTTTTATTTATGAAAGAAAATGAAGTTCGAAATATTTGAAAAAAACTTGCCTCGAAAATGAAAGTCTCCAAATGTCCCCGCACAGCCTGAACGATGCAAAGTATTTGCTGGGCGACGACGGACAGCACTTCGAGCTCGATGCGGTTAAACTCGTCGAAGCAGGCCCAGGCACCGCAGGCGGCGAGACCTTTGAAGAATTTTCCCATGTTCTTGTAATCAAGACCGTCGGAGCAGTTGAAAACCACACACTGCACGGCCAAAGCTCGCGCCAAGTCCTTCGTGGTCTCCGTCTTGCCCGTTCCTGCCGGACCCTCCGGAGCGCCGTTCAAGTGAAGCGAGTAGGCGCCAATTAGCGTTCGATAGCACCTGGTATTTTTGAGAGAATGTTTCGTCTTATGATTTTGAAAATTTCAAGTCCTGTTTAATTGACAATCTTTACGAATTAAAAAAATTGTTTGAATCAAAATAAAAAATTGACGTTTGAATCGGTGCGTTTTACTTATTTCCCTACTAATTTTACGCTCTCTATGCTCAAATCGAAAAATTTATCGCCGCGATAAAAATTGTCTTGGGAGGTAACGAAAGCGTTAACACAGTTTTACAAGTCGATCAAAAAGCTTAACAAGGAACTGCATTAATAAAAACCTGTCGGTTAACGGCGTTATAACAAGTCGGGGGGTGTTTCCCAAGTACTCGTAAGCGAATGGCACGCTGGCATTTATTATTCTCACGATCACGTCGTCTTCCCAGTAATAGCGCAACTGCGAGAGCCACTCGAAGTCCATTTCGTTTAGGATCTTATTCTCGATGAGCTCTCTGACGACATCTTGTGCGTGAACGTCGATTGTAATTAATGCGTTCAACGTCGTTCGATTTTGCTTCGACAATTCACCTGTTTCATATGGGTTTCGTATACTAATATGCATTACTTGACACTTAAATAGTACACTAGGAGTATTTGAATGTACACTGAGAAAAAAATTTCTTGAATTTTTTTGATTCAAAAAAAATATTCTTTAATTCAAAGAAACCCCTTTTTAATGGAAAAAATTTTTCTGTTTTTAAATAAAATTTTCTTTTTTTAAAGAGATTTTCTTCCCATTAAAAAGGGATTTCTTTGACTTTCTTTGATTTCAAGAAATTTTTATCTCAGTGTGTGCAATGTAATGAAAATTTAGTTAAAACAATACTAATTTTCAAACTGTAAATTAGACATTGAATTCATTACTAATTATTTGACTAATTTGACGTTTCACCCAAAAGCAATAAATCACCTTTGACGAGGCTAACGACGTCAATAATCTGCTGCTTCAATTTCTTATGTAGCGCCACCATCGCGGACTCCCGGTGGGCCATGAGGGCGTACTGCACCTGCATGCTCCAATAAATCTGCGACACGCAGAGGACGACCATGCCGGGCCAGGTTAGTACCCAATCGACGCGCTCGTTGACTTCGTAATCGCGATAGCTGAGGAGGGTCTCGTGCCGGATGGAAGTCACCATTTGCTCCTCGACCTGAACTTTCCGCAAACGCGCCGAGTCAGCGGGATTCCGGCATTGAGAGATTTGCTTGATTAACAATTAGCCATACTCCGTTGAGCCCGCCGAATTCTTCGACTCGGCGGAGCGCTGATAATAGCCGCGTTTAAATGGCTTTTCGATGGCATTGTTCGAATTGTATGTCAAGGAAAAAGGCAGTTTTTTTTATACTTTAGAATTAAAAATTATTTAATAAAGTGAATTCAAGTAAACGAATGAATGAATAAACGAATAAATAATGTTGTAAGAGTTTTACTTGAATAAGCCATCTTTCTACGCAACCTCGCGCTGCTGCGGTCGATATCTTATCGTACATTGTGATTTCTTCCTTATCGTCGCTTACGAACGAATAAATCTCGAGATTATCGTCGAACCTGTGATTTTGCAAATAAAGGTTTTAATCTAAAAAAAGAGTTTCTAAAAAAAAAATTTTTCGAGAAATTGAAAAAGTAGAGTTACCCAAGTCTGGAGATGCCTTCAAAGCACTTTTTCAGATGCGGCTGAACTCTTAGAGGATCCTTCGTTTCAGAGAGAATTTCAAGCATGTCTTCATTACTTAAAAAGAAGAACCGAGGGAAGAAGAGCCTCTTTTTCTCTAAGTAATTCGCGACTCCGTCGTTCACGCGATCCATCATGTCATTAGCACTTTTCATTGCTTCGTATAAACCTACCTAAAATGAATAGATTGAATTTTCAAATAAATAGGTTCAATTACTTAAACTACTAGGAAGTGTTGAAGTAAAAAAATTATAAAGAAAGTTTGTTAAAAAGCGATAAATTAATGTTTGAATGATATTTTTTATATTGTATTTTAAACTTACTAATAATTACTCTATTACTACTTAGGTCTACTAAAATTGAAATTAACATTTCCTAAAATTCTCAAAAAACCGCATACAAAAGCCCTGAAATTGTCAAAATCCGGAATTCCAACGGCGAACGCGTCAATAATTGCCCAATGAGCCCCGGAATCCCGAGCCATAAATCATTACCAACATTTCAGCCTACGCAAAGCCCAAGAAAACTCGGGCCAATTCTTTGACAGCTTTCGCGCGGGCAATAAAACTTGGGAGTCTCTTACGGAGCCGGCGGTCTCGCGAACTTTCGGCTCCCTGAAGACGCTCTGCATCGCCTTGCGGAACGTCGAGTCGACCTCCGCGAAGAGGATGCCCTCCTCCGGGAGCTGGGCGACGATGTCCGCGCTCGAGAAGATCGGCAGCAGGTACATCCACTGCACTTGCACCTGGTTGGCGAACGAATTTCTCGGCGTGAATAAGTAAGGGCACTTGGCGAGTTTGAGTGCTTCGGGCATCGAGGTGCGGAAGGGGCTGTATTTTAGATGACGACGCGGATAGGATGGGGTGTAAATACTGTATCTCGAAGGACGGGTAATTTACGTCATTTTTATTGATTTAACGACAAACAACTTTGGTAAGCCGGTATTGATCTACATTTTTCAAAAGGGATTTAAGATATTTTATTTTATGGGAGCACATTATATTATATTCATTTCGTAGGATGCCTATTATTTAAAAAAAAAGAATTATTTTAATTCAAGTTTTGAGGAAAGTGTTATTTACCACAGTTTTCAGTTCAGATGTTTCGCCAAAGTACATAATATAAAAGCAGTTTACGATAAAGTTTATTCTCCTGTAATTTATTCCTTAGTATCCGCTAAAAAATACACTCCCGTCCTATTCATCTTCTGCCTCGCTTACTGCTACTTCAGGTTATATGAATAATAAATATTTTAACGCTATATTTGTAACGCGAGAGCAAAAGTTCAGGCGGAAACTAAAAGGGTAAAAGGAAGCTGCGCGTGTTAGTGACTCGCCGCTGATAAATTGAACTATTAAAACTTTTCACGCGCGGCTTTATATAGATTTTCCCTTCGAGAGTTTAGAGAAAAAGTTAGGTACGACTTTGCTCTTTATCACTATAAAAAAATCATAAAACATCGATTATTATATCAAATTTGAATCCACTGTAAATAAGGTTTAAAAGTGCACTACGTCTAAGAAAAGATTTTTCTGATTCGCGTTTCTTTCTAATATTAAATCATTTTATCCCCGAGTCAAATTAATTCTAAAACTCTTCGAAATACCCGTTCCGATATTAACTGCAGTTGCCGATAAAAGCCAGATCGAAGGCACGAATCTTCGATTGCATTGGGCCGAAGCTAAGTAGCTTTCGCAAAGGCAACGAGAGCAATTAGAACGGAATAACGCGATTCGGATGAACAATGAACCTTCGCCCATTCCTCCAGAGTCTTGTAGATCCTCAGTAGGAGTTCGTAAAAGATGCCGACTTCCTCGGCGATCGGCTTAACGAAAGCGGAACCCCTCATCATCTGCGTCTTGACGATGTGCTCCTCGAGCATCGCTTGGATGTCGTCCAGCGACGTCAACACGTTCACTTTGCTATCTTTGTACGGCGTCGTCGAGAAGTAAATCTCGTCCCACTCGGTCTCCAGGTAGTGAAGCAGCTCCTCCAAGCCCAGCTCCTTCGTTGCTCCGACGCTGATCGTCTCGTATCTTCGTCATGTGAATTCGTCAAAATCGAATAAGATTACAGATCACTAAAAATAGATCACCGAAAATTAAAGAATTAAAACTCGACAAAACTCACGTATCGAGATCCTCCATGAGATTCATATTGATAATTTTTCTCAGAGTCGTTCCCGCATTGGGCGTCAAATCGAACCCGGCTATTTGGCTCATCTCGTCCCAGTGTCGTTGGCGCAGCGCGGAATTGCAGAAGCACAGGACCAACGGTACGTACAGCTAAAAGAACGATACCTAAACTTTAGTGTTGTCAATTTGCCTCCCAATTAGTCGGGCGCAAGTGAATCTGCTTTCTACTTTAA
This sequence comes from Ormyrus rosae, assembly GCA_035047165.1. Taxonomy (NCBI): domain Eukaryota; kingdom Metazoa; phylum Arthropoda; class Insecta; order Hymenoptera; family Ormyridae; genus Ormyrus; species Ormyrus rosae. Next base: position 11,622,546 of record JAWWML010000052.1, on the reverse strand, counting down.
ACCACTTGACGTTCTCGAGCAGCTGGTGGCACAGCTTCATCGGCGCTGGCTGTTGATAAGGGTCGGGATCGTCGACGTTGCCGTTGAAGCTGGGGAATACGGCGTGGCGTTAAATTAGTTTTCGCTCTTTGAAGAATCTAATTAAAAGCTGCTTTAATAATCTAATTTAATATTAGGGGATTTTCTTGCTGTTTTGTCTCGCGCAAAATACTTGTTGCTTCAACTCAAATTACTTTCTTTGATGCGTCTAAAAGAATTTTCATTTCTTTAACAGAAATTTCATTTTTTATTTTATTATTTCGAGTATTCGAGAGTTTTAAATTAAACTGAATTTAGTGCGTTAAAAAATTTCTATTAAAAAGTTTTAAATTAAAAATTTAATTTTAATCCGTCCAAATTTAAATTAAATTAAATTTAAATTAATTTTTTACCATATTAAAAATATGAAAAATTTATAAATCTCAGGATCCCTTACGTGTACGGATAGTTCATGGCGACCTGCATCTTGATCTTGGTCTTGAAGAACTTCGAGGTCTTGGAAAACTCTTGAAAATAATCCATAGTCTTCTCGTCGATGTTCGGCCCCTCGAGATACTCGAAAGGCCCGTCCAACCAGCATCCTACGTCCCTCTGCCACTGGTAGCCTTTGTAAACCAGGGTGTAGAAGGGCAGAATAGACGTCTGCTGGAGTTCCTCGATGCGCGGATAAGTCGTGACGGGGAAGCCGAAGAGCCTCTCCTCGCTGTTTATCCACGTTATGTCGGCGTCCATTCGCGCGAGGTCTCGGGCGAACTTGCGCATGAACTCGATGTTCTCCGGTATGCGCTTGGCGTCGTCCATGTCGTCCATTAGGACTAGCCTGCGCTCGAGAATTCACGAGGGAGTAAGGCGATTACGTATAAAGGTTCCTTCGTTTGATAAGATCGGCGGAAGTTTATTAATTAATCAGCGGGAGTTTAGAATGTTAATTAATCGTTTACCGGTGAATGTTGAGATGGTTGAAAAGGATGTTAAGGCATTAGATTTCTTAATTTTTGATTTCTAGAATTGAACTTTTAACTAATCGCGAAATTATTTGCATTGCATTATGAGACAAAACTGTGCATGAATTCAATAGTTTGGAAAAGTCTATTGTAAGTAGGACAATGGTTATCAATAATGAGTTGCTCGGCGTCCTAGTTTTGCATTTTACTCTGTTCATCGAGCTAAATAAATAAAATCACGAGATTATTTGAAATTACGAAAAAATTAGTGATAATATTTTGGAAAAGACATGTTCTTTTATGCAGTTTAAATATTAAATAAATTAAATTGTTGGTAAAATATTATTGTTGTACTGTAGCGAAATTTAAAGAAAAATATTGAATGTTATAGTATTGGAAATAAAAGTAAAATAAAGTTTTAACATATTGACACACTTTTTGTCCGATAAAATTGTGAGAAAAACTTTTCATCGAATTTCTTTTTACGATATTTTGTATTATTGTTTTATTGTATTTATAATAAAAGTAAATCTAATGTTTTACGACTAAAATATTTCCGATTTTACATTCTCAGTTTGCAAATCATATTTGACTAAATTTACGCAATAGAATTTTCTATTAGAAAAATTTCTTTGCGAGGAAAAACTTCGTTCCCTCGAGAGGAGGGCTGTTTTAAAATTCATATTTTTTAATATGCTATGTCAACATCATAGCTATAAAACTTCGACTTTGAAAGTTATTATCCCTCAGGTCTTTCCCATTATTAATACACGGTAAACTCGTAAAAAAGTGCACGAAAAATATCAGCTTTTTCCTACTATACTATTTTTTATACTATATTTATTTCAACATTCATTTTTTAGCCAGTTCCTTGCGACATGCTTAAGTTAACTAATTTATTAAAAGTTCTATTTCAGTATTATAAAGTAAATTTTTAAATACAAGTATAAAGCTTTTAAATACTCCCTTATCGGTAAAACGTTGAAGGATAATCACCTGGGAAACATGTCGTTGACGCGCTTATTCAAATTCATAATCCTGCTTTGCAAACGCTCCTCGAGCTCGAACTTTTTCTGTTCGTACATCATGCTGTTTTTCTCGAGGATCGGGCGAATATTCTGCAACCAATTCACCGTCCTGTTGTTGAGCTCGAGATGGTCTTTGTCCAGCGCCGTCATCTCGAATAAAGACGTTATCATGTTGAGCGACTGACCGATCTTCTTTCGCAAACTCTTAATTGTTACAGTCGTTACGTGAAGCATGTATCGACCTTTTTTTATTAGCAGAAGGTTAATCATTTATTTGATTTAGTTATAATTACTTTGTTACAAAAAAACGATTGAACTACACACCTAGCTCAAGTAGTTCCGCAGTTTCTTCCGGAATGTTAAGAGCCGTGTCTCTGATGTTTTCAAATTCAGTACAGATGCTAATGTTAACATTCCTGTGCCTTATAACAAGTTCCTTTACAATAAGTTTTCGAACCTCTCCAGAGTAATTTTTCAATCCGTTTTTCGCACCCTCTTGGTACAGTTTGCAGTTTAAAAAGTATTCGTTTTCGGTCTAAGAGCGTGAGATAGAATTCAATTAGTAATCCATACACGCAACCAAACCGTATCGACTAAATCCGTGAAATTTACCAGTCCATAAATACTAGAAACTGAGACATCGAACTCTTCGAGCTTAGCCAAACAAGTTTCAAAATCGGGGCTTTGAACTATCCTGGCTACCTGGCTCTGCTGCGACTCGGCGTTATAAACGGCGCGAAACTTTTCTTGCACCATCGTCAGGTGACGCACCAGAGGCTCGTAAGCTTTCTCGAGAATCACGTCGAATCTCTTGTGGCAATCGGCGAGATACCAATCCGGCACCAGTGGGGGTCCGAAGCACGAAACATTCGGCTGCTGCATCGCGAGGATGTCCAATGTCAGATTTTCTCCAGTTTTACTGATGCGATCCAAGAACGAATGAAAGGTCGCGTTGATTTCGCTGATTAATGGACTGACGTAAAGGTCGTTGTTCTCGCATTTTAAATCTAGCTGTAAGAATGTAAAATGATCAATTGGTATCGTTGCGCAACTGTAAGGAACACAAAACTTTCTAGTGTACGCATAAATAGTAAAATTCCGAATCAACCATAAACCTCTAATCATGCACTTTATATAGCACAATTCAGAAATTAAATAGCGACGATTCGCATTATCCTCAGCCTTAACTTTCAAAAGTTCTTACCGCAAGAAGCGGCACGGTCATGGGGTCGCTCATAATGTCCAGGAGGTGCAGGATGGTGCTCATCATGCGCTGGATGATCTGAATGGCGAGCATCTTGGCCGCGCAGCGCAAGAAGGCCGGTACGTGCGCCGAGTTGATGTCCCGATAGCCTCGCGGATGCATCAGCAGCTTCGATATCTCTGTAAAGTACTGGTTCGCGATTATGCTCGCGCCCCGCTGAATGTCCACCTCGACGGACTCCGTGAATCTGGAATTTTTTTTTTTTTTTTTTTATTAAAGGCAAATTGGTGATTTATTTTGGATGCCTTTCTTCCCGTCGGGGGATTGTAGGGGAGAAATATTTTAAACCCGACTGCGCTTGATTAGTTGAAAATGAAATTAATTATTAAACGTAAATGTTGCTGGCGGATTTTATTCTTTTGCATTTGTAAGGGAAGTTGAAACGTAAATTGGATGAAATTTTTATTTCTTCGCACGGAAATAACCTTATCACTTATTTAGATCTCTATTTAAAATCGAAAATAATACTACAAAACTGTACACTAAATTTCAATAGGAATAAACGCTAAAAATATTGCCCCAATTTCGATAAAATCTTCGACCGCAACAAAGAATGAATGAACCTGAAAACTCGTCATTACTTGGTGAAATTCAGGTACGTGTTCGTCCTGTACTTGGAGAAATTGCAGATGTACTTCGGCAGCCTCGAAGCTTTCTGCAAAATGATTCTGAGTATCCTGTGCGACAGGTAGTACTTCTTCGATATGCTGCAGCGGTTGTGCAAATACTTCTCGTAGTTCTCGGTGCGGCCGTTGAGCTTGAAGGGCGGATCCGGCACCGGCAGCCAATCGCCCGAGCCGTCCTCCTCGAATTTCAGGACGAATCTGAGACTGAGCTGGTGCATCACCCGCAGGTAGCGCTCCTTGATCTCGGCCATGTGCCTCTCGAAGAAGGTGTCGAACTTCTGCCGCAGCCGCAGGGGAACTGACTCGCGGATCGCCTGCTCCCAGTCCTACAGATTTTCAAGCGGCAAAACAGAAAAGGCAATGGATATAGGTTTTACTTTGCTGGCTGGTGATTTTGTCTGTTTAAAACTAATATTTATCTTCCTATTACTCTTGTGACGATTTTCTCTCGTCACAAGGCATCTTCAGGCCAAATAGATTCATCGCGTAATACTAAACCATCCTATACCCTGGACAAAGCCATTCATTCCAGTCCCGCTGCGGAAAGGAGCCATTCCCTTTAAAGTAATGCACAGAGAGACTGGCTTCTCTCTGCAGCAGGCCTTATCATTTCGAGCCGTCCGTCCGAAGCAAATATACGTATAAGCTCACGGGAAGGAGGCCGACGGTTGGCAGGCTCTCGGCGTAGTTTTTCATCCTTTCGAGACAGGCCGTCTGGGGCTCGTGCAGGCCGCATTCGCGCGGTCGCTTTACGGGGGGCTCGTACCTCTTGGCCCTCTTGTCCGCCACCGACTGGTCCAAGATCTCCTCTGCATACTGCTGTCGAGCCTGGAAGCGGGTGGTTTGCGTTATTAGGGTTGCGAATGTCGGATTTCGTTCTGATTGATGAGGTTTTGAGAGTAGGTGAAATGACGTCCGTTGGGCGTTTATAGCTTCCAATATTTTAAAGTGAACTCAAAATATTTTATGAATTTTCACGTTCTTATAGTATTTCTTTCTTTTGTATTCTTTTTTTGTTCGTTTCGATAGTTTTGTCTGTTACTGAAAGATTGTTAGATATTAGTGAAAGATGCAATAAGTAATACAATTTTATTTTTATCATTTGCTACATTTTTTAATAATTCTATTTTTTTTTAATATTATATATATTATAATAACATTTTATAGTTATTACACACAATATTTTCACTTTACATGAAAGGTGCTAACCAATCGATTGGTTATATATTATATTTTTTTTTACATTTTACACTCTTAAGTACTCAAAAAATTAACATGTATAACTGAATTCCTAACCTTCTGAATGGAAAAGTAAAGCGGAGAATTTGGCTCTGGTTTGGAAGCAGGTTCAAAAGGGAGTTTGGGAATCGTCGAGAGGACCGGGTCCTCTTTTTCGATAGCTTTGGCAAATAAACTGCCAACTATCGACTTTGATATGAATGGTCGATTTGCCTTCGGCATGATCGAGGTGAGACGGGCACGAATGCAAAGGCGACCCGACTTGTAGCCAAATCTCGCACATAACCCGCGACAATTTGACAAATATGTCGCACGCTCATCTGTCGAAGAGCACAGCTGCACTGCTTGACTGCTGGCGTCATTTAAACCTTCGCGCCGTTTTCCAACGCTGCGGTTAGACGGTAGTGCCACCTGCGGGTGTTTGAGAGTACCTGAAATTTTGTCCATTCTATTTCGAATGGTAAAACGTGGGCAATGTTTTTATGATTATATCGTATAATAATTTTAAAAAATTGATAAAGCTAAAATAATGTATGTGAAGTTTTTAATAGGGAATTGAGAAGTTTTATTATAATTAACTTTTAGGTACCTACAGTTTGATTTCTGAATATTTTTTATAAATAACGTTATAAGTATACTTTGTACACAAAAGTTGTTGTACCATTATAATTTTTTTAGAAAATATAAAACATTGACATTCCATTTATTGAAAAGTATAATTCCCCTGTTTACCGTTTTATTAAAATCCCAAATTTCAAAATTGAACTTTTTTAAAAAAAATGACACATTTAAAAAAAATAAGTGCTAATTATGCCACAGAAAAATTTGACCGATTTCCCAAGTGCCCAAGAAGCGACAAAAGAATTGTTTTCGAGTGCTTCCCTTTGTGTTACCATCCAATTGACTTATGTAAAGAAAGGCGACATCCACCAAAATGACCTCAAAGCGGTACCTGGTCTCCGTAAATTGCGGGAGGTTGCGCACATCGCGGCCAACAAACCGTATCGGAAAAAAGGCATTTCAAAAGGCGAAAATAAAAGCAGCGAAAAAACAACAAACGGCAGCTGCAGTCAAAAGATCTGGCATCAAAAGTTCAGGCACTTTCTGGTGATGCGAACAAGTAGGTCGTGAAACTGCTGCTCCGCTGCTGATAAATCGATATTATAGAAAGAGAGAGAAAACTCGCGACGTTTGCGTCAGCCCTTAAATTTTTACGCCAATTTGTGACGTTCGCGTTCTGAAAGCAGACGTTTTCGGGTTTCTATTTTTATTTTTCTATCTAGTTAATTTTTTTTTTACTGAAAATAAATATAACTCGATTTAAAACGTTTTCTTGATTGAATTAATTTACAAAATCACGATACGTGTAACTTGCGAACTTTATACATAATTGTATTGAATCTCATTAAGTATAAATAATTTAAATCTGCATGTAAGACCAGATTATCATTATATTTTTAAGTAAATGAAGAAGAATCTTGTAGGTACATATGTAGAACGTTCAAACGGAAGAGAAAATCTTGGGTATTTAAAGCCTTTGGACTCGAATACGGGTCGAGAGTTATTTAACGTATTTTACAAATTGCGCTAATTTTTCCCACTTTATATGAAATTTTGTTTTATAATTTTTTAAATCTAGATTTAAAAGGAAACTAACACTACCTTGAAAGCTAACAATATTAAATACGTAAATTAATAGTTGAAGAAAAATTATAATGTTCATTAATCATTTGTTGTTTAATTCAACCAATAAATGGTTATTCAATAATTGTTTCTTCTGCGTCAAAAATATCAATAAATGCAGACTACATAATGTACATCCTAAACCTGTTTCTAATCTATACTGTGTAATTAGATTCTATATTATCGAACTCCTCTAACTGAATTCTACGACACGGTAGAAAATTTATGAAGACTCATCTTGAACATCGGGACCTTAAAAACTGACAAAACCAGCCAATTCATCTTTGGATTATATAACAAATTAAATTCTTGTAAAAAATATAATGAAATCGAAAAAGAAACAAGTGTAAAAAGTAGTGCATCCGGCAGTGAACTTGCACATATCTAAGTTTACAAAGTCACGTAGAACTAAAATTCTGACAACATTAATCACAACTCTAATTAAAAAAATATATTACATGGCATACAAACAGTTTCAATGACGCCTAAAAACATAATTTTACATTGTACACAGTAGCCACTCAAGCCGAAGCGCGGAAAGCCAACAATCCGTCAAACAATGCACCAAGAAAAAAGTGTGACGCCTCGAGAAGCTTCCTTGGCCGCCCCAACAAAGCCTCCTCCTCCCCGTCCTCCCGCGACGACATTCGCACGATACACATACTCTCCTCTCTCGCCGAGACAAAGAAAAGTGTTTCAAGAGCGCGCATCGGCGGCGCGAAAGTAAAACGGCGCGCGCGCATCTCGCGAGAAGGAAACCGGAAGTGGCGCCCGATGACGCACGTCGCGCCGGGAGAAGGGAAGAAAGTTTCGCGTGCCCGCGGAATCTAAGCGCCGCGGAGATCCCGGATCCTTTATGCGCGCGTCCGAGATCCGCGGCCTTTTCCTTTCCTTTTTCCTCTCCGGAGCTGCGGCGCGTTTTTGGCCACCGCGCCGAAAGAAGCGAGAAAGTCCTCGATCCGTCCTGCCGGGGCGCGGATTCCTGCGGTCGAGAGAGAGAGATTATCTTGGCACGGAATTCTTATTTGCGCGAGAGCTGCGTTGCGGGTATTTGACAATGACTTTGGCGCCGAGGGAAAATATTGGGGCTCGCGGGCTTGGAAAATATTTGCTTTGCGCCGAGAGAAAAAGGTTCATTGATTGCTTCTGAATTTACTTTACTGTTGTCTTGCTGATAATTCAGAAAATCAGCTTTATGAATTTACGTAAAATAAAAAAAAAAAAAATAAAAAAAAACGAATGGCCCGCCAAAAATAAAAAGGACAGCTACATTCCTTTTGATTCTGACAAGTGTCTCTTGTAAATGTCAAGTTCTATGACCCTTCTTTGAAATATGATCCAGTTTTTAAAAGTTGAACATTTTTTTTGTATTAGTAAGATCATGATGATACATTGCTTCCTTTTTTAAAGATTTATATTTTTTTTAATTTTACTGTATTTAAAATAATTAATTTTATTTATATCAATTTTTCTTCATTCGCATATTTTTATCTAATAATATTCTTAAATATATGTTGAAACATTTTCTTCGAAATAAACTGTACGTGTGAAGAAGAAATAAAAGCAAAAGCACGAAACGGACTGACCCGTAAAAGCGTGTTTTTTATACGCTTAAGCTGGTCTATAAAAACTAACGAAGCGTTAAAAGATAATTTGCACTTAAAGATATGCTTGTATTTTTACTACAGAAGTTCACGGAAAAGCGAATAAATGTAGGTAGAAGAATTATTCTAAAGACCAGATTAAAAATCTGTTTGATCTACAAACGCCTTCCTATTTAAATAGCTCCAACAAACTGTACAAAACAGTAACGCCAACGAAAAAATCCTTCGAGTCTGAACCTCTTCCCCGAAGCCGTAACAAGAGCCGTAGCGCAAAAACCCGCCATAGAAAAGCCCCATTGACAGCCCGGACCCCGTTGAACGGCCACGAATATGCAAATACGCTCGAGGGATTTCCGCCACATCCTCTCTCGAGCCCATAAACGAAACAAAGTATTCGGAGCGGCGGCCGATCGACTCGAGCGCATATATACATCGGCGCGAGTGCACAGTTAGCGATACGTTAGCAATTACCGGGGCAAAAAACAATTACCGGTATACCCTTGTTTATGCAAAACGAACTGCCTATTAATATCGGGCCAATAAGAGCAAGCGCCGCATTCCGATGCGAGTCGTGTGCCTTCCTACTGCACCGTCTCTGACGTCATTTCTATGTAGCGGCTCCGCTTTATCTCGCCGAGCGGCAAAGAAAAAGGACGAGAGGGATGGAAAATGATGTTACGTCCCGACGAAGGATGATCTCCTTATCCGCATTCCCCCGCGATGCGTACAGTTTCTTTCGTCTAGAGGAGCGCGCCTGGCTTATTGTTGATGCACCCGGCGTTTTGTCCAGGCTTCTGTTTTTAGGTCGAAGGAGTTTTCGCTTGGTTTAAAAACTAATTTTGCCTATTTGTATATTGGCGCTGAAAATACTGATGGGGGGATGGTTGCTGCAAGCCGAGATACTCGTTGTTTGGAAACGGCTTTAAATTCTATTTTAATCGGTTTTGTTATTCATGAAGCAAAAGTGCGAATTGTATTGTTTTGCAATGATTATTAATGAAGATGTTAACATACATTTGCAATGTCTGCAATAAGATAATTCGTATACGAAAGAAAGCCGACGATTGGAGAATTTACTACTTTTCGTTTTAAAATTCATAGGGTACTGAACAAATGAAATGAACTCGTGATACTTAAAATGCGAATATTAGGCTTAAAAAATATAATTGTATATTACTATTTACGCAAGAAATATTTTTTAATATTCATGATTGCGAATCAATTGTTGATATTTTTAATATTCAACTCTTGTTTACGAATCATAAATTTTATAACACTGCCAGCGAAATATTAAATTGTGCGGCGAAGGTCATTAACTTTAATTATTCTGACTGACACACGAAATGTTGTGACACGTGAGTCAAAAGAGAAAGTAACAAAAAAACATTTAAATCCCTCTCATTGAGTTCTTTCTAAAGATATTATCAAAGTCTCAAAACGTTCGGTCCCTTTCTGTATAAATATACGTTAAATTTAATAACAGCGAGCAAAAAATTATTCTTGTTTTTAGAATCAAATTTGTCTATCAATGCACCCACATTGACTTCGGAGGCAAAAAATTTAGCGCTTTTAAAAGTAAAATGATTCACATACTTTTAGTGTATGATAATGAGCCTTTCTTTATACGTCACGAATAGTAGAAAGTAGCGATGAACCGGAAATTGTTGTTTTTGGAGAACTACCTGATGACTTCTTAATTATATAAGAGTTTACGTATTTTTGTTTATCTAAAGATAGTTTTTAATTTTTCAAAAATTTTTTTTTTAAAATAAGTAAAGTATTACTTAGATACTATTTTCTTATTCAAATTTAAAGTATCGGATTTTACCTTTGATCCATTACTTAATGCATATAATGTTATAATTATTTATTATTAAGTATACATATACTGCTGATATTCTTGTACCTAATTCCTTTAGATGTAACTGTCACCTTTTAATAAGGTTGCAGAGTTAACAGTTACACAAACTGAAAATGCTAATTAATTTGTACGCTTGAATAACTAATAATTCAGATTCAATATTTGATTTTTTGTAGAGAGCACTTTTTAAAAACAACATTATTTTATTTTTTAGATAAATATTTAAATGAATAAGTATTTGCTTGAAAATTTAATTCAATTCAAAAAGATACAATATTCAATTTTTAATTTTTTACATAATAAAAAATACGTCCAAATACGATTTATTCATATAAATCGAATCCATAAATCTCCCTACTGAGTTCCCTAATTTATAAGCCAACAAATTCATAAGTTCTAACGGGAAAGCACAGAGATACCGAATCGATGCACATAATAAAAAATCCCGACATTCCATAAGCACTAAACACCTCGTCCCGACTCAGCCAAGAAAGGCGGAAGACATTCACCTCATCCCGGAGAAGGAAAACCTGCTCGGAATCCCGAATCCGACGGAGGATCGCAAGGTCGCGGCGCGTAATCTCGATAAACGCCGCTTGTTATTTCCCATATGGGCACGAGAGGAGCCGATCGGTCGCCCGCCGCCTCCGGTGTGTATGTATATTATGTAAATCGAACGTGCAAGTCCCGCTACGTCTTTCTGTGTCGAGTAGCTGTAACTCGGGAGTTTATCTATCTGTCGCCTCCGCCGTCTCGTAACAGGTGACGCGCTTAAAACTGCCTGGCGTTAGAGCAGATTTTTCCTGCGAATCGCGCCGCGGATCGAGGAGAAGGAAGCTCCGCGACTCGGCCGGATGGGTGAGAATATTTTCGGAATCTAGGTTTACGCGAGGCGATGGAAAACCGGGGCTAAGTTGGAATTTATGAATGCCGCGCGGGTTCATGTTTATTTATGGGTTTGATTGTGTGCAGTTCTTTTGAATGGAACTGCTCGCGGGCCTTTCATGTCGAGAACTGGGGCTTTCGGAATATTTAGGATACGTTTAGTTTGAAATTGTAACGATAATAATGTATATCAATATGTAAATTATGATTTATCAAGAAAATTTATGATGAACTGTTGACCTATAAACTCATCCTCTTATACTTAATAGCAGTTTTAGCCGAGTAATCTGTTTAATTCTCTGATAAACATCGTTGCCAGCTTTAGCGAAGGTATAATAATAGTTCCAAAAACAGATTAATTTTAATTTCGAGCTTCACGCCCTGATTTTTCTCTCAAAGCCCGTATATCTTAAACTCGCATTCTCGAAAAAAAAAAAAAAAAACAGTCCATCGACCCGAAATGCCTGTTTTCCACGCAGCAGAACAATCAACCTCTCCAATCAATCCGATCGCCGACTCGTAACCGGCGTCAAAAACAAATTACCGTCCCTGACCCTGCCTGCTTATACTTTCCTTCTGCACCGTCGACTGGACTTCGGGGCCTCGACGGACTCGCCAATGTATCGGCTAATAATCGGCTAAGTCGCCGTCTGCATATCGGCGGTTCGCGAATCGGGCCCGTGACATGCTTTCGTACGGTCTACCTCCGCTCGCCGCTTAATGGAGGGCACGTGTGCGTCTGTGTGTCTTTGCGCTCCGGAGCAGCTGACGGAGGTGGAGCTTTGGACGTGGTGCGTGCGCGACGCGCGGGGGGCTTTCTTCGTTCTTTTCTGCGATTGCGGAACGGTGTCGGCGGCGGGGCTTTGGAGGTTTGGGTTTCTTAGCCGCTCGTGTGCATCGATCGAGTGGTCTTGTTTTCGAGTTCGAGCCTGATGATATAGCAGTTTGGGGCTTTTAGCTTAGTCGGCTAAAAACACTAAACGTCTTCCTATAAAGTATCGAATTATCTGCAAAAATTATTAGTGCATTCTTGTCTGCGAGAATAGAGGATATTTCATACAAACTGTGATTTTACAATCGCAGACGAAGCATTTCCTTCGCACTAAATCAGCCTCAGTCCGAGAAACGCTATTCACCCCCGCTCCCCCCTCTCCCAAAGCAACATCGAAATCTGTCCACTGGAAGCGCAGCCTCTTAAGCTCAATATCGATCAGCTAAGCTCCCAAACTTCTAAGCCACTGCCGGCTATCGATCGCCTCTCGAGGCAAACTTTCAACAGCATAATGCCCCGACACGCAAATACGTCGCGGAGGGGGAGTGAAAAATATCGCCTTCGAGCGCCTCCCCCCGTCGATCCAATAAGAGAATGAGGGATTAGGCGAAGGCGAAGGCGAGGCCTGACAAAGGCAAGGAGCGCGAAAGCGATGCGCGAGCAGTAACGTATATACATATATATATCGGAAGGTTCGGGAAGGGTAGGATTTCCGCCGGCGAAGAACCAGCGGGCCGCGCCTCTATCCCTTAAGAAGATTTTGACCTTTAGCTCGTAAATAATTGAAGGCGTCGCGCGTGCGCAAATCGTACGTGGAGCGGGCGTTTTGTTGCTCGATGGAAAAGCTTCTTACGGACATTTAGCCCCGGGGTGGATGCGCTAGGAAAGCTTTATTGAATAATGTTCTGAGCTTATCAACCTCCAAAGAAAAAGTCCGTTGAGGCTTCAAAAGAGCCGTACAGTATCTATTGTAAACTTACAGAACAGCTTCGCGCTATAAAATGCATTTTCTTCGCTTGTGCCGTATCGCGCTTATCTTTAACGCGAAGTAAACGGCTTTCATTGAAGAAGTATGTTAAAAATAAGAGTGGATAGAAACTTAATCTTTTGCACGAAAATAAAAATTATCGAAACAGTTTCTATTGCATAAACGCCTTTCTTCTACAATCGCTTCCGCGTCCAACAACAATTTTCAGATCTACATCCGCAACTCCCAGCATACATAAACCTCTTCCCCGAAAGCCTCTCGGAGATCCCACCCAGGCAGGCTCCTCCTCTCGAAAAAGGCTCCACCCCGCGGAATAATTGAATCCGCTAATTCCGCGGATTTACAGCCGCGCGTAAACCTCGCTCTGAATTTATCTCGCCTCGCGCACCTGCAGCAGCAGCGGCGGCGGCAGCAGCAGCGAAGGTCGTTCGCGGCGGAAGCCAGCGCCGGTCGTCCCGTTAGCCGTTCGCGTGTGGCGGCCGGGACGAGAGGTGCGCGTAAATCAGCGCCGGGCTGCACCGCGCGCCGATGCGAGGCCCGAGGGTTTTAGCGCGTAATTGACGCGCGGCAACGAGTCTTTAGTGTACTTGCTTGTTTACCGATGCTGCGGGAGGGTCGGGAGGTTTATTTATGGGCTTCGGGGAGGGAATTCAAGAGCTGAGGGTGTGCTGCGTCGGTGGGAATGAATGGTATATCGGTAGTTGATGCGTTAATTCAATGATGGTATCGTCGGCTGTTGGACTCGGAATGCATGAAAGCTTCCTGTCTGCAATTCTTTAAACATTGCACAAGGGTTTCTTTGTATTCGTTCAATTTTCTAATTTAGTTTCTGGTATCGGGTTAAAAAATGATTACTAGGTGCTTCCTACAAGTAAATTAACAACCCAACGCAATGAGTTTTCGTTCATCAATCTTTCGACTTCATCAGGACTACAACTCTCTCGCCGCACTCCTAAATCACAGCATCATCAATCCTCGCAGAGCACATCGAAAACACCTTTTTTTTCCAAAAAAAAGCTTCAAACTCCGAGCGCGGCCGCAACAATTTACAGAAAAGAAACTCGCCCGCGAGAACGATCGCTCGTTAACCGCACCCACCCCGAAAAGCAAAAACGGGCGGCGTTCCACCTTCCAGCTCTAATCGCAGGAAGCCCCCCGCGCGAGCCGCGGTAAACACGAACGAAAAAACGCTCTCTGCATATTTAGCCTGGCCTCGCGCGGAAAACTCGGAGAGCCCTACTCCGGCCGGCGATTAGCGAGATTCCTCTAATAAGACGAACACATGCACGCGGCGGCAGCATCCCGCTACCGAAACAGTTATGATGTATCCGCGAGCAGATCCTCGAATAAGATCGGAAATTACCGTACCGCCGACGGCGGCAGCGGCGCAAGTAGGCCGCGGATCGCCCTTTTTCGATTAGGACAATCGCGAGCAGACCGCAGAGAGAGCATCCACGGCGACAAAAATTGGGGCCTCTCAAAAGTCGGCTTGGGAGCAGCTGATTATGTCTTGCTGCGCGACGCGCTGCGGTGTGCAGCGCTGGATTTCCGTTCGAAGGATGAGAAACGAAGTCGTGCTTTTTGCCGACGCCGCGGGAGGGGCAAGAAAATTAATCAAAAGCTCGTTGCCGGCGGAATGAGGTCTCGCCGCCGTGAGTTGGCCATCGGGTGTCTAATGATAAGTGGTTTGGGAGATGGCGGGGAAAATTGATTCGTGCAATTCGATTATTTGATTATAATAGAGTTAAGTTGGAACGGATGCGTTTGTTTTGAATTTCAATAAATAATGCTTATCTGTATAGGGAAAACAAAATAATATATTTCAGAGACTTGCCTTAAATGACAGGATTCTTTGACAGCTATTGCAGTATAATGTTTAAAAAGAAAGGTAACTGATTAAAGATTGATTTTCATAATAAGTAACTTAAATACATAAATAATTCCAGTAAAAAAAAACGTAATAATTGTGCGAATAATCGGCAGACTGTTATAATTTATTTAAAACAAACGAAATCATATGGCGTTACGGAATCGTAGCTCCTCTCCACGCAAAAGTAAACATAACTTGCTTCACCTTATAATAATTCTTCTCTTCACGTTCCATGTTCCCGCGCAGCCGCAAATTAGTTTCGCGCGAGATGATATACTCCGCGCATAATTCTGCTATCAAAACTAACGTTAAACGTGGTTTTAACTTTAAATCATTCGCTCGTCGTATAGTCTAACGACGAAACTTCGATGTAATAGAAGTTATGTGAGCGAAGATATTAATGACTCCTCGGCTTAAATTTTTAATCCTGATGTAATAGTAATTTTATAGGCTGTACCGTTGCGAATGGTTGAATAAACTTCTTATCAGTCACGGGATTTTTTGACCCAATAACCGTGAGATGTTTAATAACATGTTAACGTTTACGCTGGATTTTCTTATGATTTGAAATATGTACTAAAATACGCCTTTAACTTTAATATTACAAAATTATTAGTTGCTTTATTACAAAAAAAAGAAGTCACTGAAAGTTTTTTACAATTACTTTTCAGAGTAATTAAATGAAACTGCACATTTTACAATTTCCCACTAATTAATTAAGATCGGACATACTTTCTCCTTTTATAGAACTCGAGACCGATCTTACCCCATTTTTTCAAGATCAATTAACATTCCTCCACGCGAAACAAATTTCTACCAAAAGGCAGTTCATAAAAAAAGCTTCGCGCAAAAGCAACAAGATCTAACAATTTATTCTCGATGCTAATGAATCTCCCGCCAATTTCCTCGTTCCCCTCCGTCGCGAAATTCATAAGCTACGCTAACGAACTTCTTTCATTCCGACGCGTGAAAAACGTCGCGATTATCGCGCGTAACGTAAAAGTTCGCGCCGCGCGAGCAAATCTTCGTACTTATGAAAATTGCGCCACGGCAGCCGAGCGGCGAACTATATATCGTCATTTCTCTAACGCAACTTTACTTTTTCTTTCCCGCAGGCCGTAAATTTTTTTTTTTTCAAAGGCCTCGAGGAAAAGGCCGCGAATCTGCCGTTGACAAGGGTTTCAGGGCGCGACCTAAATTTTTTAATCGAATTTTGCTGTTTGCGCGGACAGACATCCTGACATATACTGGCATGCAATTAAAGTTTTATTGCACGTAAAACGTTTGTGTCTTCTTCTTTCTGAAAGGGGCATCGAGTCGAGGCTGATTGTTAGCGTAAACTAATTAAAGTTAATGGATAATAAGGCAGAACAAATATTGCACTTTAGCTCTTTTGATATATGTAATTGAACAAGCTGACATTTTTTATTGGAAGCGAACAAAGAAAAATGTAATTAAGTTGCGTACGTACGTACAATCCTTTATTTATATAGCTTTCTTTAACTTTCAAATTTAAATACAGAGAACAGTTTACAATAGTCACTGTTTATGCATCAAATTACATATTTTATAATAGTTCTTTCTTCAAATAAGGAATAATAAAGTTATTCAAGGAACGTTTCAAATCGTGCCCCAAAAAACTTTTAAGAAAAGCTTCATTTACAAGAAACTTTGAGTTCAGAAGTTAAGTATTTCTCTTTCGTATATTACTTGAGAATTTCAAAACTCTATAAAAACCACACCACCCTCTCGAACGCCCGCAAAGTGCTGCCCTCGACAAAAAAAAAAACCCGTCTGAAAAATTCCGAAAACAGCGCGAAAGCTCAACACCCCCGCGCAAAAACCTCCCTCGCGAAAAATTCTCGAAAGGTGCCGCCTTGCATTCCGTCGCGTCAGCGGGGACGTAAATAATCCGCGATAAAATGCAAAACGTTCCAGAAAACGCGAGAGAGAGAAAAGGCCAGAGCCGCGCGGCATACGTGCGGAGACGGGAAGAGAAATGGTCGCAAGCGCGCGAGCTATGTGTGTAACGTACACACACGTGCATTGTTTACAAGTCCGCCTTTGGGGGAGAGGAAGAAAGTAAAGGCGGCGGCACGCGCTTCGAACACCTTTCGGATCACTGACATCTCCCAGCCGCCGCCGTCGCCGCGACTGCTTTTATTTTTCTCGGGCGGGCGCTCTTTTTTTTTCTCCTGCTGACCTCTCTTTTTTCACGACGGAGAAATTTCGAAGTTTCCGATTTCGTCAGGCGGTGGAAAATACGAGAAGAGAGCGAGGAAAGCGGGAGAATTTTTTGGGGAGGGTGAAATGTTGTGCGGGTAAACAATGTTGGGTTTTTTTTTCGAATCGATTGGTGAACTCGTTTGAATGGGTAGTATTAATAGTATTTTCGGAAATTTTTTGACGTGTTACGTGTGAGTTAAAACTGAATGATATACTTTTGAAAAGTTCGTTTTATGCCGTAAAGAAAAGTTTAACCTGATTTCGAATTTCGAGTTTTGTTTAGAGAAAGCACAAATTTCAGGTAATACTCTTTTCACAAATAACTGCCTTTCTTTCAATTGATTTAGTTTAGAGTTTCAATTTTATGAATAATGTTAATTGTTTACTCTTCGCTAAAATCTTGTTAGGAAATGTTACTTTCGAATTCCGAATGATGTTTCTTTCCAATTTCAATTTAAAAAGCGAAGACCACATTTGTTTAACAAGAATCTTCCGCGAACTTGTGTTTTCAATTAAAACTTTTTCTCGTGAAACTCGTAAAGCGAAACGAATGAAGCACCTCATTTTTCAAAGTAGAAGAAAATGAACTTTTCAGGTTCGGAAAAAGTGAGCCTCGCTGGGACCGTTCGTCTTAGTAGCTCCGGAGAATTTTCAGCGTGTAAAATCTTTGCCTCGCATAGCTGTGTAATCTAACTGTTCTGCAGTGCATATCAGCTGCAGAACAACTTTGAAAAAGGACTGTTCATCTTTAGGATTTTCGATCTTGTGAAATTTTGAACTTTTACTAGTTAAAATCTTATGTTTCTCTTTAATAATGTATTTTTTAAATTATAAATCTAATCTATAATTTTATAATTATAGTATTTTATAAATGATCTGAAGGTGTAACATCCTTTTATTTTTGCACATCATGTGTAGTGAAATCAAAGAACAGCAAATAAATCGAAAATAGTATTTTTATACTAAATTATCTTGAGTAGTTTATAATTAAATTGACCTTCACTTATTTATTAACTCTGTTCAATAACAATTCTTAAATCTTGTATGTAATTTATTAAATAAATTTAATTTAAATGTAATTAAAGTGAAAAATTCACGAGTGCAATAAAAAATCCAGCAAGTCCAAAATATTTGGGCCCAAATACTTAAAACCTTTCCTGCGAAGAGCAAACATCTGCAATACATGCGTGCAAGCAAAAAAAAAAAAAAAAAATCCTGCAAGTCGTGTCTTAAAAGCTAAAAATACCGCACTCGAGTCCGAAAATATTCGGGGCCCAAATTCTTAAAAACTTAAAATCTCTCCTGGGAGGATAAGACATCCGCCGCGATGCGTATCGGTCGCAAAATTGGCATCCCTTCGGCTCAAAATCCACACCGCGCTCCGAGCTGCCGCGCCGTGCCGAGCAGCGGAATTCCTACGGGGCCGTGAGGCTTCCATTGGCCGAACGGTTCCGTCCCCACCAGCGGGGGTCTCGGGCCCCGCGTGCACTCCTCCCGCCAGGCTATAAGAAGACCCGCGCGGCAATTTCATCTTCCAGAACTCGAGTGTTATCGCTTGTACGCACGACTGGAAAAGTTCGTTTACGCACACAGAGACAGAGAGAACAGAAGTGAGTTTGAGACTTTTTTTTAATTTTTGGGCCTTAAGAAAAATCTGAGTGCGCGCGGATGTCAGGTGCGATGCGGGAGGCCAGATTTTGTGATTTGCGATCGTCAGTGATTTAGTGATGTATACTCAGCAGCAACGTTTCTGCCGTATAGAGTCATGTGCTTTTTTTGTTGACCTTTTTATTTGCAGTGCTTTTCGTCGGACCTTTTTAGAAAATTTTGCTGCTGGGTATACATTCCTTTGGTTGGACCTTTGTAGAAAATTATCCTGCTGGGCGTACATTTAAAAAAAGAGCGTACTCGTCGAGAATACTTTAGAATTTAAATGAAAAGCGCATTATTACTTGGTAATTTACTTACTTTCAATTTGCAAAACACCACCAATTTACCACGAGGAAATTAAATTTGTGAAACCACGTAGATAACGATCGAACCGAGCAATCTCGGCACGCGACCCAATCTTTTAGAAAGTCAGAAAAAAATTGACGAGCGTTTCCCGAATTTTCCGCTCCGCTCGCAGGCGCGGAGTAGTGTCTTCCTAATAATAAAAAAAAAAACCAGTGATTTTCCGCAATCGCGACTCGTCCCTCCCTGGCCTTGAAGTCGAAGCGGTAATTCTCGATGCATCGGCCGGAGGAGAGCAATTTCGATCGGCGTTCGGTTTTCCCCGAG
Organism: Ormyrus rosae; assembly: GCA_035047165.1. Classification (NCBI taxonomy): domain Eukaryota; kingdom Metazoa; phylum Arthropoda; class Insecta; order Hymenoptera; family Ormyridae; genus Ormyrus; species Ormyrus rosae. The sequence continues at coordinate 11,603,237 of JAWWML010000052.1, read as the reverse complement.
TAGGTCGCGACCGCCTTTTCGAATGTAACGGTGCCTCTCCTCGAGCGAGCGCTCGAGCGTTGGGTCAAGAAACCCGCTCGATCGGAAGTGGGCTAACGAGCCCGCCTCCTCCCCGCCGAGGCGCTGACCCACTTTCATGGTCAAGGTTCCTCCTCTCTCGCCGCGCATTCCGATATTGCCGAGCGACAAGTGCAGCCCGGGGATACGTTCGATTGAGCGAGACCGCCGTTTGGGCTGTAGTTTTTTTTGGGGGCTCGGGTATTTTGAGAAACTGTTGTTTGTTTTTACGGGGGAATCTTGCGGGAACTGTGAAAATTTAGCTGCGATCGAAAATTCGATGGAACGGCAATTATTTTTTAGAGACTCTGTTTTTAATATTTAAATGCTTGGTTACGACCCTAAATTTTTAAAAAAACGTAGGAAATTTGCAAAATTATGAAGGCATAATTTTTATTTTTAATGCAAAACTTTTAGATCTTTTCGTCTAATAATAAAAAACTTCATTCACCGCGCCCGCATAATTTTGTTGACAGATTAGTTACACTTAATACCATGAATTTGTAATTTAAAAACCGCCTCGCTTTGATATTGATCCATGAATGAGTCGCGATTTTGTAGTATTAAGCTTGACGTAAAACACGGTTCATTGCTTCGCTCTACTTTTCATGGTCAAGGTTCCTTTCGACTCTCGATTTAAGGAATTTTTTACCATGTCCACATTCATTCTAAAAATGACTGGTCAATTTCTCAGTAACAAAGTATTTTTTTATGGATAGTAATTTCACTTTCATAATTAAGTACTTCTTCTTAAAATACAAAAAAAAAAAATATCTGTACACTACCATTTTTTTTTTAAATCTTTACATCTTTTCCTATAAAAACTAACGGATTCCGCATTTCAAAAGCCCCGAGCACTTTCCTAAATCAACTCAACAAAGCGCAGCCCATAAACTCGCAGTCCTTATCGCCCAACCTTACGACCGAACTCCCGGCCCACGTTTCCCTAACGGTTCCGCGCCTGACGTCACTCGGAAAAATGCGTGAGCGTGCGGGTGCACGAGAAAGAAAAATAAAAAAAATAAAAAAAGGATCCGTAACACTTTCGAAGGCGCGTTGGTCGGTCTAGTTGCTAACGGGAGAGGCACAATTTCGAGGGGAAAGTCGACGCGGGCGGGGGGGAGAGGACATTTTTAGCGCGTTACGCGTCACGCGAGGCGCCTCGTGCGGTGGACACGTCGTGGCAGGAAATAAAGACGTGAGAAAGCGCCCGCGGCGGAATTGAGTTTCTAAAATTCGAGCTCTTTTCGCGCGGTAATGACGCGATTCCTTAATAAAGCAAAAGTGCCTTTGCTTTCTTCGCGCTGGATGCCCAGGCTTGGGAGACTAATGTGCTGAATGAATCGTGATTCATGAGTGCTACTTTGTCTCTTTTTGGAAACTTCTGTATACTTGCGGTATGATAAATAAGTGAAAATGAGAGACGGTGATTCAATAAAGAAACTTGCTTAAAAAATTTTAAAAATTTGTTCATAATTTCATCCTACTTTTTTAAATTCACTCTAGCTTTAACAAAAAACCTCCGAAATTTTCAAAGAAGAAGTATTACTTATAGTTGAAAACATTTTATCCGAAATTCCCGAAATTCACAACGAAATCTTATTTCCCAGAAAAGCAAACATGCAGAGCAAACAGTATCTCGCATTGTGCCTGGTGGCACTGGTCCTGGGCCAGACCTTCGCACTGCCCCAGCAAGTGCTCCAGCAGCAAATCGAGGGATCCGCGAGAAAGTACGCGGAGAAGCCGAACGCGATGAAGAAAGTCGGCTTGGATGACATCGAAGACATCAGCACAAACTCGATCCAAGTAAGAAATCGGAATATCTTCCCAATTAAATTTTGATGCCTCGCTAATTCACTCGTTTTCGATTAAAATCTTTTGAATTTGTATTAAAAGATAAGAGGGATATCCAGAATACAAAAAGCTGGCGTGGGTTCATTGCAAAAGTGATATTAATTCTTCGAGCTTTCTTGAAGAGAAAGCGATCTGAAAGTGAAAACACGTTTTTCGAGATTTTTATTTATATTGCGATCGCTTTAGAGACCTCTTAACATTCATCATCATTCAGAAACCTAGAGAAACTTAAAATTTTAAACGCGTTCAAAGTTTAACTTCAAGCCTTTAAATGCAGAAAATCATTAACAACAATAAATTATTCCTTTTTTTACGAAAAACTCACGCCTACCCAAACAATACCACCGAAACTCTCCCACCGACTCTCGTGTTTCATCGCCGTAACCCCATTTTTGCTTAGTCCAAACTAAACGGAAAATTCATTCTCCAGGAGGGCGGCGGCACCGGCTTCTCCTGGTCGAACATGCTGGGCATGCTGATGCAGATGCTCCTCGGCCAGACGGCGGGAATCGCGGGCCCGAGCAAGAACGACATCGACGAGGGCGTCCCCGCCAGTCCCTGGGCGAACCTCCTCACCGTCGGTCTGCGCGTCCTCACGGCCATCCTGGGCGGGCCCCAGCAGCAGGTCGACGGCATCGACAAGGTCGACAGCCAGAGCAGCAGCCCCATGCAGGTACAAATGCTTCCGCGATAAGGGGGGCGATCTTTGCCCGCGGCGTTTTTCGCCCTACACTCTCTTTTATTCGGTAGGATGCTATAGCTTGGCCGCTACTGCGTCTTTTGCTATACTCTGTGTGCTTCGGAAATGGAAAATTCGCTGTCGCCGGTTTATATTTTATTCATTGGGGAACGAGGGCGTGTACTGCTGGGGCAACGCTGTATTTTTGCGAAGGGACTTTGAAGTGAAAATTAAAATTTATAATTTTTTCAAAGCAAGTTCTTTTCTTTTTGATGTCTGGAAATAATTTAAATTTAAACAATACTTTTTTCGTATTTCAGAGTTTTTAAATGCGTTCATAGTGCTTTTTAAGCTTCGATGGATTTTTAATAGAACGATGCATGTTTTTTCCATTTTTGAATGTACACGAGCTCGCTCTGTATATATTCTTTGAAGTGCCTGTGTGGCTAATGGATATTAGACTTTCGATGGAAGGAAGAGCTTTAAGTTTAAATTTTTGAAAATTATAACATAAAAAATTTAATAGAACATTTTCTTAATTTTTAAATTGTGATGGGATTTTTAAATTAAAATTTTTTCTATAAAATATCATACGTGTCTTTTTCAAACGAAACAAAATTTTTAAAATCTACGCCATGCAGTAAATTTTGAAAGCTCTTTCCTTTAATCCTGCGCGTTTGCTAGTGGCTTTTAGAGGAAAAGGACTGTACGATATAGATAATTACTTGAACCAGAAAAAAATGTATTCAAAATGTGCTCTTATTACAATTTTCGCAATTAGTATAAGTATTCAACTTTATATTACCACACAAGTCTATCCACACATACTATAAATAAAAAAAAACAATTTCCAACACGTAGCATCTGTAACATAAAAAAAAAAATACCTTGGGAAGTGCAGAAAAGCTAAATAGCTATACATAATTTTATTTTCTGACTTCCAAAATATATAGTTGAATTTATTGTACATAATAAAGTTATTCCTGTTGTAAATACATTAATACAATCGAATGGATATCGTTCCCGAAAACATTAGGGAATTTTGACAGCGGTGCTGGGCGCGTTTCTGGGACAGGGCAGGAATCCGGAACAGGTGTCGATCATTGCCGGCCAGGCGAGTGAGGTCAGTAGACATGTACACAATCACTTGCAAACATATACAATTACACGTGCAGACGCAGAAATGCACGCATGCTTTTGTAACATAAGCGCTAGTTCACTATTATTTATAGTCTTATTCTCTTTCATTTTTTCTGCAAAGGGTGTTAAAATCCAAAGGTCTGTAATCGCACTAAACTGAAAAAAAACTTCGTTTTATTTTATTTTTGATGAGAAAGAATATTTCGTAGTAAGTTGCAATGATTTGGCTTAAAGATTATTTCAGTTTTTTATGAACGTAAGAAATTGTTTTAAGAACGTACGACTCTCACTGATAGTGGAAAGAATATTTTTAACACCCTTCTCCTACTTTTAATATAATTATTATAAGCTTCTCTATTTTCTCATGTACAGTAGAGTACCTATTTATAGAATGCAGAATAAATATATAATTAGCACTGTATTGACATAACTTTTCAAACAAAATTTCTAAGCAGTTTAATTTTGTAAACTCCTCGACTCTAACAAACCGACAAAATAAACGACACTCTTACAAAAAAAAAAGACCGTAACGTTTTGACTGCGACGAGATGACAATCGCGCCATAAGATATCGTTCCTAAGTGCCTATATCTTGCCCCAAGCAGTTCATCAATATCGTCATCAATCTCCTGGACGCCCTGAAGACGTCCTTCTCGCATCGCTCGCTCCAGGCTCGCTCGCTCGGAAGGAAGGACACAGTCTCCGAGGCCGCCGTCGCCTCTATTTCCATGCTCAAGGTAAATTAATTACTCTCCCCCCAGAACATGCCAATTTCGCGCTCCAGTCCGCTCTTTCCCCTTGCAATTAATTAACTCGGCTTTATGAGTCGTTCCCATTTAATTAAACGCTCCGATATTTCAATTTACTTTAACGCATATCGATTTTTCATCTTTCCTCGCGTTTCATATTAATTGGGTATATAGTTTAATTGTTCCTAAGATTAAAAGTATACGTCTAGAGAATCTAAACACTCCTCGGTAGATAACAATTTCTTATTAACATGATTGTTGTGCAGGGCTACGTCAGGTCCATGAAGTCGTTCAGCAACGTCGGCCGCGCCGAGGAAGAAGGACAGAGAGGATGCGCCGAGCGTTACCTCTGCGAAGCCAATGCTGAGTGCGCTTCCGACTCTCAGGGTCAGACGTCCATCTTCTGCCAACTTGGATCGTGAGTATTTCAATTTTCCTCTCTTCAAAATCAAGCATCATCATAACAATTGTTTAGGATGAAATTCATCAATCAAACTCATCTACTTTTAACAAGATTTTTTTGACATCGCTTCCTTCAATCAACAATTAACCACTCAGGATTAATTTTTTCAAACGACTGTAATCGACTTAATCCCTCTCAATCATTTCAGATACGCGACAAGTTACCTGCTGCAGAGGCAGAGCGGCGTCGGCTTCGAGGCCCTCTACGAAGCCGGCAGACGCGGACGTTCCGGGGAGGACTGCAGAACGCTCTTCCTCGATTGCAACGCCGTTTGAGCGACTCCTCGCGACGCGGACACACACTCACAAAAAACACGGAAAACGCACGACGCGACTCGAAGCCATCGAACGAATCGCTCCCCCTTTCGCTCGTCAGCGATACAAAGAGGAGCGACTCCTTCGCGAGGCACATCATTGTCAGGAAAGACGTCGAACGCGCGCATTTTAGATTTAGGACTATTTATGAGAGTTCATAAGCTTATTTATTGATGGTTCGATGTTTTTCCCGCTCATCTCAAACGACGACGACGACGCAAATTGGAAAAAAAAAAATCGCAAGCCCGCTGTCGCCGGGAGCGTGGAAGGCGGCAGCTTTCCGTAGAAGTAGACTGAACGAGACTTGAGACTTGGGTGAACTCGAGGAGCTTCGGGTTCAGCCGAGTGTTGAAGACGCTGCTAAAAAAGTTATTTAATTTATTTATTTAACGAGCGTAGAATGTTTGTAAGCTTCCGACCGCCGGTCACATCCTTTCCTAAGCGTTCTTTCATTTCTCATACTATGTTATCGCAATGAAATTCTTCGAGCCGGTGGTTTTTTCCATTTATTCGTTATGTAAGCGTCATTTAATTTCTATTTTTTTACCGTTTCGACTGGGAGGAAGATCAGCTTCGAGCAGACGGAGACGACGACGGTTCGGTATCTTTGGACAGGCGTTTCGATCGCTTTCCATTGGCTTTGGCAATCTCCAAATTCTCCATAGCTTTTTTATAAAAGTTCGACGACAGACGACTGAATATTCACGGAACACCGAGCGATCGGACACAGAGAACGGCCCTCCCGCGTTTCATCGCAGTTTATTATCTCAGGATTATTTATTTCTTCTCGTTCGAGCTCATCATTACCTTTTTGTACCGTTCCACTGATTATTTAACGATCATCTCCCTCCGTTAATGTATATAGACGTAATTTGTAAATGCATAGCGCACGGCTGGAGTTAGGCAAAGACGTTATAATTCAGCTCACGATTATCATATTTTTTAGATGTAACTTTGTATGTATGTGCTGAGGTATGATTCTAATTGTAACGAAATAAAAAATTATTATTAAAAATAAGTAACGAGTTTTATTTAATTCTAAACAGAAATATATTTGACGTTGAATTCCTACTTTTTATTAGATTTTAATTAATTGTTAAACTTACAATTTTTTTTGAACAGTTATTAAATTACTAATCAGGAGAGTCCCACTTGTTTGGGTCACGGATTTTGTTCGAACTTGGGATATGTTTTCTAATGTTAAAATATGAATGACGCCGCGCGCGATTGGCCTAACGCTCGATTTTTTAAAAATCATGACCGCTTTTGGCGAAAAGCTAAGATAAATCGATTTTTGTTGAATCACTTATAACTTTTCAACTATTAACTATAGAGTATTTTAACTCCCGGCATTTGAAAAGTGAGTTCAAATCCTATCGATTAAAAAAAATACATCCAAAAATCTTTATTTGTTTAAAAGTTATAGTTAAATAAAAATTTGTAATAAAAGAGGCTAAAATTATAGCAATGAATTTTTGTGGATTTGTTTATGCTACTTTAATGGTCATTTTTTGTTGGTCCATAACTTCTGAACAAATGAAGATTTTTTGATCTCTTTTTTTTTAATCGATATGATTTGATCTCACCTTTCAAATGCCGAGAGTTAAAATACTTTACAATTAACAGTTGAAAAGTTATATATGATTGAACAAAAATCGATTTTTCTTAGCTTTTCGCTAAAAGAGCTCGTAACTTTTGAAAAATCGAGTGTTAAGACGAACGCACGCGACTTCTTTCATATTTTAACATTAGAAAACACATCACAAAGTTGGAACAAAATCTGTGACCCAAACAAGTGAGACTCTCCTGGTAAGAATTACACGTTATTTGTGTGCTAATTCTTACCCTTGTCTTCTTTTTTATTAAAGTAATAACCATACCTTTATTTTTCATTTTTTTACATATAAATTAAATAATATAGTCATTTGTTCCATTTTATTACGCTCCCATCATTTTTCAAAGCCTACTTGTAGAGACTTTGCAGTTTATGATACTATAAAAAAACTGAATGTATCAAATCCAGATTATTACAACGTCAGGCAATAATAACAATTTCTCATAGATTGTAAGAAATTAAAACCGTGAAACTTTCTTCTCAATTATCACGTCACATCCTCCTCGGATTTAGCCACTCCTTCCTCGATCCCAAAGAAGGAAGAACCGTGTTTTCCACAAAACCGGCATTCTGTACAACCTTAAATTGAGCAAGAATCCGGTGGTCAATTTTCCACGCGTCTCCGCGACGATTAGCCCCGAAAAGCGCCGCCTCGTTTCGCGCCGTGGCTCCAAAGTGCCGCCGCGATCACGGCGCGTGATAATTGTCGGAAAGCCTGCCAGGCGACGAAAGGAGAAAGAGCAGTCGGTCAGTTCAGTACGTGAGTGCTTTTCAAGGTGACGGAGTACTCTCGAGCAGCTTTTTTTCACGGCGACAATTGTGCAAGATTTTTGGTAATTAGTTGCGAAACATGACCATCAAGGCGCTGTTGAACTTTGGCGGTTTCCACGATGCACCGACCATACCGGCTATGGACAGGTACCACGGAGGTGGACATTCTGATCATCATGGACACGGTTGGCATGGGTGAGTAAATGGTTGTTCTGTATTGATGCAAGAGAATTTATGGTTTGCTTGGTTTTGTCAAAAGCTTCGAGAAGTCTTATTTATTGATTTTTATTAAATCCTGTTGAAATTAAAGACAAAATTATTTTATATTTTTGTCTTTATTTCTTAAAAGATTTTCAACGTAATTTTGCAAATCAACACAGGCTTTTAGAAGGTACGTTACAAAATAGCCCATCTGAAAGTGTCTTTTGTACTGCAAAACTTTCGTAAAAAGGGTTTTCAAAATCTGCATGAGTATTTGCGTTGCCAAGGGGTGTACTTTGAATAGCAGTTTTTAAGCCCCCCGAGCCTCCGCGTCAATGCCATCGTGAATGCAAAAACTTACATTCAAAAGCAGATTTAACTTCCGTATTCTCATACGCGTTTGTGAAAAATTTTCTATAGACAAAGAAGTAATCTAAAAATACATGTTATAAAATGTTTGTACTTGTAAAATCATTTCAATTTAAAGAACGTATTTTTATGAAATGTTTCAGGCATAAAAGCAAAGGCGGTGGCGGCAGCGGAGCTGCACTCAGTGCCTTAACTCTGTTGGCCTTCCTGTTCCTCATGAACGTAATGCAGGTAATGCATCGAATTCCGCGGATTCAATAAAATTTCACTACAAAGATCAAATAACTGAGAAATGAAATGGAAAAATATTTTTATTCGGCAATAAAATACGAAATTATATTTAAAAAATTAAAATCTAAAACTACTTCTCACCATTTTTTTTTTATTAAACAGCAATCTTTGCAAGAAAATAATGCAACTGAAACGACAACGGCTACAACAATATTTCTTCGTGAAGAGCAACAACCAATTTCGTTGTCCTCAAGACATGACAATCTCGAAAGTGCTGAAAAGGAAAAAGTTGAAACCTTTTCAACTAAGAAGCAAGCGAAAAAAGAAGTGTCTTACGTTAAAATGGAGAAAATGATAGTTTGAATTTCTCTTAACATTATAGCACATTTTATTTATTTATTTATTTATTTATTTATTTAATTATGTATTTATTGTATTTATTAAAAATATGACTGTGACTATTTATCAAGTAGATAAATAGTAAAATTTAAATGTACAGGATGGGTAATAAAAAAAACTACTAACATAAAACACATAAACATTTTATTATTTCGAACATGAGGTCGTCGAACGAGTCGCATAATGTATTAGCATTCGAAAATGTATTCTTTCCTCTCGCAAATAGTCGTATGTACATAACATTAGAAACACTTAAATATTCTTTTTTTTTTATTTCTCATAGCATCTTATGCATCTTAAAAATAATCATGAACGCTCACGTATTGCTAAGGGTGGTGGGCGTCGTTTCGCGCGCCGTTTTCGCCTAGAGACATTGTTTTTTCTCAACTTCTACGTGCTCGTTTTCTTTTATTGTTATATTGGATTTAGCCTTTGTTTCTCGCAGAAGGAAATGACATCTTTGCTGGGCCGCCAGTTGATAACTCTTAGCAATTTCTTCTTCAAAAGAAGAGCTTACCAATCTTTTTTTTAAAAATATCTGTATTTTTATTTGATTTTTCCTTGCTTGATATTAAATTTTATTTTTGAACACATCTGCTGCTTACACAATGCCCAGAAAATTAATTCGATACTTAAATAAGACAGTTATTAATTACAGTTTATTGTACAAACAACAGATGAATTAAAAAATTTTTAAATATATGAAAAAGATTAAATATGTCCTTCTTTTGAAACATTTTTCCTATCATCATTCATCAAGCATTATTTGACTAAAAAATGTCTTCGCGAAACAGTCGAGGAACAACAGAAATGCACGACGCCTTCGCGACTCCAAGTATATATAATATATTTATATATTTATATTTTTTAATCCGCCGCTAGAAAAGGGTTAGAAAAGTCGTCGCTAAAATACGATGATAATGTTTTAACTATTTTTTTATCGAATATCGAAATCTGGGCTCTTAGTAGTCCCATTTTTTCGTTATCTCATGAGGACTGGGATGACACACTTCCAGGCAGAAAAGTTTATTATAATTAGTCGGTATATTTCTCTGTTCGGCAAATTCTTCATCTCTCGCATATTAAATCTTTAGTTTAGTTTACACGATAATCTTTTTGTTTCACTGATTTAAGAAGACACACAGAAAGTCCATTACTAACTACTTTTTGTTTCCAGTTTTCTGCTAATCATTTTAAACTGTAGGTTTTTTACGTTTTTGCCCCTCTCGATAAATAAGCAGCAACGATAAAAGCTCTCAAGACTTTCCTTCTGCTGATCTGCATTTCTCGTTTCATTCTAACTCATTTGTTTTACTCAAGTGTTACACACTTGAGTAAAACAAACATTATTTACATACGATGTTCTTCATATCCAATCATTGGAGAATAGATTTATAAGTGGCTTCATTAAAAATATTACTTTAAATTTTCAAAGCAGACAATAACAACCGTAATTAAATGTTTTTCAACCACAAACTTTTTGAAAAATAATGAAAACTTTTTAATTTTCAGGTAAACTTTTGGACCTAGAGTTCGATAAAACTTAATTATTAATTTTGTTTGTCTTTAATAAAGCCCCTTTTACACAAGTAGCGATTATACATATCCTTTAATAAATCGGAGCTTCGATCATCGGCACGTAACAAGGACGAGGGGAATAGAGAAAACCTATTCCTATAATATTGTTGATTTCTCCTTTTAATGAATAAATAAATACTAGAATCTATGTTTACTTCACTTGTATTATTCGCTGATTTTTCACGTGATTATGAGTTTGTAATGCACGAACGACTTAAGTATTATTATTATGAAAAATATTGCGAATAAATGGATTTTCATTATTGCGGCGTAGAAATAATATAAACCGTAAATAAACAACTTTTTATACTTATCAAAGCTTAAAATACAAAACCGCCAAAAGATTTGCCACGACTTATTCTATATCAATAGAATTTTGCTTTTTTTCGTATAAAAGCGAGTCTTTGACGATTTTACGATTTATTTGTTCGATAATATAAAAAACACACATCGTAAGATACATTTAATTTTTGTTATTTTTTTTTATTTATAAAATATACAATGACCACAGAAAGTTTTGTCTCTTCAGGGTAGTAAAAATGTAAATAAGAAACATTTGATTGATGTAAAGAATAATTATAGAATAAATATAGATGAAAAAAATAATTTCCAAAATAATAATATATCGATTACCTCTGGGAAACGAATGAAAAAAATCTGAGAAACACGAGTTACGTCTTTTTCCATAGAACAAATCGATATTGATTTCCCTTCAAAGTAATAATTAATTCCACGGCGAATTTTACAATTATTTCTTTACATTTTCATATTTTTTTGAGTTATAAAATTTCAATGAAATTTTTATATTCTCTGTATAAGTTCTGCAATACAAAGTTAATGACCAGTTTTAATACATTAAAACTAAATAAACATTTTTCTACGCTTCGCAGAGGAGACAATTGCGATTTAATGAAGCATTAATTTAATTTTTCTCGTTGCATAAATAGTCTATCGACCACAAGGAGTTGAAGCACAATAAAATCTTTTTTACCAATGAAGTTATTTCAAATTTGATAATCTGTTTTACCGACTTAATTTCATTCTTCAAAGTTATCATAAAAATGCTAAGTTGTTAATAATAATTTACAATTTGCACCATTAAAATCGTAATATTGTCATATTGATAATAATAGACGATTACGTTTGCTTCAAAATGCAGCGCTCAGTCGGTAACTAATCAACTTTTAAAATTTCTCTTTAAACGCAAAGGAAAGAAAGCAAGTACTGCTGCAATCAATGTGTCAATTCCAATACGCGGTCGTTAAGTGAGTTAAGAAATTTGGTGAATGTGGGACTTTAATTACGTATGCCTACATAACGATTTTTAGTACTTTTTTCTGAACACAGTATAGTTTCTCGTTGATGCACGCATGAGCGGCTAAGTTTCGAAAATTTACGGTCGAAATTTCTGTCCCGACAAATATCTTTTTTATTTTTCCTTTTTTGGTAATTTTTTTTTTTTTTTTTAGTTTTTCGTCTCGAGGAAAAAGATGCTGAGCGACGGAGAATGAAAATATAGTATAGATGGAAAATTGCCGTTGAGTGAGCTGCGAAAATGTCGGGTGCATTTTGATTTTTCGTTTCTGTTTTTTTTCATTTTTTTAAAAAGAGTTATATATAAAAAAATGGGAAAAACTAAATCTTCTATACAAATCGGAACAACTGGTACGCTTCAGTTGTAAATTTTTACAAAAGTTGATTTGGCCTTTGTTAAAGTTTTATGTATATAAAATAACCGTTAACAAACAAATGAATATAAAAGTTTTGTTTGTTGTAGTCTTTCTCGTCTTTATGTTATAGGTTCAACGAATACGTACTACAAGGATTTTTACTTTGTGCTTTTTCAATAACAATTTGCATGTCAATAATTGTTTGTTTTAAAAATCATTAGAAAATAACGAATATTTTCCAGTTATACTCAACAGCATTTTTTCATCAAGATAATTAATTATAACATATTATTCTGCTTATTACTCCATTTACAGTTTTCTTTTCAACCCCTTCGAACCTCAGAATGTTCATATACATTTTTTCACGCTTCTCTTGTTATATCTCACTTATTCCATAAATGCTACTAGTCAATTACAGCAAAAGCAAATTAAATGCAAATAAATTAATGATTTTATGCAAGCCAAAGAGAAATTTCTACTTTACCGATTGAATATATTACAATAATTTACGCTCGTAACAAAGTCAATCATCGTCATAGTAAACTTTTGTCACAGAAAAATTTTTATAGAAATATTATGTCTTGCGCAGAAAAAAATTTGTGAAGAAATTATTTGTACTCAGTCGATAAAGAAGTTCTCATTAGCTGTCAAAGAAACAAGTCTTTGAATATAAGGGAAGAAGAAAATTGTCGAGCATCACGACGCCTGGCTTCCCTATCGATATTTTTTCATACACTCTTTTTCTAAATGTGCTATTTACAAACGACAAAGAAAATAAACGATCGGTGGGAGTTAAGGCTCGTGATGGTTGAAAGCACAAGCTTTATATTGGGGTGTACTTATTTTTCTTTACCTTTTAACTCGTTTAATACGTGTTGTTCAATAATGTGTACGTGTTTCACAAAAGCAAAAATCAGTCGAGACTTAAGTTCAAAGTATATATAATTAATATATAGTATATATATATATCGCATAACAATAAAATTTTTAATAGCAAAAGAAGCAGTCAAAAACGACCTTTTCTCATTTTTATATATTATTATTCTTTTTTATAATATTTTTTTTAAGCTACTTTTTGCTCGAGAATACTTAACATTAGTGATGTGCGGTAAAATTTCGGATGAATTTTTCATATATATATATAAATATTTCTACAATGCAGCGTTTGCTTTATTTTTACATCTCTTTACCTCTATTTCTAACCACGTAAAGTCACTTATTTATCGATAATGAAATTAATTCCTAAATTATTAGAAATAACACTATTTTAAGATTTACTTAAAAAATTCTCATTATTAAAATGCTTCCATTAGATATTCTTTACAAATAACCCAAATTAGATCACAAATTGTAATGATAAATGTAAAAAGAAAATGATTTTACATTACTTGAATAAGTGGACTTTTTGGTTTCGAGGTCCATCTAATGTGCTCCATTATTACATTTTCGCTACTTTTAAGTCCCAAAAAACTGTACGACATCATAGAAGTTTCAACAATTCTTATTAACAACGAACTTTCGAAATTTCACCGTACCGCACTTTCATTTTAAAATGGAGGTATGCGCAACTCGAAAAGTCCGAAACGATTTTTTTTATAAATCGTGCTAGTCGACGACCAAATATTTTTTTCATCCGCCTTCGTATCTTACGATTATGCGAAGTTTAAAGTCAAAGACGTCTCGAAAGTATGAGAAATATTTATAAATGCCAATAGCGGATTATAGAATTTAGTCTCACGCTTTCACACGTTAATACTGATGAAGAGTGAACGCACTTTCGCAAAGTGCGTCGTGGAGTAACATTGTAAAAAACGTCTCTCAAAAACTTTTCAGACGGTGCTTTGGATTGCGTCCGATTATATTCGATTGACTAACGAAATTCGTAAATTCAAGAAACCTACATCTACTTCTCGACACATTGATTAATATTTCCGTAGTCCTATAGAAAAACATTTACATACACTTTAAAATTTGTTTACGATTTGGTCAGATTTAGTTCTAATATAGAATAAGTATACGAGTGTTTATACGTGTTTATATATATTTAGTATTACGTGTAATTGATAAGTTCGAGTGATAATTTTGAAATTACGCAAGACATAAAACTAAAAATCGATTTACACCCACTGGTTACTTGTCTAAATATTATAGAATTGTCCATTTAGTTGAAATGTTTAAAATTTACAATAATCTAATATTTACGTTGTACAAAGAAGTAAAAAAATATGCAAACGAAAACTAACATTACTTTTTCGGTTCTATACACCGAGATTTAGATTCCCAAATGTTTCTTTACTTTCAATATTTAAAAATACAATGAGATTTCAAAGGATTTAGAAAGAACACGAAATACGTTTCTCGAATCTACGAATTTATAATCCTGCACGCATCGCACACGTCCACTTGTGAAAATTGCGTGTCGTCTAGCGCACAATAACAACAACAATGTCCTTTTTAAGAATTAGATAATTCGAATTACACAAAAAAAAGATCGCTTAAAATTCTCCCGTTGAACAAAACCCCACCGAAACGGATCAATTTCTCTCTTTATTTTGAACGAGGGACTTTTCTGCTCCACTTCAATCATTAACAACAGTGACTTTGACTCTACACTTTTAACCAGCTTATCACTTTACAAAGGTTTTGTAGAAGCTCATGAAATTGAAAAAGGTAGTTCTTTCAGGAAGGATGTAAAGGAGAAAAAAAGAAAAGTTATTACGTACAATTCAGATTAACTAGTAGTAGTACAAGTAAACAATTTTCAAAAATTAAATTTTTACGATAAAAAAAAATGTTTGATACGTATCAACAACCCACGTCCATTATTTTTAGAGCGCCAGTGGCTCTCGGGACACCTCCGTTTATTTACAAGTGATCAACGACGTCCAAAAATCAAAGCTTATTTTCTCATTTTTCGAAAGAACAACCTTCCACCCATCCGCTAACGTCGAAATTCGCCTTAACTTTCTCCAATCCTCTCCGGAAATCCGACCCGATCACGCGACTCAGCCGCCCCTCGCTCGCAAAACCGAAATCCCCAAATCCAAGCCTCCGCACCCAACCCCCCTTAAGGATGCTCGTCCTCAGTCTCCTCCTGCGATATGATGCTAGACCGGTTGGAGCTCACGTCGAGGTCCATCGCGAAGGGTCTGGCGCCGCCGTTGCCGGCCGATCGATGCTGCGCCTGTCCCCCGGGCGTGTACTCGCCGCTCAGGCTGTACTCGAGCGAGCTGTTGTCACTGGAAGTACAGAAACAGATTCCTGGTGAATGACCAACGTCAGACTGCCCAGCGTGCGACCCCCCCTGACTTGTCGTTCGCTACGTGAAACATTGGCAAGGGACCTTCTCCATTTTTCAGTTAGGAAGAATCAGCAGATATTGCTGTTGTAGTGCGAGACCTTTTTTTTTATCGGCCCGCGTTGCGATGTGGTTTTAACTGGAAATGTTCGTATTCTTGTGTTACATTGATGGTTGAAGTTTCAAAGTTTTTGAATTATCATGATTCGCGGATGGATGACTCGAAGCTGGCTCGATGCCGCGGCTGCTAATTTAGCAAGTCTTTATTTATAATCTACTTTTTACTTTGAAAAATGAAGTTAGAGTGTTCAATCCCTTATGTTTGACAAATGTTTCAACAACTATTACATCGATTACGACACGCAACGCATTGTAAATAATAATGTCCCAGTTTGATAATCCACAAATCTACTTAAACATATGACACGAAAGAAAAGGTTACACATATATAGAAGACATACAAATGACGAATATAGACAACGTTTATTACTTTTTTTCATTGTATTGTACATATTAACATCCCAATGTTTCAATCAACGACAAATGTTCACACATACCTGAATAAATTGTTTTTTTTTTTATACATTTTGTTTGACAGAATTTGAAAATCATACCATTAAATAAATAAAATCTCTAAAGATGCATTGTATTTGGATTATGAATAAAGACCTGAAAGTAAACTGAAAATAAAAATCATCTTGCACAAAAAATTGTTTTCTACTTGGGGTGCTCGCAAAGAAGCCAGTCATGCATGTTGAAGATGTATAAGATTTATCTGTTTGGTTGTATGAGTATTTGTAGCATGAATATGATATATTTGTTCTCTAATGTTTGAAAGATTACATTATGAAATTACTTACAATAAGAAGATGAAGTTCTCCTTAGTTATATGCAACAGGAAAAAAATCTCGTTTTAATTGACGAGTCGGCTTAAAATGCTACTACTCCTTTTAACCATACGCCGATTTACCATTTCCGAAGACTTAAAACTGTCCGTTTTTTACTTGTAACTCGAATCTCTTATTCTTTACATAATTGTTCTTTTTAATTTTCTAAAATTTATAGTTTCGGAATCGTATTAAAAAGTAAACACGACTTTATAATATATATAGTGCAAAGCATGCTATAATATATTTGTTACTTTTTATTGTTCTAGTTTTCATGCAACATGAACCTTATCTGAAATTCCTTTAAATTACTAAATACGAAAATTCAAATTCCAAAAGATTGAACTGCTTATTCTCCTTGAAGCGATGCTAATCTACTCTCAAATTTTCATAAATGCTTTGCCTCAAAATCACAAAAGCGTTATATTTTATTAAAAAATTTTGACTATTAATTTTGGCTAATATTAAAATGCTTAACAAATAATACTATTATGATAAAAATTCGGATCCTAAAATTGAAAGATCGGTAAAATATTAAGTGCATTTTTAATATAAAACTATTACTTTAATATTATTAACAAGAAACTGAAAAACTGTATAATATTAAACGTAGAAAAATGTAATAATAATTGGAAACCATGGGGAAACCCTGATTCATAAATGACGTATTTACATATTTAAAAGTGACAAAATTTGAATTATTATTAATTGTACAAATATTTGTTAATTTGTGCGTCTGACAAGATAAAAATCTCACAAGTTTAATATAAAATTATGAGCTTATTCACAATGAACAGGGTAAAGCACATTGGACTGATAAAAAATTACATCAAGTTTTTTGGAGCAATAGAATATATTTCAAATCGACATTCCGAAGAAAAACTATTTCGGAAATAAATCTTTTCCGCAGAAAAAAATATTTCCGAAAAACGTTTTTTTAAAAAACTGTTTTCGCAGAAAATGACAACTAAATAAAATCCAATCGCAATCGCTCCCAAAAACCCCTTTCGTAATTCTACTGGTCTACCGGGAAAATCGAATGAAAAAAAAAAACAACGCTCTCTCAAAATCGGCGTTTCGCAAATGCGCAGGAGGGAGTAACAGAGCCGTCCACAAGGGTGCACATAAGATTTCCTGTTGAAAAATGGTCAAGATCCGTGCGTGCGCATTACCTGACGATGCTCGTCCGGTCGGCGTTGGCGGAGCTGGACTGCTGTCCGCCGTTGCAGTTCTCGCCGTTGCAGACGCCGTTGCTGCTGCTGCCGCCGCTGTCGTCGCCGCGGCTCGGACAGACGGCCGACGACGACGACTGCCGGGGTGCGAGCGCGTCGCCGCGCTGCAGGGAGCCGCGCCGCGACTCCTCGTGGCACTCGCACCGACACTCCTCCGGTTGCACGTAGCTGTACTGCGCCTGCAGGGGACGGGGAAGAAGTCGGGGTGTAATTCAAGTCGAAGCTCAAAGGAGGGCGGTGCAAAGGTGGAAAATACGCTTTACTAACTGTTCAACGAGGTTTAAGGAATAGTCTATTTCTAGTTTTGGAAGTGAGAAATGAAAGACTGGTGGAGCGTACGAGTAGGAAGTTTTCAATTTTAGAACTTATTTCCAAGTGTGCTTAAGATCTAATAAAATGTGCAAGAAACTTTTGTTGTTCAGAAATATAATTGAAAGCTAATTGTAATTAAACAGTAAATAAATGTTACATTTATATCTAAATATAACCTGGTACGTAATTAGCGCAAGTTCCAAAGATTTTACATTACAATTCAAAGTTATGATATCGTAAACTTCAAGATGGTACATCTGTAAACTTCCCTTCACATAACAACTCGAACTGCTACTACAAAAGTTTTCCTCTATCCACAAAGTTCACGTCACGCTGCATCTCATTTAATTAGTTCAATTCGTCAGGCGCGAAACTGCCTTTTTACCTTACAACTGTACAATGCCACAGTCAAACATCAGATGGCTATTCCTAAACCGAAGATGTAAATCAGCGTTATCTAGACCAGTACAACTTTTCGGTCGATATAACCAACCAAAGCACTTCGGCAAGGTATATATTCCAATTGGATCAGCAAAAATATTCTGCCGTCTCAGCGAGGGGTAAGTTAGAAGAGACCTATTGATTCAACCGAAACGCGGCCCTACTTCCTTTGCACACACAGTGTTGCCTTGGGGCGCAATGCAACTAGCCGATTCCCCGCTATGTTAGACACGAAATATTTGAATTTATCGCTGCCTCCGTCTATCAATTGAAAGATGTATTGCGGTTCAAAGTTTTAGCTTTTACTTTGAAATGCTGATCTTTGATGCTCGACCTACGTATCATTTTTTTCAGTTTACTTAAAATGCCTTTGAGATAAGTTCATCATAAACTTCGGGAATGTAAGGCGTCCAAGAGCCGCGAGCGGCAAATAAGTGTCCGATTTATATTTTTATTCGAGTCTAAATCCCTACATTCTCTCCTCCTCCCTAACTTTTAAAAACTGCCCCGACCCTCTATTTCGTCCAAAACCAAATAAAAACCAAACATCACCCCTACCGCATTAGCAGCTCCAGGCTGCGAGTGCTTAGCTTCGTCCTCCAGCCTCGGTATGGTCTGTATCCTCTTGGGCGCCTTCCTCTTCTCGGGGATCTCCTCGAAGTTGATCCAGTTGGCGGGTGGTTTGGCGCCCGCCGAGCTCGGCGTGACGGTCGTCAGCACGGTCGTGGGGGCGCGGGGCGGCAGGGGCGGCGGGCTCGGCGACTTGGTCAGACTGAGGCCCCGGCCGCTCGCCGAGACGCGCTCCGCGAACTCCGTGAAGCTGTTGTGCGTCGAGGGACGGTGGGGCGATTTCAGCTTGAAGCTGTCCTCCCGCGGCAGGGAGATCTTCATCTTCTGCTGGCGCTGCTGGCGACGCTCCTCGTGGTGCGGCGTCTGCATGATGAACTCGTCCAGCAGCGTCGGGTTTATCGGCGTCGTCGAGCGCGGCCTCTCGATCGGCGTCGTTCTGAGGCGGTAGAGAAGGGCACTTTTTAGCGGGGATTTTTTTTTTGAGGGAACTGAGGGAATTTTTGACAATAGTTTTAGAACGGAAATTGGGCAATCTAATAAAATTATTTGTGTCTTAACATTGATCTGTCAATAATTCAATTGGACCTAAAATATTTATTGTGTAGTAAATTGCTATTCATGGCCTCAATAGAAGCGGCACATTGGGTAGTTACATAAACGCAATTGTAAAAAATGTTTCTGGCTATAAAATTGAAATCGCACTGCAGTGCATTGAAAGAAAAGATCTCCTGTCTTCAAATAGAACAGGAAACCTATGCTACGCCCGAATCAACAGATGTCATCCTTTACTAGGAACGATTAAGGCTTCTCTCGATCAAATAAAAGGCTTCTGCTGATTCAAACACTCTGTGTTTTATAATACAGTCGGTATTAAACCTTAGCAACAATAAATAAAACCTTGACTCAATCAAAAAACAGTATAATACACCGTGATTTTTTAATTTCCGTAAACAACAGCAAATGCAATAATTACAGATCTTCCATTCCCCACCTGACTTCCTGAAGCCTCTGTTTGACAGGCATCATCGGCACGGCCACGCTCTTCTCCAGCGGCAGAGTAGTCGGCACATACGGCAGGTCCTCCTCGAAGCTCTCCTCGTAGCACAGACCCTTCCTCTCGTCGGGCAGCTCCTCGACGCCCTTCTCCGCCTTGTTCCTGATGAAGTCGATCTCGGAGTCGCGCTCGGACTCGGAGCTGTTGTGGTCGAGGTCGGAGACGACGCTGGGCGTCTTGGCGATCGGCTGACCGGGCAGCGCCAGCTCGGCCCGCGGCGGCGGCGGCGGCTGCTCCGACGGCTTCGACGGCTTGCCGTTCAGCTCCGGTTTTGCCGGCGGCGGCGGCTGCTGTTGCTGCTGCTGCTGCTGCGGCTGCTGGTAGACCTCGGAGCTGGGTCGCGACGACTGCGTTTTGCTCTTGCGCTTCGGCTTCACGATTTCGGACTTTTTGCAGAGGGAGTCGCGGGAGGAGCTGGTCGACAAGCGCTGGTTCCTCGCGTCTTCTCGGTTTTCCGTTGCCGGTTGCTGGCTGCAGGCGGGTTTTCGGGATTAGAGGCGGGAGTGAAATTTATTGATTATTATGGGGGTTAATTTTATACGGGATAATATGAATATGTATCCAATTTTTTAATTAAGGAATGATAGTCAAACGTTTTTCTTTTCCTTCTTCGCCTTCAGTAGTTAAAATTTGTTCATTTTTAAGAAATTTCCTTTAAAAGAAAATTGTTATTGAAGACGAGATTTTTAATTACAATCGCTATGTACGTTCGTTGGTTTTTCCAATATAAAAGGACTGAAAAAACTTGCAATAATGTTAAATTAAAATAGTTTAATAAAAACTCCGCTAAATCATCAATAATTTAATCTTTTTTAAATAATAATAAAGTAAGACCGGCTGAATTTCCAACCGAGAGAATATCAAGCTGATTTTAACTTTCCGAAATATAATTTGTAAACAAAAAACAATTTTAACGACAAATCTTCAAAAGTAACTATACCAGTAGCGAAAAAGAAAAACACATTCAGACTTTCATCAAGGCACATTTCGTTATACGTGAACAAAACTAATTTTCCCTTTGCCTTGCAAGTCGAAACTGACAAAACTTCGCCTCGCTACTTTCCTTTAATAATTCGAAAAACTCGAAAGCACAATGGGAACTCGAGGCAGCAGTCGAATCCCATCAATTTCCCTACTTCTTGCATGCCAAAAACTTCTTGTATTAAGTTTACCACTTCCAGGCCAATTCGGCCCTGGAACTTGCCTGTTTACTCCCGCAAAAGGTACTTTTCAGCACTGACTAATGCACATCTCAAAAAGCAGTTTAAGTACACGAAAACGTCTCTCGTTTGAGTTTCGCCGATAAAAGTCCTCGACTGACGGGTGGATAAAACAGAGGCGAAACGCGGAAGAAAATAAATCTGGCGAGACGAAGAATACACTCACCTAACGGTCGTAAGGTCTCTCCTGTCGTCAGCCGCGATTTTCGACTCCCTCGACTCGCTTTTCGAGATCTGCGAATCCCTCGAGCGACTCTCCGGCATTTTCGTGCTCTCGCCCGACGACGAGGAAATTCTCGCCCCGTCTCTACTTCTTCTTTCGCTCCTTCTCTGTATTTTTAAATCGCAAATCATTAATCTTAATTGACTTCATTATTTTATTCAAGCTGTACTTTTCTCACTTTAGAGGTTTGTGACTGAACGGAGGACTGATTATTTTAGCTTGTAAATAAAGAACAGCTTTAACTTAAGAAATCATAGAGGAGAAGTTATATTTCAAAATAAAATATTTTAATTAAAAAAAATATAACGAACGTACCGATCTTCGGTGGTGTTCAATAGTCGCGTCAGTGCAGACGATATTGACGGAGCTCTGCTGTGGACTGGACGCGTCGTTATCGTCGAAGAGCTTCGTCGGGCTCTCCGGCGGCATCGGGACGCTTTCCGAGGGCAGTGCCGTTTCCTCCTCCGCTTCCTCTTCCCCTTTGTGTCTAAACTCATCGTTTTCACCGTAAAGACTTATAAATATCACGTCGTCCTTTTTGCTTGGCTGCTTAAAACACACATCAGTATTATTGTCTATGAGAAAACATTTTGAAGATGCTCGTGAAATCATCGGAGAATCAGACTTTCGAGCAAATAAATGAATAAATTCTTATAATTTTATGGAAAACTTGAAATCTTTAAATTGGAAATTTCGATCAATATACTCGAGCTCACTTCTTCCCAACGATTAAAAAAATCCCTATCAACCACCCCCGAAAATTGTCAAAAAATCTACGCTGCACTCACAGTGTGCTGCTGACTGTAGCCGTAGCCGTAATCGGCGCAGCCGATGCTGTCCAAGTTCCCGTGGGAGCCGTCGAGGGTGTCGGGGGTGCCGGTGCTGCCGCCGCTCTTCTTGCGCTCCCGCTTGCGGAAGAGGCTGAGCGTCGAGGAGAAGACGCCGCCGCGGGTCTTGGAGTCGGGCCTCCTGCCGGGCGACTTCTCGCCGGAGCTCGGGCGCTCGCGGCTCTTGGACCGGCTGCGCAGACTCTCGGCCTTCTCCTTCAGCCGGTTGGCGAGGCTCGCCCGCCGCGACGACGAGGCCGTCGGCGAGTCCTGGCTCTGCAGGCTCGCGCCGTCCGCTCGGCCCTTCGGTGGTGGGTCAAGTTTGCGTAGAAAGGTTGCGGTTAGACGGTGGCTGGGTAGGTGGAGGGTTAGCTTCGAAGAGAGTGCTTTAAAAGTCAATGCTGGAGAGAGTTCTTTTTAGCGGGCTGAGATTTTGGTTATGCGTGACGTGGTGATATGGTGATTTCTCGCAGAGTCGTCGGATTACTGGGGTGGGAGGTAGTTTGTACAAGTGTGAGATAGATAAATGCTGGAGCGAGTCTTTGAAAATGGGACAGTGACAAAGTGGCGCGGATTAAGATTAAAAGGATTCAGAAATATGGTTATAACCAGGGTGAGAAAGATAGTACGTTTCATTAACATTGAATGTGAAAGGTATTAAGGGATTAATTAATAAGATATAAAAGGTAATTTATTAGGCAGAAGAGTTGGCTTTAAAAAAATGGAACGGTTTGAAAAATCTCAGTTACTATACTGAAATTCATAGAAACATGAATGTGCGGTTATACATCGGTAAACTACACAGAAACTGAATCCAGCATGTTTTCATTTTAAAGAACTCTCTTTTGGAATATCCAAACAACACAGACATCACAATCGTGTGTTTAAATTTTCACTCTGAACAACTTTTGTATGAAATTTGTGTAAAAATGTAAGATTGGAAAATTTAAACGCACGTTCATGTACACCTATACAAAAGCAATGTTCACACGAACACTTTTACACAAATTGTACATAAAAATGTTGTGCGTGATAAGTGTAAATTAGTAAGTCATGTAAAGAAATAAAGGAACTAATTCTTATTTTCAACTGATTTCTATAATGAAAACGTAAATGTAACTAAAGCATTTAGTCTAGAAACTGAATAGTCTTTATTAAAACAGCACTAATATTTACTCTCGTAAACCAAGAAACAAAAAGTATTTTACCTTTTATAAATAGATTTTTTATACAAATATATATTTATTTATTTCAAGTCTATATTTATTTAAGTTATTAATCCACACGCTAAAGGTTAGATTAGTATTAAAGAAACAGAAAATCTCTAATAAATTCCTCGTAAACAAAAGTTAAAAGCAATATACAATTTCAGTTTCAACTAATTTTTCAACGATATAACAGTTGATGTACTTCACACTACAGTGTCTCTTAGAAAGCTAATATGCTCGTGAATATGTTCGTTCTTTACACTGTACATTACAGAGCGAAGATTAAACTTCACAAATTAATGAACTTTACGATTGCTATTGTTTACTTGGAAGTCTTTATGAGGAGAGTTTATAAGGGTTCGATGATTGAGCGTTTTACTTGGAACTGATAAGCAAGCGAATCTTTATGCTTACCTTTTCAACTTTTCAAATTTACGGGGAGTTCAACTTTTAGAATATTTATAGAACTATCAGAATTAATTAACTTCAATTTATTGCAAATAAAAAATTACATCGTCAATAAAGTCATTGATCACTTTCGTTTTATTGAACACAAAATTTAAACAGTCAAATTAATTATATACAATAAATAATTAAGTAACAATTAATGCGCTACAACTTTTTGTACTTATATATACGTCATGATTAATGAACCCTTTCAGTCGATGTGACTATTAGAAATCGTTCAAAATTAACGACAACGACACTTAGTTTAAAGCAACAGCGATATACTTTGATACACAATGCAGAATATATAACATTTTCAATTCTTTTTATGCTCGAGTTGAAGAAAGGAACTTTGAACTGTTCGTTTGCTCTTTAAGAAGCATTGAAAAATATAAAGATGTACGTAAGAACGAGAACACTATACGCATACATCTGAAGTACGATCTATTAAAAATAATTACATTTACATTTAGAAACTGTATAAAAACACAAATATATATTTCTCTCAAAGTCCTATATAACACTATAAAATCTGAAGCAGTTTCTGAGGTTTGTTTAAGTCACGACTGACAGAGTTGCGTTTCCCGGGGAAAAATTTAAGTCCACGTAATCATGCATGGATTCTACGTAAATTTGAATAAGTACTATATAGGATATGCAATCGAAACATTTTAATTCTTCCAGCTCTCGTTAAAAGACGTACTTTTTTTTTAAAAAAATGTATATCAAACAAGTTTTAGAATTAATTGAAACGTTTAGCTTGCGCTACCAAATCTACCTACAATCATACACGACTATATATTTCTCTGTTAAAAAATCACGTGGTTCGTTCGCATAAAGAATTATCCGATACATTTTAGGGCAATAAACTATTGAAGTATGATATGTATTTCATTTCTACACTCTTCCTAACATCCAATGCACTAATTAATAAAACCTTATTCAGCTATGAAGCCCTGATTTTTTTTTTTTTTTTTTTTGCAAAACGTTTGAATTACTATCAATGACCCTACCCTCGATTTCGGCATCGAGCCCTAAAAGAACACCAGATAAGAGTCAACGTGAAAGCATATTGAACCACTTGACTTTTTTCGACATCTTTTTCCCCTGGATGGTCAAAGTCTCGCCAGGTAAATCAACGATAAACGATAAAACCGCTCGGTATAAGATATATATATATATATATGTATATATAAGAAGATAAAGATAAATAGAGCGAAGTTTTAGCCGGCTCATCTCGACATATCTACCTTGAACAGCGAGGCAAAGCTACTCTTTCGGGAGACGGAAGACGGGCTCGGGGTTCTCGATCCCTCGAGGTCGCGGATCTTCTGGTGCCTCTGGAGCTTGGGGGTGTCGAGGGCGCCGCCGCCGGCGACGTTCGCCCGCGACGACGAGGACGTCGTGCTCGGGCTACGCTTGCGCCGCTCGTTCAGGTCCAGAGTCGCCGGCTTCTCCGGTCCCGGCGTCGATGGCTTCGGGCAATCCTCCGCGCCTTCGGGCTCCTTCGGCAGCTTGATTATTGGCACCTGACGAGGACAGATTTATCTAGGTTTTACAGGAGGAGCTTCGTTTCGTTCGTTTCGTTGGGAAATGTTTTTAATAGAGGGCAGACTGATTTTTGGCCCGCTTTGAGGAGGACTAAGGCAGCTAGAAAGCAACCGCTTGACACAATAAACGGTTGGGAAGGAAAGTTTCAAGTATATAGCGCCACTTTCTCAAGCTCGTCGCATTTCCAACGTCTTTTTTTACTTTTAAAAGTCCGTCCACTCTTCGGAGCAAAACGACCGTCTAACTCGCTGACACGAAAAAAAAGTAACAAAGTCTTTAGGCGCTTTTAGGAGTCATTATTAAAGGATAACGAATGCGGCTTAATCTGGTTTGTAAAGGCGAATTTTCGAGCAATGCTCTACGATACTGTTGTGCAGAAAGGGGACACCGCGATCGAAGTGCACAGAGGAACATTTCGAACAATGGCACTGGCAGCACCTTTGCTTTGAATGGCTGTTCGTTGTGTCACTTCTCATTCATGCTTTGATTGCGGAGAAAATCAATAAATAGAATTACTAGCCGTAATCCCACGTCGTTTTCTCACGTCATTCGGATATATAAAACGCGAAATTGAATTTTAAGCCATTAATAAATCCCGCGAAACAAAAGCCGGAGGAAATTACTTCGGGAATTTTCAAATTAAAATTTATCTACCCTTCGTCCTTTATTTCCTTTGTAATTATTTTAGAAAGTTCCTTGCTTGTTTTACTACATTGTTTGGCATAATTTTAATGTCTAAAAAGTAATTACATTCATTTATTATCTCTCGAAATTAGAACTTTAAAGCAAATATTAATTAAACAATCTTTTTATCAATTATTTAAAATAAACACTCAAATCCACTTTAGACTCAGCTACCGAAGATATCCACAAGACCCGCGCAAACAAGCAATCAATAGCCTCGTACGTCTACCTCAAAAACACAGCTCCCTCTCTCTCGAGCACGAAACCCCTAAGCCCCTCGAAAGCAGCAGCGGCAGTTAATTCACCCACGGTCCCCTGCAAACGCGCATCAAACACTCCGGGCCGACAAGCGCACACAGCCCGCCGCCGAGCCCGAAATCAATGCTCACCTCGATGTTGACTCTCTTGAGTACCCTCTTGGTGATCTCGACCTCGCGTCTGAAGATCTCCTTGCGCTCCTCGCGGCCGCGGCGCCTCGGCATGTCGAGCGGGTCCGGCTTGAGGTTGCCGCCGACGATCGGCACGCGCACCGACTCCGGTATCATCGCCCTCGTCGAGTCCTCCTCCCGCTGCAGGAGGATCTTCGCGAGGTCGTCCGTCTCCGGTTTCGACGGCTCGCTCAGCGTGTTCGCCAGCGTCGACACGCTGCCGCAGAACGACGTCTCCAGCAGGCATTTGTGCGGGCTCGGCGATCTGAAAGGCCTGGCGCTGATTACCAGGGTTTAGGATTTGGAGAGAGATATGTGAAAAGGTACTTGGTTTACGTGGAAAGCGTAATAAACGAAAGTAGCTGCAACAAACAACTATGTACACGATAAAAAAAAAATTCTTTTCGTGCAAGAGGAAATATTTTCAATATGATAGCGAGAGGAATCTTTTTTATTTTTAAGAAAAGAATTCCTTTGATCCTTTGATCGTTTTTTCACTGCAAAAAAGAAAAAAACCATATCAATGACAATAAGATTAATCAATAGCAAAAGCATTAATTCTTCTTATCCAAAAAACAAAAAACGAAATTTAACCCGCACAACCAACATTTAACGAATCTTCGATAAATGGACCAATTCTTAACGCCTTGAAAAAGGCAATCGCCCCGACAGCAGCTGCTTCCCCGCCGAAAACTCACCTGGAGGAGGTGGCAGAGACGACGGAGAGCGCGCCGCCGGAAACACCGGATCCCTGGCTGCCGACGGACGACAGCCTGGAGGTCCTGCCGCTGATGTTCAGCAGTATGATCTCGCTGCAGTTGCTGTCCTTCCGCTCGCGCTCGCTCTGCACCTTGATGCTGATCCCGTGCTCGGACTGCGTGCCGTCGTGCAGCTCCTTGGCCCGCTTGCGCGCCCGCTTCGCCTCGCGCTTCAGGTCCTGCTCGTGCACCGGGTCGTGCAGGTCAAGTTCCTCGGTCGAGGAGCGCAGGTCCTGCGCGTCCTCCTTGTAGCCCAGCTGCAGCTTGCATCCCTCCGGGGGCGCGTTTCCTGAGGCGAGCGAACGAACGTGACAGACGGGAATCGGGTCGATTGTTAAAGCGGAGCGGGGAGTCTGGTGAATTGTCTGGCGTTTTCTTGATTTTTTTTTGGTTTACGATTGAAGAAGGGTTTAGATGAACAAAGAATTTTATGAAAAATATTCAGCCTCAGATGATTTTGGTTTAAAAAAAATTTGTTGACAGTTTTTTGCACGATTTATGTATTTTGCTAGAAAGCCGAGGATGACAATGATTGAAAACAATTCGTAGTGATCGATATTTTTTTCGCGGAGCTTTTGTGCAATAAAAAGTGAATCTGCCCGGTGTTTTATAATCCGCTAGTATGTCCGGGTTAAAAGTGCATTGTTGATCAATTTACAAAAAAGTCAAAGGGACTTTTTGAAATTTCCACTACATTTTTCAAGAGTTACTTTACGTAGATTTATAAATAAAGTAAGAAAAAAGTTCTTTTTTATTTTTTACAAAATTTTACTTTTATGAACCACAAATATACAATTTTTCTGGTTTATTAAGAAACATATTTGCAGGTTTTCTATATAAAGTCTGCTATTTCTGAGATCTTTGAAACCGGATGCTTTGTCTTTTGCATGAGATGATGGGTAAAGTTTCCTTAAAGACCTCCACCTTGGTCGGTAAGAGAAAGATAAATCTGAAGATAATGGTCTTACCATTATGACAGGCATCTATTACTTTTTTTACACTAATGATGACTGTCAGTGTTTTAAAGTCTATTATTTCTGTGTTAGGTTACTGGAAATAATTTATTAAACCGTTTTTAATATTTGCGATATTTTTTTTTATTAAAGAATTTTAAAAAAAAGAAGCTTAGCATTGTGAGTAGTGAAATTATAGACTTGTATATATATTGTTAATTATATTAATTGCAGAGAATTATAGTAGCTAAAATGTTTTTCTACAATATAAGTATAACTTAACTTAAATTCTTAGCAGATTTTTTCACAAATATCCCCTGTGATTGACATCATAAAGTTTTCATAGAGTAAATATTAATCCAATCGATTTATTCAATATATATACCTTTAGCAAATATACCTATTATTTTAATCATTGACTCTGCAGTTTTTTGTTTTCAATTTATATAACGCGTTTTTATAACTTCAGTTAAATTGAATTGTATTTATCACGTTTCAAAATTTATATATATAAACCTAAGCTTATTAATCAAAGCTGAGATTGCGCAATCGATTACGAACATCTTCATCCAAGTAATAACAACAGGTTTCGTATTCGCGGGGGTTTCATTGTACATAAATAAAACATTAGTCAGTTAATCAAACTGATATAATCGCAATCACGTTATAGCAAAAAAATTGGCTTTATGAAATATCTATCGAGGACGTAGATAGAAAACCTTTATTGCTTTGAAGTATACATTTTTAAAAAACAGTAAGTCCAATTATTCTTTTCTGCTTTTCAATCATGTTGTAAAAAAAAACTTAATTTTTAAATCATATATGATTACCCAAGTGAGTTCTAATTTACTAAACTTTTCAAAATTGATTTATTTAAAATTTTACGAAGATCAACAATCAGATAAAAACTCCTTGTCACAACAGAAAACGTAGCCACACGGATCGCCAAAGGGTCAACTATAATATATAAAAAAGTCAGACGAACCGAGCATCTCACCTGCGAGGAGCTCCTTCTCGGGCGTGGACTCGCGCGAGTTGCTGTCCTCCTCGTGGTGGGAGGAGCTGCTGGCGCGGCTGATGTCGATGCGCGGCGTGCTCGGGGTCTTGAGCGAGCTCGCCGGCGTCACTGGCGTCGTCACCTCCACGATGCCCGGCATCCGCGTCACCGTCGCCGCCGCCTCACCACCCTGCCGAGCACACCAGCAACGTTTTCCCAACCTATTTTTTTTTTCTCTCTCTCTACTTTTTATCGATATAATCCTAGCGGCGGCCGTCTCTCGCAGACGAGCCAGTCAATGCCGCATAGGAGGGGTGGGGGGGGGGGTGGTTATTTTTCCGCGGCTAATTATAACGAGCACGTGACCGAGCCTCGAGAGGGAAGTATCGGACTTGACGCTGATTGGGTCGGCGGATTTCAGACGGGGTGGTGATGTTCTTCGTGGGTGGAAATTCATTTGGATTCAGGATTTTGTTTTTTTTACTCTAGAGTACCTTCCTTTGCTTTGGATTTAAAAGCTGGATTTAATTAATTTGTATTATCGAGACTCGTAGCGTGATTTAATTATGTTAAATCACCAGCCCTTTGCGCACAATTTAAAGCTATTAATACGCGAATCGCAATCGGAAAATTCCATTTAATTGAAATCAAAGCATAATAAGTACATGGAGCATTTAAATCGATAGAGATTTTAACCGTTGAAAAAATCGAGTGTAAATAGCAGTACAAATAACTGACCCATTTTTTAATAACGGATTCAAATAAATAAATTAATAAATTACTCAATTGCGTAAGCTCTTTTGATAATTTGCAATTATAATCCGATATAATAAATAAGCTCAATACGATAAGACGTAACATTCAATTAAATCGATCATTCGGTGCTTCACAATCCGGACTCTTGCACAAATAATTATCAACAATACTTTCGATACAATAGCATTCGAGTACACAATTACAGCTCTCGCAAGCGATAAATTATTCGCATTATGAACCAGAGTGGTGTAACCCGCATTAACCGAGGGAATTTCTCAGACCGGTAAATTAAAGACTGCCGCTCTCAGAATCCCAAAACAAAGGAAGAACTAATCACGGCTATCAGAGGAGTAATTAGTGTCGCGTGTTTTTCGGACCTTTTTTTTTCCACCGACAAACACCCCGAGATCGCTCAATTAAAACTAGGCAGCGCGCGTTTCTTGCATTCCCTAATCGCGAAACCCGTTATTTACGTGTCGGCAATTGCAAGACAACGTAGTAAAAGTTTGAATTATTAAAAGTTGTTAAGCCCTCCGGTGGTATAATTTAGCCGAAGTATCGAGTGCACGTATATAGACGGCGTTTCAGTTAGCGTGATTTAAGGGGAGGCATAACTGAAAATTGCAACTTCTTATCTGATCGAACGTTTTCATTCTAACTTCGCTCACGCAGTTGGTATCGCTTAAAAAGTTTTCCGCGAACCAACTTCCGATCTGTTAAGATGAAAACTGGACGATGCTGCAAAGAAACATAACGAGGTCTTTTTCAATATCTATACGCCATTCCTTTTCCGATTTCGCAAAAACGATTCTATCTTACTTACTTTTTATTCGAGCATTCGATTATTTTGTATTACGAAAGTTTGTATAAAACTCTATTTTCTATGATGAAAAGTTTATCTCGAAAAAACGTCGTTGAACCTTTCTTCGAAGTTGAACGATTTAATCTAATTTATCGCTCTTTCGTTTAAAGTAAAAAGTTTATCAAACATCGTATAAGTTATTCTAGCAAGGAATATTAACTATTTGAAGATTACAAGATAATCTAAATACTCACAAATTAAAAAGCTTTATTAAACACTTCAGGATTATCAAACAAACGAATAAAGCTCCTTCGCCTAAAATCCACGCAGTCCAAAGTATCCACTGTTAAACGCTCGCCGTCCGACCGAGCAAACTTTTCTCTCTCTCTCTCTCTCGCGCATAAAAATCGGAGAAAAAAAACTTCCCCCCCAGTAGCAGCCCGGGAAGAAAAATCGAATCCAAGTTTCCCCGAGCGCGATATCTCGGGCGATCTCGTTTCCCCGGCACTTAATCCGTGCCATTTGCGTCCTCCGCGAGGGAGAGGGGAGAGGTTTAGGTGACGGATTGGCCTCGGCGAAACTTACGTTCTCGACTTCGTCGGAGAGGTCCTCGAAAGATGCGATCGGCGCCGGTCCAAGCTTTCTCTGCTGAGCGCTCGGGAAGCCCGTAGCCATTTTCCTCACTATTGCTTCTGACCGCTGCAACAAGAAGCGGTGAAAAATTGACCTTTAGTATGCATGAGCTGGTGCGCGCGCGCGCGGGCTGCGCGCCGATATCTCGCGCGGAATTGCGAGGATCGCTTTGATGCATTGGTTTGAGGCGAGACGGACGTTTGCTGGGGAAAAGACTCTGGGATTCTCTAAGGTGGATGAAATGCGTGGAAGAGAAATGTCGGCGTGGAGATATGGAACGGGAGTATTTATTGGCCGATGAAAGGGGCTGCCAATGAAATGTGCCACTTTCGTAATACTTTTTAAAATTGCTACTTGCTTTTTTCCGTCGTTTACTTAATGAAAGAAGTTCCATTTAACAAAGTTTAAAGAAAAGAAAATTCTAAAATTAAACTTTTTATGGTTTTTTAACGAATCTCATCGTTTTATCAAGTACTTGGAAAATAATTACATCAAACTGGAACTATTTTTATTTACTCCGCTACATTTCTTTAGGTCGTACAAACGCCAAGTATTTTCACATTTTCCTTTTAGCAAGGAAATAAACTCCAACTAAAAAGTAATATCATTAAAACTCAACGGGATGTTTTTTTTTATCCTTTCCCACAGAAATAGTATCGAATTAATTTAGCTCGCCTCAACGATTTAAAAGATTCTTTAAAGAAGGAAACATTTCAATAAGGAAAATATCTCCCCGGCAGAAAAATTCGCGGAAGCTGCCACGCTTTACAATTTTAAATTGGTCGTTGAGGTTGTCTTATATATCTATATATATATAAAAAGAATGTAGCCGCGTTATCGATGTTATTTGAATTCAATATGTACGCGCTTTGTTGAGAATTTCGCCCAGGTCTTCGACTTGCTCTCTGCGATGTCGAAAAGTTGAACGAGCCGCAAGATCGATATTACCGTATAGCCCCGAGAAAAATTGCCGACGACTGCAGTGGATCTGCTTTGAAGTCAAGTCCTCCAAAGAAGTCGGTCACTCGATAATCGAACTTTGAATCTTTATTTGTGACTGTATTACTTTAATTGTGCATTCTTCAAGCTCCTATTAAAGAGCTTTTATATATTTAAAGAATATTCGTTTTTTATATTCTGCGAAAATGATAGAATAATATTATTTAGGAACTAATAAAATGTACCAATTTTTTGTATGACACGGCAGTGAAACATTAAATATGAATATTTATAACAGCCAAGATTGACTTGAAGATTTTAAATGCACCTTAAATTACGAAGTTAACTCAGTGTTAAAAAGTCAATTACCCGCTTGACACATTACTATCCTTAAGTGCGTTTAAACTCTCTTAAAGAAGGAGAAAGTTTTCTTTTCTAAAAATTTTAAACGAGCATCCCCTTTATTCCCAAAGGATCGCTAAAGGCTTCCAGCGAATAAAATACATTCTTATCACGCTTGAATACCTGAAAAAGGCTAAGTGCAAGTAAAAGGTGAAGATTTTAAATCTGCGGAAATGGATATCCGCTATACTTTTATCCGTTACTGTATTTTTAAATGGTATCCGTTTTCATTAATTCGGACAAAATATTCCAGTAATTAATTTGAATTCGCATTCACATTCAAATTAATATCTACTAGAATCTTATTCAAATAAAATAACTCTGTAATATTATGCATTCCAGGGTGAGAATATTAAAAAAAAAATTTTTGTTAAATTTAGAATACACGGAGAGAAA
This sequence comes from Ormyrus rosae, assembly GCA_035047165.1. Classification (NCBI taxonomy): domain Eukaryota; kingdom Metazoa; phylum Arthropoda; class Insecta; order Hymenoptera; family Ormyridae; genus Ormyrus; species Ormyrus rosae. Next base: position 11,570,130 of record JAWWML010000052.1, on the reverse strand, counting down.
TATTTCAGTAAAAATTACAAAAATTTTAATAAAAATTACTTAACTTTCTGGTAATGCAAGCACAGACTGCCAAAACCCAAAAAATTACCAAACTTTTTAGTAAATTTTACTGAAATTTTAGGAACCTTTTTTATACTATATTAAAAAGTATGGTATTTTTTTGGGTTTTGACAGTCAGTGCTTGCTTTTCTAAACAGTACAGTAATTTTTACTGAGACTTTTTCTCCGTGTAAAAGTGGACATTAAAGAGTAACGACTATACACCGCAATTCCGGTAAAATCCATTATCGACCGGCGAGTCGAGTTTCTTTCAAAAATTAAAGGCCTTGGCAATTATCGAATTTCCTCCCCGAATCATCAGCGAATCGGCTCGACTAACGTCTCCCATTCACGTAACGGCGGCTTTCGCTGCCAATGGCGGAGGGGGGGGCTTATTTTCCAGCGCCGAGGCATCAAGCCGTGCCCTCGAGCCCGCCGACGAGCTAATCACGCCGGCCTCGTTCATTAGCGCCCAACGGCCAAAGGACGAATCGCTTAGAAAGAAGGCTGTAATTCGAAAACAAATCGGCGGATTTGCGCTGTATTCTCAGCTGGGAGCTTGACTCGCCGGGATCGATGTAGGGTAGTTTTCACGCTTAAATTGGAATGCTCGAGCGAGCGTTCTCCGGGCGGTGCGTTCAATTTTATGCGAAATTTCTAGGGCTCGGACGAGCTTTCAATGAAGCTTTTCGTATTAAGCGGAATTTCATGGAAATTTATGTAAAGCACTGGTTATTAGTAGCGTGGCTTTCCGTTTTTAATAACTAAGGATGGCACGGAACTTATTTTAATAATTTTGTAATTAAATGTTGCTCTCGAAATAGGAGCTTTCAATCGTAACACTCCGTCTGGTCTGAATAACTAAGACTTTTCAATTATTAACATGTCGCGTAAACTAAGCTGCACGTTTTCGCGAAATTGTTCGGCCGAATTAGATGAGTTTGTACACAAAGTTGCTGCTCCGCTGTCAGAGGAAGTTTTCGATCCAACGATTTCATTTTAAATTACACCTATTAATAAAAGTAATCAAATTTTTCAAGATTGATGTACAAATGTGTCGTATATAAATTTTCTTTTAAAAATAATGTAAAGTTTTCCATTATATAGAGTTTGTTTCCAGAAAGTTTATATTAAAAAACTTTATCTTTCGAGAACAAATTTTAGTTTAATATCGAAGTTTCTTAATATTCGTAATTAATATAAATTTATTCATTATCTGAATATAAATTATGTATAACTATATTCTAATCATTTTCTCGTTTGATATTCTTATTTTATAAACATGATAATTTTAATTTAAATTCTAGTAATAAATAAAAGCTCGTGAAAATTGTACTTTTATTCCTATTATATACTATTATTCTTCTGTACAAACAACTCTTACTTACAAACAATATTTTTCGTAGTATCACCTACTTTGATTTTTCATCGCGTCCAGAAAAGTGCTAAAACCCACTCGCAAATTAAAGTTGTCTTTAATTTAAATATACTCGCACCATATAACGCGCGCTACTCCGAAAAATGGGTCATCCTCACACACGATGCGCAAAAACAAGCTTTCCACATTTTTTCCAAAGAACGTCTCATCCGCACTGAAGCAAAATCCAGGACCCCCTCGGGTATGTGCTCTCCTAGTTACTCGATACTTATAGTTCCTGCCTTAGTTCAGCGAACTAACAAGCTCGGCTCTCTCTCTCTCTTTTCTCTCTCGTCTCCTCTGCAGCTCGACGCCGGTTTGATAAAACTGCGCTGACTATTTTTAAAATGAAAGTGATAAAAAAATTTTTTTCATTTTTTTCCGCTGACTAGATTTTTACATGGCAAAGGCGTTTTATTAAAAATGCGCGAGGCGGAGAACTAATTAACTGCAAAAAGTTTCTTCTTGAGAATCAACAATGGAGTTTTAGTTTACTTTGTTTCAAGTTTGATAGTAAAAAAATTTTATTAAATACGTGTTTTATCAACCCCCTGAATAAGTATAAAGTTGAATATAGCTGAAGTATTTCGAATCTCATTTACTTAAGATTCTTGAAACGTCCTCAAATTTTTCTGCCTCTTTGAATTCAAAAACCTTATTAATGTTTACTCGCTTAAAAATATTCTTCTTTTGAAAAAAGCAAAATCTTACGTTTACGTAAATTACAATATTACCTTTGACTCGCTTTGAGTAGCATTTAATGAAACCTTAAGCCTTAGCCTAAACGAACCGTGATATTCAAACTATTCAAATTTAATCAAGTACCACCGTCCTACTTTTCTCTGCAAGGAATTACACTCCTTTTATTTCTAAAAATAAATGCCAACTCCCCACTAACTCAGCGTTCTCTCGCCTAATCGGTAAATTTTCCAAAATCAATAGCCATCAAACGAAATGAAAAGAGCCGCTTATCATTTCGAAGCATTTCGAACTGATCGCAATCCTTGACTCGAAGGCCAGACGCTCCTCCCCGAGTCATTCACCCAGTGACCTCGTGGCCCCCGGCTGCGAAGCTCTCTCCTCCTTTTCGGCCGACGTCCACCGCGCGCGAAAGTCATCGCGAAAAGCTCGATATATAACTTCTTTAACGAAATTTTCGATTCTCATTAGCGAACTAATTAAAATGGCCGACGGCGCGTCGCCTCGTCCGCCGGGCGAGCTGGAGAGGACTAATTGCTGTTTCAGAGGCAGTAAGTGAGTTTTCATTAACCGGGAAATTAAAAGACGCGTAAGTGCTGCATTATCAGAAGTTTCGCTTTTTAAGCTTGCTCCTTCGCCGAGTTTACCTGTAATATTTTTCAGTTTCTACGTAATTTTATTCCCTTGGCGAGGATTAAGAAGTTTAATTTTTTCTAATGTAAATACGGAGCTTATTTTTTAATTAAAAACTTTGGAATAAGGCGGAATTAAATTCAAGATAATATCAAGAGGTTATTGATTTCTATTATTATATAATTTTATATATATAAAATTCATAAAATAAAGTTAGTAATTATTTTCTGTATTTTGACTTTTGTTTAGTTTTATGAAAACACATTTCTTTACACGACTTTTCATATTTCTTTTTGCTTAGCTTTATTTGTTAGAAAAAAGTCTTTTCTTGTAATTACAAAAAAAATATTTATATATATAAAATGCAAAAAACAGCGAAAATTCATTATCATTAAAATCGTCGCTCCACCTTGAGACGAATTCCGCGTCAGTTCACGGAGCGAAGCACACACGAGAAATCGCAGCTCGAGGACAAAAACTGTTTCTACTTCCCGCGCGAAAAGCTCCGCCGGGCTGCTCTTCTCCGCGCCGAGCTAATTAAAGTCTAAAGCGGCGCTCGCGCGACTTTTACGTAAGTGCGAAACGCGATGCGTGAAAGCTCGCATATATATGTATATACATATATACATATATAAGTAGCGAGCTTTCTTTGAGATCTGTCTCCTCTTCTTCGGACGGAATTCCGCGCGGCTTTCAAGGACGCGGTTGCCGTAATCTAGATTTCATCGTTATGTGAAGGAACTTCTTGGTTTATCCGGGAGATTTAATTTTGCGAATAATTAGAAAAAATGAGTCTGCTTGGCTGACGTTCTGGGCGGGTGAATTTAGTTGAAATTAATAGAGTTTTAAGGTATTTTAGGTCATGATTTGTGTATGACAGTAGTGAAGCTATAAGAATTCAACGCCTCCCATCATCACTCGCAAGCGGTCCCGCGCATCGATGTATCGAGTTACATTTCGCGCGTTTTATGGAATCATGCAGTTGTCTAAAAGTTTTTAGCGGTATCTCATCCGCTCGCGCGCATTCATCGAATTATTTTTTTTTTATTGCGCCTCTTATCGCGGCCTAAGAATCAAATTACCATCGCCGAATGCTCTGTTTTTTTAGCAAGGTACAGATGATGTCACGTAATGCGCGAGCCTACCCCTACGTATTTCATAAAAGCTACGTCATCTTATTAATCACACAGAAAAACACGATGACGAGGATTTCTCCAAGTTTAAATCTCGTACAGTAAAATTTATAAACACTAACCGGACCAAACTCGCTTACTCTAAACATTCGTCCCCATGAGGTAAGCTTTTACCGAATAAGACCTACACCGAAGAAAGTGGGGTCTAATCGGCGCCTCCTCTTTGTACCATGCTTCGTCATTTGCAAGCGGAGCAGAACACGCTGCGCGGTCCTCGCCCCCGCGCATCGATGTTTCATCGAGGGCCATCCGCACGCTGCGCACAGGCCTATCGAGTTACATCTCGCGCGCTTTAGCTTTATCATGCAGGACTTTTCAGCGAGACTATGTATTTACAACTTATACCGCTAAGTGTTTATATTATTTCGGTTTTGTATTTTTGACGCGCAGATCTCTATCGAATTACAGTTTCATACTTTCCATTTGCATCGCACTTTTTTGATCCTATTGATCATATATTTTCGGTTAAGTTACAATGACGCACTGCGCAGCAGCACAGGGTGTTTATAACTCGATATTTTTCATGGATCCTATACTTCTAAGAATTGTTTTTCGCGTTGACTACCCCCACCTCCTTAATACGATAAGAATTGAATATAAAAAGAGCGCTGAGGACTTGGACCACAGTAGCTGTCTGATCTCTAGAGTTAGTAGATCTTATTATAATGTTACACAGTAGTTACATATGGTAAGAATACTAATTTGAATATGTTTTAATGCTATTGATTTATCAATTCAAATTAATGTGATTTATTTTAATATATATATCTTAAAATTAAAAAATTATTTTTGTATTTTTTCAGCTTCCAGAATGAACGGCGATGATAATGAATATATTTTCTTAGGCCCAAGAATTCGAGTACCGGCAGTATGGGCATCGCCCGATCAATCTACCAGGTCGACAATCATGTCATCGATCCGCAGCTTGGAGGCGCTCGGATCAAATGCAAAGATATACCTTATGATGAACCATGTGTTCACCAAATTGATGAAAGTAAACAACGTTTACTGGTTCATTAAAGTCAAGGAAGAAGAAATTGCAGAGATTCAAGATTTCATTCTGGAAGCTGAAAAAATACAAAAATTATGTTTTAATTTTAAGATATATATTAAAATAAATCACATCAATTTGAATTGACAAATCAATAGCATTAAAACATATTCAAATTAGTTTAATTCAAACATAAAAATTATTGTTTTATTTTTAAGACATTAGCGGTACAAGTTGTAAATACATAGAGTCTCGCTGAAAAATCCTGCATGATAAAGCTAAAGCGCGCGAGATGTAACTCGATAGGCCTGTGCGCAGCGTGCGGATGGCCTTCGATGAAACATCGATGCGCGAGGGTGAGGACCCCGCAGCGTATTCTGCTTCGTTTGCAAGTGACGAAGCACGGCACAAAGAGGAGGCGTCCAATAGACCCCACTTTCTTCGGTGTAGGTCTTATTCGGTAATAGCTTACCTCATGGGGACCAATGTTTAGAGTAAGCGAGTTTGGTCCGGTTAGTGTTTATAAATTTTACTGCATGAGTTATAAACTTGGAGAAATCCTCGTCATCTTGATTTTCTGTATGATTAATAAGATGACGTAGCTTTTATGAAATACGCGGAGGTGCTTTGCTAAAAAAGCAGAGCATTCGGCGATGGTAATTTGATTCTTAGGCCGCGGTAAGAGGTCCGCCGTAATATTGCGCGACGTGGCATCATCTTTCGGCGCAATAAAAAAAAAATAATGCGATGAATGCGCGCGAGAGGATAACATACCGCTAAAAAGTTTTTGAGAATTGCATGCTGTCATAAAGCGCGCGAGATGTAACTGGATACATCGATGCGCGGGACCGCTTACGAATGACGAAGCATTGCACAAAGAGGAGCCGCTCCTCCAGGTTCGGAGGCCGCGGGTCATCCCGAGGGTTGCGGGGGCTCACCTGCCCCCGGGGCCGCACCTCCAGGTTCGGCTACTCGGGGCACCTGCTACGGGGTGTGGGGCGCGGGCTCCTCCAGGGGCAGGAGGTAGCACTGTGTTAGGAGGAGGGGGAGAACCTTCGAGAAGATTCTCACCTGCACAGTGAGTGGTCACGTGACTAAAGGAGGTGATGGGGAGGGGGAGGGTTGAACTCTTATATCTTAACTACTTAAGACGTAATGAAATTGTGCAGAAAATCTACAAACAAACTGAATGTTTGCTATAAAAAAATTATATATTTTATGCAAATAATCGTTTCTTTAAAGGCATAATTAAATGCAAACCTTTAATAAGAGCTTGCATGACTGCGATCTCTGCAATTCACCATCAAAAAAGATTTGCTATTCCTCAAATGTATACATTTACTGTTCGTGTTTGTCGTATCAACGATTGCGTGTTTCGATGTTACTATTATTTTATGAGCAGTGTTTTTCTCTATTATCAGGATGCGTGAATGAAAGAATGATGACTGACCGATAGTTGTGGATAATTGTCCGACGGTCACGCTATAGTTTACGTTATTTCTGTCTCGATCTTTTGGATTTTGCATGCGATGCTGCCAAGATAATGTGATTGCATTTTATGCATCAAATCCTTGCATATTTCATTACATAAAGCACAATTACTCGCGTTTGTACTAATGAGAAAAACATTGAATTAAAACTGACTCTGGATCTTGGTAATAATTCATTTGGGATGTTCTTTACGTTCATGAAAAAACGATTTGATGTTGCATTCATAGGAAAGCTAAAAAAGAGAACTGGAAAAGAATAAGAATCTTTTCCAGTGAATATATAACAACCTGTCTGACTATAGTTAGTTTACTTTGTACTTCTACCAACATATATCTGCCATTGTCATATAAATAACTTGCTATCTTTAACTCATTATAATGAACTCATAAAACTATGCAGGCCGTTTATGCGTCAAAACGTAAATATTATCATATGTAGGTTACGTTTAGTAATTTTTTAAAAGTTATCTGCAGTTATTACTTTTTTCTACTTTACGCAAAAAAGGCAGAAATGAGAACGCGTATATCGTTCGTTGTTTTATATTTGATTTAAAATGAAAATTACGATTTGCCAGCAATGCTGATTTGACGGTTGTAATATAAAGTGTAAATTCTTTTTTTTTTGCGGATTCTGTCACAAAAAAGTATGTACAAATTGAAATAAGCTGCAGCATTATATTCTACCGAATCAAAAAAACCATTTCACGTCAAATATAAAAAACCCTCCAACTGAATGAAACTAATCCCTCATCAAGCGAATACTCTAAAAAAGAAAGGCAAATCATTTTTCGCATCGAATTCCCGACAGACACTTAATTCCTCAATAACCGATAGCGGCGAATCCTCGAAACGGTCTGATAGCAGTGATCATCCGCACGAAAGGCCTCTCGACTCGAGACAGAGGCGAAAAAAGCAGAGGAGAGAAAAACCCGAATGCGAGCGGAGTCGTACTTTAGGAGAATGGAGGGAAATTCTAGGGAGCTGAAATTTTGGGGAAAGTTTTCGGAAGTGTCTTATATGATGTGTGCTTTTATATGTCTGGGACAGTATTTCTTGGATAGTATGATGAAAGTTTTATTGGAATTACGGATATGAAATTCTTTTATTGCGGAAAGAAAATGAAATTGTGGAGGTTAAAAGTAATTGCGCAATTGTATAATGTATTTAATTCTTGCATTTTTGGAGTTTAATTGGTCAACTAGAGGTTAAATTTCTATGGTGATTGATGATGAAATTTTGTATTTACTTGAAATACATCGGTCGAATATAAAAAACTAGAAATCGATGAAATTTTAAATGCTTCCCTGATTAATTCGTTCATTATTTACGAAAGTAAAACCGATGTATATTGCTAGAGAGTTTTTGTAATAGATTTAATGAAAAAAAATTAAGTGTCAATTAAAAGTACTAATGAATTTCCTCAATTAGAGAAGTAGTGTTTTTGTAAATGTGAATATTAACTGGAATTTTTTATTACAAATTTAACATGTTACACGAAAAACAAAGAACACGTAAATGTAATTACTTTGTTTTTTACTATAATAACTTATTTACTTCCTTAAATAAAATTATTTCTCATGCAACTCTTAATAAAATTATATTTTACTAAAATTTCTAATAACAGGAAGAAACTATACATATATTCGACGCGTTTCGGTAGGAAATTTCATCAAGCTTCTAATATCTCATTTTATTCTCAACAGAATTTACTATATTTACGTGCTGCAAACACGAGCTGCATTTTATGAAGACATCAACTCAATATCGCTAAAATTCTAACAATACTTTGCACATATAAAGTAGATCACGGGGTAGCTACAAGCGCATTATTGCCACGGAATATATTAATTCGCCGTTTAAAGAGAATCTTAAAGTAAAGCAACTGCAGCACCGGAATCTCCAGGAAATTAAAATATATCAGAAAATTTCGCGTTCGATAAAAATTTAAATAGAATCCCGAACTCTGTCGACGCAAATAAACTGTTCTTATTATTAACAGTCCCAACGAACGATAAATACCCGAACATTAAAGCAGTACACCCCCTCCAATACCTCGAAAATGAACTTGGACCAAAAACAAGCAATCTCGCGTCCGCGTTGTTCGCAGGCGGAAAGCAGAACGGACGCGCGGTATGTACCTTCATTATGCTGTCATTATGCCGCCGACGCGGACGTGATTACAGGAGGACGCACGATAAACTGGGATTTTAGGCGAGGTGGCCCGACAGCCGGCCACTGCGAACGAGGAGTTACTGACGGTGCGCCGAGGCCGAAGGGAAATTTCGCTCGGGGGAGTCCTTCCTCGCCTGATTTTCCGGAAATTGCTGAACTCCCCGATGACTTGCTAAGCTGTTTTCTTTTTCCTCGAGAATTAACGCGCGGACGAAAAGATTCGGGGCGGTTTTAATTTTTGGCTTGCGGGAGTATTTAATCAAGCGTGCAAAATGTGATGAATTACATGGCTTAAATATCTTGTTACATTTTCCAGTCCAATTAGATTCTATTAGACTTCATTATGCGAGTGAATCAAAATTTAATTAAGCATAATTTCTTCAAAATTATCTTTTAATGAATAATAAGAAGGTACGACTTTTAATTGTAATTAGATTCTGTAAAATTTCAGAGCTATACGTATAGAATTTTACTTAGGTGTAAATTATTTATGCATAGAATTTTTTGTTTTACTGGTTTAATCTTCAAAGTAAGAATAAATTCAAAATAAGTAGTATATAATTTATTCTTTCCACATTGCATATCAACGAAAGTTTTCAAAATATTTTTTTAGTATTTACTTCGTAGTCAACAAAACAATTGCAAATTCTCGATTTCAAAATTTCCAAAGTAGTTCCAAATTATTTCCCGGGCAATCCCATTAAGTTTAACATCGGCGTTAAAACACGAGCAAGGCAGAATGAATTCAAGCAAGAGCTCAAAATCTAAAAATACGAGCAACATGAACGTTCCAACTTTTCGCCAACAGTCCCATCAGCATCGCATTCCTCCAAAAGCATTCCCAGAGAGCTCAGCCCAAACCCCGATATTTTCTTATCCCCTTTGCCGACTCTTTAAATATCAAAGAGAGAGAGAGAGAGAGAGAGACGGCTCGCCTGCCAAGCCGTTTCCGGAAAGGCCTGAATTATCGAGCAGTCCCGTCGAAATCTCTCTCTCTCTCTCTCACACACACAATGCTCCCGAGTCCTTTGCCTCTCTCTCTCTCTCTCTCTCTCTCTCTGTCTATACGCACTCAACGCTGGCAGTCTCGGTCCAGTTGCGCAACTGGGACGCATCCGCACGAAGATCTGCCGATCGAAGAGCGCCGCTGCTGCCGCCCCGTTAATAAGTCATTCCTATTTATAGCTGCCTGGAAGAAAAGTAGAGAGAGAGAGAGAGAGAACGCGGTGAATAATGAGAAAGAGAGCTGAAAGGGAAATGTGTACTAAGAGAAGGAATTCTCTTCCTCTTTCTATCGTGCCTTTAGCTTCCTTTTTCATTAAAGTGCCTTTGCAGATTTTATTCAACGAGCTCTCTCTCTCTCTCTTTCTCCCTCTGCCGAGCTTTTCCTTGCTGCGATGCTGCTGAGCTTTTATTGTTTACTGCCCGAGCTCGCTGGGACTTAATTCGAGACTGAAAACTCGTTATATGAGCTATTGTTTAATAATCTTAATTTATTAATGGGGGAGTACTTTATTAATGGCCGGATCATGGTTATATTTCATCGGAGTGGAACTAACGGTGAATTATGAAAGGTACACAACTATATGCGCGCGTTTACCAAAATCTGGAATTTGAAAATTGCATTAAGTCCGAGAGACTATATGACCTCCATAGTTGGTTCGACTCCAATTTTCTTTGAGCTATTCAGTAATTGTGCAAAACGTAAAATCTAAATGTACGAACGTTCCGCCTTTCTGAAGTTAATTGGGCTTGGAAACCATATTTTCAAATTTAATGGGTTCCTATTGACAGCAGTGGTTATAATGGAATGCAAATGTTGTTTAATGGCAGTATACAAAATCTAATTTTACGAATATTTCTTTTAAAAGCAAAAATTATGTTTTCCACAAGAAGAATCAAAACGCTTCGAGTAAACATAATTAATATTTACCATCCAATTATATTCGGATTAAACTGCTTTTCAGAATCGACATTTAATCAATATTTCAAAAGAGCCTTGAATATTCAAAGGCCTCTCTATAATAAAAACAGTCTTTGTTAGTAATATACTTTCAACTTTATAGAACAAAGAGCAACATTTAACGTTTACAAATCAAACCTAAAAATTGCTTAAACCAATGAAATCGATTGCCCATTCCGAAGTTCGCATCCAAACCTACTTCGTTTCCAACTTCGATTTACGTTACCTGTTTACCGAATACAAATAGCAGTCACGTAGCCGCTGATTAAAAGCCAGCCAATTTTCCAGCGTCGAAAAAGCGCTCGCGTTAAAACCGAACCGCCAGCCCAGAAATAAATTGCCCCAAGGGCTCGACGCCGCGGCAGAAATAGAAAAGGGTGAAGCCGAGTTTCGCCTCCTACCGAATTTCCGCTTTGACAGCGGCAGGCCGCCGATCGATTTATGCGCATTTAAAATATGCCCGCTCTCTCTTTCTCTCTCTCTCTCGCTGTTTTTCGATCCACCCCGCGCTCGTTAAGCGACACGTATCGGAGAAAGAGACCTGCGCAGGTCATTAGCATTGCAGAAGGACGTTTTGTCGCTGATAAGCGTTGGCCTTTATTTTCGCTTCTATATCGGAGTATGTTTTGGTAATGAGTGCAGTCGTAGCTCGTTGGAATGAGGAAAATGCGTTTTTTATGAAATTCATCTGTAAATTTTTTCCTCTTTTTCTGTTTGAAACGGATAAAAATATTACGTGTTAAATTGCGATGGAATCAACTCTGAGCTCCGTCAAAGTAATGATATTTTTAGGGAGAACAAGCTTGTTTGAATAATAGAGCGAAAGTAAAGAAATGTAGTTTCAAAGGAAACGGAGCATAGAACAAAGTTTTATACAGAAGACATTCGGAATATTGTAAAACACGACTAAATGACGTAAACACAGAGCTACGATGTATATACACGAAACAGAGCCGCAATAATAGCTTAATTAATCTGAGCTATTTCAATGATTTAGCCTCCACCTCAAAGTCATTAGGGACGAGATAAAGCAGGTTAGGCGCTGTAATATCCCTGGCGTTCCTTCTACTCCCGTTCCATACATTGAAAATACGCGCATCGCCATCAGTCGAGTTACATTAAGGAAGCATTTTCCCTGAAAAATATTTCCCTCGGCGTGGAAAAAAAATTGGGATCGAACGACCCGATAAAAGCATCAGGTACTTTCATTTCGAAATTCTATAGATAATTCGTGTGTCTTGAGGCAGAGCTTAAAATAAAAAAAACGCTCCAATTTGCGTCGAGAACAGAATTTCAAATTTTTCTTAAGCCCGCCGTTAAAACGAGTATTACGCGTCCGATTGTACAATTATTCACTATTGACGTATGATAATCTAACTTGGGTTGAACTTCTGGGCCCTCTGAGGGTTTGTAGAACATTACTGGCTATTTGAAGCGGACTATTTTCTCACGGCCTTTCTTGTAATGCGATTAAAGAAGACTTTGAATGTGATCAGTTCTCACTGCCACCGGCTAAAAATGCTATACATCATAAACGTAGCACAAAACAGTGGGAGTTACAGGCTTAACCTTTCAAAATGATGAATCTATAAAAAACACTTTGCGTGTTCCGCCCGATTAATTTGCCGAAGATACGCGTCCAAAAATAAACTTACTCGCCGACGTGAAAAAAAAAACACTCAATGGAGAGACTTAGCATGAAAAGATTCCGGAAAGTAGTTCAATTTACTCGTCTGCCTCCGCTAATGCTTCTGAAATAATCGAGTAATCCTCGCCGGCGCGTCAGACATAGACGGACGCTCGAAGCGTATATAAACCAATTTGCCGGGGCGCGGAAAAACACTCTCGAACAATTTAAGCCCCCTGGAAGTGCACTCGCGCACCGGAGTCGCGCTGCACGTGCATCTCTCTCTCTCTCTCCGCGGGGCAAAAACGCCCCGAGAGAGAGCCAGGAAGAAAGCCGAGATCGAAAGCCGGAATAATGTTCCTTTTGTGAGGGAATCGCGACGTCACCGCCGCCGGCTATGAGCCTACGAAAATACATGAGAAAAAGCGCAGCTGCGCACGGCAACGGCGAGCTTTCGCTTCGCGTGCGTTGGTTAATTTGCGAAAAATTTGGATTCTGCCGGAAATTTAAACAATGGGTCAAAAGTATATGTAGTTGTAGGGAGGGGAGGGGGGGGGGGGAGAGTTCAAAAGGAAATACAGCGAAACCTCAAGGGAGGACGAGGCTTAATAAAAACTTTGGAATGGGTAAACATTTTTCCACGCGAAAGTTGTCCTTCTAAAGCTCTGCCAGCCTCTAAAAAAAGTTTCTGATCTTAACAAACTCGTTATTTTTATAAATAGCGCGTGCATGTCGCAGTGAAAATCGCTTTCGCTTTTCGGAGAGAAAACTTTGCGGATGGAGCGTTTAAGACGCGTTAACTATAAAAATGTTTTGTAAAATTTATAAATTTAAATGAAAAAGTTTACGGATTTATTAATGTACTCAATAATATAGTTATATATGTATTTAAGTGTAACCTTGTTAAAGTTTAGTAGTATATTTTTTCCTATATTTTCTAAACTGAATTGGATTATTTGTTAAATTTTCTCAAATAGAAATCTGCATAGTTTTCATATGAAAAGAATAAAAAGACAGTGTTTCATTAAACCGTTGCAATATAATTTTTATTACTTCTAAAATATTCAAAATGAAGTTGTTTTACACGTTATAAAAAAAGTGACTACGATTTTTTACTTTATTAGAGCCTTGAGATAAGAAAGTCGATGTGTAAATGTAACAAATTGCTTCCAGTTCTATCTGAAGTTTATACTTATGAATGAAGAATGATGAAACTTATAGCGTGACAAAGATGAATAATGCCGCAAGATCGTTACAAATGATAAAACCGCCGCGCCAGGAGGGAAAGAATTTTTCAAAAACGTTCTTCAAGGCCCCAATCACTAATAAAGCAATTTTAAAATTTGTGTTTCGTTGCAAGAAGCCATTACAGTTATCGAATCGATAAATTTAGCATGATGCAAAACGATGCATGCATTTTAGATATTAATTCGACAAGGGGGTTTTGCGCTAATGGCTGGGGATGGATTAAACGGAAAAGATGTTAAAAGGCCGACTTTTAGGAGTTTAATAATGTAAAAAAAGAATTAGCTTAAGGAAGTAAGAATCGGATTATAAAAACTTAGAAAGCACTTAGCACGAAAGAGGTTTCTTTCAATGGGACGACACTAACTTTTGCTCTGTAAAGTTCTCTAAGCATTGTTGGCGTCAATTAAAGGCGAAGCGAAAAATCTAACACTTCGGTGACACTAATTTCTTTTACAAACAGAAAATAAGAAGTTTTCAATCGAGCTTACATCAATTTCAATTTTAAACGTGAACGCCGAAGGCAATTAACAAGTTTCGACATGACATAAATCGTATAAATCACATTTTAGACAAAATTTATATTATCGGAGAAATGCACGATATCAAGTCCATCACAACTTTCTAGAGGTCGAGCGAAACTTTTATCAAAGAACCTTTCTTTTAAATCACAAAAAATCTGATTTAAAAGCCACTCAGAAATCTGCCACCCAGTCGCGCAATGTCACCCTTTCAAGCGCCACGAGGCATCTAATTTCCAACGACGATCTCCCGTGACAACCTGCTCGATCCAGCCGTTGCACTTCACCTAGACATCAGAGTCTAACAACGCCGAAAATAGCCACAATTTTCTCGGCACTCAACCTCGCCCTCCAACACGCATCGGCACGTATATATATACACCCACGCAGCGCGTCTTCCTGCCCGCAAATTAAAGAATAATTACAGCGCGCGCGCGCGGGATCCGCTTTTGATCGTGCGCGCTTCTCCATTAAAGAGCACTTTGTAGGTGGAATCGTTAGGCGGAGGGTGAAAGGGATGGCCGTGACACCGCCGCAGGAGCGGAACGGTAAAGGGCCGAAGACGCTTTATCGATGGCCGCCGGTTTATGGAGCACGAAGGAGATGGAGCTACGATTAGGTACCCGAGAGCCTGGGATTGTTATGGCCGGATTAAGTGCCGGGCGTTGGACGTGTTTCGATAACGTTGCTTTATGGATACTGTTTGCTTTGTTTTATATTTTGCCTTGGAAAGTTTTAAGAATGTTTTTGTAGGAAAATGACGATTTGAGCACTTTATCAAGGTGCTTGGAAAGAAACATTACAATAAGAACGCGTTTCGTGCAAATATTTTAAAAAAAAAAACTTGCCGTTGTGAAATTTCTTTCGTAAAAAATTTTTGTTTTTTAAAATTGAGACGAGCCTTTCTTTTTAAAATTTTAGTGCATTAATAGCAATAATTGATAATTGATTTCTTTTAAAATTGATCTAAATTTTTTATATACGTAGTTATTTATTTATGAAAAAGTATTTTAAAAAAATCCTAAAACGTAAACTGAGTATAAAATTTATATTGCTTCGTATCGATCGCATAAAGATAAAAATGTAAAAAAATTATAAAATGATGAAAATTTTAAAATTCTATATTGTCGCGCAGAACCATAAAATTTTACATACATTTGAAAGAATGAAGAAATTCACTTCGGGTAGAAAGAAGGAATTAAAAGTAAAAAGAATTCAGATATAAAGGGCCAGTTTTTGTGGTTAATGGAACAAAAGCATTTTATTCAAATACAGAATATTCAAAGATAAATGATTTGAAAAACTTGGCTTAAAATGTAGGACGAATTGTTGAAATAATTTTTTAATTAATCCAATCAATATAATTATCTTTTATACGTCAGACAATATTTAATTGACTCTGTCAATAAATGAGATTAAACCTTGCAATTTAAAACTTCACGAAAAATGTTAAATAAATGTATGTAACGTAGATGGATGGATGGATGTGAAAAAAGAATAATGACGTAATAAAGTGTCGACGAAAAATGACAACATAAAAGACATATGCAATTTATTAAATACATGGACGTGATAAAATACGTGTAAGAAAAATGTAAACACGCGAGCATACAATATCTTCAAATCATAATTTTCTCCATCACTTACAATTTTGCAGAAAAAAAGACAACCTAAATAAAAAATCAGTTATATTGGAAAGCGAAACTATAAAGTTGTCCTTTTCGCGAAGTGATAAATAAAGCTACTAATTGCAAAAAACTTTTCTGTACTTTTCAACTTTCCCTGCACTCGAATAAGTAAAGTTTTTTTTTTTTATTTATGCGACCTATAGTACGTTTTTCTTGAAAGAAAGTGGTATGAACTAAGCACCTCTTTTCATAATGAGTTACCTCGCTTCTTACTTGCTACGAAATGAATCGCTGAAATGAAGTCGTTAAGACGCGTTTTTCCTCAGTTGAAAAATACTGGAGTTCATGTCACGATTCCGGTGTTGATAAATAAATTTTTCGCAAATTTTCTCTTGAAAACGTTAGCCTTTTAGACAGATTTATTAAATAAATTCTAATCTCTAAAAGTCCTTGCACTTTATATATATATAATAACTTAAAGACCTAAACGAAAATTTTTATTCTAGTAAAACATCTACACTTTATATTTTTAGGAAAAAAAATAATAATAAAATACTTCATAATCTAAAAACTTTACCCCGCAGTTTTAAATTTCAATACATCCCGCAGAAAGTTTTCCAGCCCGCGCACGACAAACGTCCGAACAAACAGCACGAAAAAAAAAAAAAAACAGTCCCACTAAATTTCCCCGACTGTTTTCCATAAAAAAGCAACGATCGTCCAGCGCGGTACAAGAGCGCGCAAAGAGAAAACAAGAAACCCCCTCAGTCCAACTATTCCCAATTAACCCCTCGAAAAAAAAAAAAGAGCGAGCAGCCGCCGGAGAACGAACGCCCTCCGCCTGCAGCGAAGCGTTTCGCACACGTGCCCTTCCTCCCTTCTCGGCAGCGACGACCCCCTCGCCGGGAACTCGCTCGCTCGGCGAAAAGAAGAAAGTGCGCGGGAGGGGAGCGTGTGCGGTAATTGCGCGCATACGTGCCGCCTCTCCCCCTTAGGTTTTTGCCGGTGTCGATCGAAGAGGAAGGAAGATAGAGAAAGAGGGAGGGAGCTGTCTCCTGGCTCGGCAAATTTATCGGTGCAATCTCGCGCGAAACTCGCCAACGGAGAGAGAGGCCTTCCTTTTTTTTCAAAGCGACCTCCGGGGTCTTGATTTTGTTACGCGTCGCGAGTAATCCGATTCGGCAAAGTTTGCCCGCCGGCGCGCTGCGAGGATTAGCCGCTGCGGTGTGCGATCTTAGGAGAGTATTTCGAGGAGGGGCTCGGGGTCACCTTGCTCTGGAGGATTCTTCCGTTTCTGTTGTTGCTTCGGTTTTGATCTGTTACCTCGAACGAAAGCTAAGCGGTATTTTGCATTTTTCTGAAAATCTATTTAAAGGCTCGAATCACCGATTGGATTGAGGTGGTTAGTTTATTTGAGAAGTGATTCTCGTTCGAGAAAGACTTTAAATTTAGATCAGAGCTAATTCTGGGAGATAATTTTAAGTTATCTCCCAGAAACATAAAAAGTTAAGAACTTATCTAGTTTTTAAAGCAAGTATGCAGAGAAGAGCCCTTTTTCGCTACTTCGTATCGAGAGTTCGACTTTTTTTCAACAGAAAACAAGGACTCTTGGAAGCATTATTCTCATTCATTTGTAATGACATAGCATTATGCCGCTTGTGATACGTTTACAACATGAGATGGACGCGAATACACGAGCCAAAGGCTCGCTGAATAATCTACTTCCTGCATGCTTGTTACACAAATTTCTTTGGTTAACAAATGTACATTTAGTAAATCTTCTAAAATCACGTTGCCAATTCCATCAAAAATATTTTACAAATTACCAAAAGAATAACTCCTTTTTCCACACCTGCATTAATTCAAATAAAAAGCATACTGCCGCAACTATCATTTTTTTTTCCATTTCCACTCTAGAAAATCCACTGCGCTCAAGCACCCTAATTTCGCAAATGTATTCTCGCATCATGCGGAAAACATGCTAATTCACAGTCCGTTTCATTAAACCGGCAACATCCCGAACGCCTCCGAGAGATTTTTCTGCGAATGATAAATTTGTCGGAGCTGCCGCCGAAAAAGAGGCCCTCCGCGCATTAAAAGCGTCTTCGAAACTGGCGCGATTCTTTTTCCCGACGGGCAATCGCAATTATAAAACGCGTTCCAGTTTTCGCAAAAAGCTCGCGTATCTTTGTCAGCCGTGAATGCAAGCTTTTTCAGATTTTTTTTTTTTCGTAAACTTTTTAGTTGTCGTGTTTCTTGGAAACACGAAAACTAAAACTACTTTGAGGAAATTATCTGAAATTTAAGCAAAAATTGGGAAATAAGAGTTTTAATTGTAGTTTATCTAGATTTAATGAAGTTCCTTGGAAACCATAACAGCTATACATGCCGCACTCTAACATCATGATTCAATACTGCAATTAAAGTGCGTAATTACACGCAACCCAGTATACACCAACATTAAAATAACAAGAGAAGTTGTACAGCTGTAATTACGATACTTCTAATTAAATTTAAGATTATTATGTAGCTGCATTATTATATCATATATACACATTATAATATAGCATACGTGAAAAATTTTGAAATGCAAAAGAGGTTTATGTGTCAATATTTTATTCTGAGTAAAGCACGTACTTTAAATAATGATAAATTGAAAGATTACGATGTTCTTCGTACGTGGTTTTTTTACTTTGCAAGTTTAAAGTAAGAGATTTGGCTCTTTTGGGTCATGGAATTTATTGCACGTTGAGGAATAAAAACGTCTGCGATTTTATTTGACATTCTCACTATTTTTAGTCCGTTTAAGCATCGTTTTCCTGAAAATTTAATCGCCCGCAACGAATTGCAAATCACTCGGTAAACATTTACAAATGGATGCGAATAAGTTCTCTTGTTTTATACCAGAAAGGTTCTGATAAAGATGTAAATACTGCTGTCGCAGCGATCCTTTAATCAGTGAGGAAAAGAATTATAAACTTTGACGTATGTAGGTTAAATAAATTTTTAGTACACTTTTAGAAAAGAATTATTGTGCTGGGAGCTTTTTTACACTGTCACTACGTACGAATTCTTTTAAATTTTCGTGTTTTCAAATATTTTGAAAAAATGTCTATTGTAGTATAGGAATATGAGATATTTATAAAACATGTTTACATGCACTTGTAAATTAATGACTTTCTAACAAAAGCTTTTATTCCTTGAAAATCAAATTTATTTAGCGACTTATCGAAATTAATACATTTAAAAAAAAAGTAAAATTCGTTTTTAAAAGAGAATACTATTTTTCTTTATTACAATAGCGACAATTTCACCCGAACATCTGAAATCAAAACTTGACAACGAAACCAGGAAAAAAAAAAGCGCTTCTCATTACATCCCGAACGCCTTGCTCATTAATTCCTCGGCACCATCGACAGGCAGAAGAGCCGCAGCCCCGACACCCGCGGACTCGAAGATTTATCTCGACGAAAGCCGGCAGCTTAGCTTCGCCGGAAAAGGGAAATTTGTTTCGACGAAAAACGGAGGGAGAAAAAAATTCCTCGGAAAGGGGATTACGCGATCCGTATGAGGTTGCTTAACCGTAGCCCAGGCGAATTTACAATTCGAAAGGAGAGACCTGCGTTTTATAGCGCTTGGAAAAGAAGCGATGCTTTACGCGCCCGATGAATGGCTGCTCGTGGTGTCATAAATCAAACGTTCGCTGTTTAACGAGTCCGCGAGCTACCAGAATAATACCTTTGATATTTTCGGGAAGCTTTGAGCTTTTTTCTAGTTTAACTGTGGGGTGAAAAAAGGAGGAATTTCAAAGAAATACGAAACAATTTAATGAATTGTATATTGATTGTAAAAAATAGAAGATTACTATGATATTGCATAGCACAATATCCATACTGAATTTCGAGCGATTTATTGAATCACCTTATTTGAGTGAAAAAACTTCTTCCATAAGCATATTGATTTTCAGAGCCGTATATTTTCCGATCACGAATTCGCCTTCAAACATTTTTTTCGTTATCAAAGTATTAATAATCATGTGTAAACTTTCAATGTAAATTGCAAACGTATGATTTAAAAATCACATTTATTTTATTTTCTGCAGTTTTCTTATTTTATTAATATAAACGGTTTATTCTTTTCCACCACTATTCTATAAAACTACCTTTTTTTTTTATTCATTGCACAATACAAAGTCTTAAGCAAAACGATTCGTTAAAAACATACACGAACATTCAAAAATAATTCATCCAGTGTCAAGAGAATTCACAAATGAATGACTGAATTAGCGGTGCGCAATATTTCAAGTCAAGCGCAGCTTTTGAAAACGTTCCTCTCTCGGGGATCTCCAACACGTGAACAATAAAGCTTCATAAATATTAAAATCCGCAGGCTAAAAAAGAAGCCATTTCAAGAAAACGCGAAAAGACCAAGAATGCTCGGAAGAAGGAGCGAAAAAAGTTTAATCCTATTTTTAACCCCCAGCAGGTTTTTAAGCAGGTTTCAGGAACTTGACACGTTACGGTGCTGAGATTTCGTCACGCAAGCGCGAAGGTGTAAAGCATGCAATCTCCAACATTATTACCTATGATTGCTCGAGCTACCTAAATCAAATTACTGAACGAAGTAAATTCGATTTTTTAAGAATTTTTTGGAACAAATTTTTTCGTCAAGAATCAAATAGTTTTACAGATGTAATATAATAGTGCGATTATAAGCGTTTAAACGAGGCTGATTCCGTTAAATGTAGTAATTTAAGTCCAAAGATAGCACAAGAATAATTTATTTTCAGTAAATAACAGAGCGAAATAATAATCTGATAAAAGCAAAGTCAATAATGTACTGCACTCATTTTGTTTATTCAGGCAAAATTTAAGGTTTAGGGATTGTAAAAACAAGTCATTTGGCTCTGAAAATAGAATGTATAAGAACTGACAGAACAAGAATTGTACCAAAATGAACCTAAATTTAAAAAAAAAAATGTTGTTCTTAGAAAAGTGCAAAAAAAGTGTAAATATTTTAGAACTACAATCGATAACTTTATATAGAACTTGAATGAATTGAAAAATATGTTTTCAATTGGGTCACAAACAAAACGAAATCAGCAAAGATCAATACTGCGCGAAGTTGCAAGTGAGTTTAAGCCTCGCGATAAAATATTCAAAATTATTACTAGTTCTCTTGCATATACAATAAAAAGTAAGCCAACGAACTTTTTCACATGAAAGTGTTACATTTGAACTTTATCTTGCAAAAGTTTACGCAAATTTGAACTTGATTCAAATCATACTTTATTAACATGTAAAAATAAAGAATCTATAATTATAAGAGAGTAATATAACAAAGCTATGTCTAATGCCAGTTTTTTTTCGGAAGCAAATAACGAAGAGGAAGTTCAAAAACTTGCATTCCCAGCTCTTGATTGCGACAAAGACTACATAGTCATTCTTTTTAACTGTGCACGACATTCTTTCCTTTTTTCGTAAAGAAAATATCGATTTTCCACTCATATGAAATCTAAATATAGTTCGCTGTACGAGACGCATTTTGTTATGGAAACCATCATAATAATATTGGTAGTACTTGAAAACAAGGTTTTCTGATCGCATCGCAAAAACTACTATATTATTAACATAGATGTAATACGCGTTAATCTACTTATAAATTCTCGTTCTTTTCCTTCGAAGTATATAAAGTATTAATTTAAACTAATTTAAAGAATTCAATGTTTTCGAGTTGCATACTTGAATAAAATCTTTTGAAGTAATTAAAAGTTTTACGTCAAAGTCACGGTTCAATTTGGCATTGGGTTCGCGTCACTCTCCGCGGAATAAATTAAAAATTTGAGACTAATGAAGATTGAAAATTTCAGCTTGCATCAGGAATTTGGCAAGGAATCGTTATAAAATAATTAATTTATTAGGTGCAATTTTAATTACCTGAAATGTAACTCGACTCTTTTAATTGACTCCGTTTTATCATTTTTATTTGTTAAATGAAATTATTTAAAATAATTTTGTTATTTTTGTAAGTTCAAAGATTAATATTTGTTTTTGATGAAAATTATTTATCTCAATAAATATTCATTTGCGCTGTGTATAAAACAACGCTTTCAAGTAAGCTTCATGGTAGTCGTATGATATGAATTTGCTTGACTAAAATATTTTATTGTTTTTTGAATTAATTAATGGAAAATATCTTCATTTTACTAAATATTTATTCTTGCAAATACTCTATTAAAATGTTTTACAATGCTAAATGTTAAATGACCTAGAAAAACGTAAAGTAAAGCTGGAAATAAGATAAGTAACAAAAGACTAACTTATTTGTTATAAATTAAAAACTTATAATTTGATAATGGGGCATATATATTTTAATGCAATTTTAAAAGTAAATTCAAGAAGGACTTTAATACCACGTCAAGTAACAATTCGATTCGAGAAAGAAAAAGCTGCTTTTAAAAAGTATTTTTAAAGACACCCACGCAAGGTGATATCATTTTCCGTGATTCATGCTGAACGATTACATTGTTTCTTTAGATTAACTCTAAACAATGACAACTGTGTTCCCTTTACCTTCTTTGTATGACTTTGCTAAATGAAAACGTGCAATTGGTACATCGGACTTGCGTAAAAGCATTTGACACTTCCGTGCATATTTTGCCTTTTCACGTCGAAACCGATCCGCGACTTTACTTAAACGCACATTACTCGTTAATTCCGAGGTAATCTGAGTTTATATCATACTCTCAAGTTAATCCCACGAAATAACCGTGCCACAGGGAATTTGCTACGAATATTACGAAAGTACTGCCTCCTGATCGACCCCCCGGTACAGAAGTAGCCACCAAAATTCAATAAAATCTATTTAAACTATAACAACTATAAAACTACAATGTATGAGATTATGTCATCTACCAGGGTTACTATAAACTACAGCACGATGGGCTTCTACGTCTACGTGTATATATAATAAAAAGATAGAAGAAAGAGTAGTAACTAACACATTTTTCAGTAACTCGGTCTACGCCATCCTACAAAAAACTCACTTCCCAAAACCGACACCCAATCACGGGGCTCCTCTACACCTATATCACACAATGTATTCACTACTGCTCGCTCATGCCCGTCGCCTCGCAGCCTCGCCGCGGAGCCTCATGCCCGCACTTAGTAGGTCAGGCTGCAGCAGCAGCAGCAGCAGCAGCACCGGAGGCTCGCCACGCGGGGGGCGCTCGCTCTCTCTGTGCGGCTGCTCGCGCTTGTGTGCGTGTCTGTGTCTGGGTGTCTGTGTGCGCAAAGGTTGTTCTCCTCACCAGAGTCTCGCCTCCTCCATCGAGCAGCCGATCGATCGCGGCGCACGCAGACGCTCTATAAGCTGGCCGCCGCCGCCGCCGTCGCTGCCGACGACGACGTCGTCGCCGAGCATCGCCGAAGCCGAGGACACGGACGGACGGCACCCCCCGCGAGAGTCTCCCGCGAGCACACTGGCCGCGAGCACCGAAGGGTAGAGTCGGGCCGTCGGAGGGAGACGCGGAGCTGCGGCCTGACTGGGCGCTCGACGGGGGTTAAGCGAGGCGCACACATGCGCCCTGCACGTGCTGCTTATCTGGCTCTGGCGCGCGCACACTTGCTCAATGTCAGAGGATGCGAGGACTGATTTTCGCCCGTTTTCGCGTTATTGCTCTGCGACGAGTCGGGGATTTGTTTTTTTTTTTTTTTATAAGCGAGATGTGTTCTTTGTAGGCGAACGATCTCTGAATGTACGTTCGAGGTTCTAAGGGAGAAGGTGAATTGCATTGTCGCGAGAAGGCGGCATTAAAGAGGTGGCGATATAAAAATAGAAACTGAAGATAAAATCACATCGATAATTGGCTTCGCTTTCAAAGATGTGAAATAGAAATGAGGTTACCTAACTATGCTAAATAAAACGAAGGAAATATTTTTTTAACGGCTCCACTTTAATTAAGAAAACTGGAAATATTTATAGGCTTCATCTACCGAAAAGGACTAAACTCGTTTGTTATTTCCATCTGCTTTTGTAAGACTAACCAGTTATTCGAAGAGACGTTTATCTAAAAAGCTTGCGTGCGGTATATAAAATAGAACACATGACCTTTGCCTGGCGAATCTATAAACACGCGGAAAATGTTTGTATAGTTTACCCGTTACGCTTAATGGAACATCCACTGGTTTATCCGTTAGCTTAATTTTTAATCGGTGCCTCGCGATCTATTATTGACCGGGAAAATCACTTTCACTGTCGCAATTGTTCAAGAATCAATCGTAGTTAGGCGAATTTAAAATTCGCTCGTAAATTTCTAATCCGTGGAATATACAACGACTACCGTTAATAGGATAAATTATGGATAAGAAGTTTTACTTAACATGAGGCTTATTTTCCGAGTGCTGCAGTCACTTTCAGGTTTGCTCGTGTATAAAAAGGAAATGACAAAGAGGAAACGTTTTTTTCTTTTTTTTTTTTTTTTAAAGAAGGCATAACAATTATAACTGGTACAGAAATAATTTTGCTTCATTATTATTTCTTGTCTGCACGACCTCGATTTTCCTTTTACACGTATCTAAATAAAAGATTCAATGGTTTTTTTTTATCTTTTCGTTCTTAGTACGAGAAATTTAATTTAAAACATAATAATTATGAATTAATAGTTCAATCTCACTCTACATAATAAATGAGAAATCAGTCTTGGAACAATTTTTTTATAATATGTAACAACTCAGATAAAAGCAAAAACTATAATAACCCATGCCTCTCAAATTCTTTTCAATGAGAGAATTTTAAAAATAAACAAGCTCTCAGAAATCAAAACCTCAACATTTTCCTTATTCTCATTCTAAAACTCGAAAACCTCTCCACTTTTCGAACGATCACCTTCGACCAACTTTCACTACCCTCCAAACCCGTTCCAAATTTAAATACCGCCACCCAGAAAATCTTTTCCAATCCACTCCAATCAGCAGCATTCGCGTCCCCGAAGCCTCCCAAAAATACACCTCGTCCCAATCCACTCCCGGCCGTCCCCGCAATGGTAAATCGACCTTAACCTTCGCCGCGACTCCCCGGCGCATGCGCCCCTGACGGTCAGCGAACGGTCAGCCCGGCGCAAGCTCGCTCTCCCGCACATACGAAGGGGGAGCAAAGCCCGCGCGCGCTTCCCCTCCCGCTTTTCCTCGCTCGCTTCAAAGTTTTCTACCGCACGCCTCTAGGCGCGATCGCGCAGCTTCTTCCCGTATAGTTTTCGAGAGGCCGCGGGGCTGCGTGCGCTCGAAGAGGGAAAAAAGAAAAAAATCGTTATATAGGCTCGAGAGCTCGAACGAGTCCCGAGTCGTTCTCGCGTTCCATGTGTGAAAAGCGTGCCACTGCCATGCCGCCGCGCGCGAGATACGCGCGTTCCGAGCTTTTGTCGGTTGAACGCTTCGCTGAGCAAATGTTGCCTGAATTTCGAGCGAAGTATTTGCCGCAAGCTCGGATACAGCGAGACTTTCGAAATGATCATTTCTTTATAAATACTTAACCTAAATAATGTGGAATCAAACGAGCTTTTTCATTTAAAAATTACTTCTGATTTGGATTCTTACTTAACGCTACAATAAAGTAAAGCCTTGCGAATATTGTAAAAGAAATGACTTTTCATTGGCCAACAAATAGTTACATTTGCCCTCAATATTGCACTTTTTTCACTAGATTCAGGAAGATTGATGATACAAATAGTTCCTCTGGTACTCTTTCAAGTGAAAGCTTACGTCCTGTGCACATGAATACTCAAAACTCAAAACTACTTCTCAAACATTCACCGTTCGTATTAACAATCTTGCTCGTATCTATTAAAAACAAATGCCAAACTCCTACAATCCACCTCGTTTGAAAACAATTCCCAGCACCTTGAAACCGAGGAGCCTTAACCCCCCGATAAACACAAAAGCACCTTACTATTCGAGCCTACTCCATCCTCGGCCGACGACTGGTCCCAAAATCAGCGTCCGGCACTCCGCGCGGATTCGCCAACCTCTCTCTCTCTCGTCCCGCGCGCACTCACAGCAGCGTTCTCGCGAGCACACGAGCTCTCGCTCTCGACATAGGACTAACAAAACACACTTCGGCGAGGGGGGGGGGCCTTCGGCGCGTGTCACCTGCGGACGGCGGCGGCGATGGGCATCGTGCACTTCGCGGAGAGAGCTGCGTGCGCCCGGCGGAGGCGGACGGCCGACTGCCGGAGCCGAACCTACTTTGCGCCGCCGCCGGCCGTCGCGGCGCCAGGCGTCGGGCCGAAGAAGCTCTCGCCCCGTCCTTGTCTGAGCTGCAACGACTATGCGAGCCGCGAGTCGCGCGTACACCCGCTGCAGGCTGCACGTGTGAGGCGTTATTATGAGGATGGTTAGACTCGCGCGATATAACGGCGGCTCGAGAGGGGTTGTTTTCAATGAGAAGTGCGGGGGATATCGTAGTTTCTTCGTTTTCAGCCGGGAAACGAGGGAGTTCGACGTTGGTTCTGCGGTGTGGGGTTCGCGATGATTTTAATAGCTTTAATGACTTGCTACATTTGCTAAATTAGAATTTATAGTTTACAGTGTCAAAGACGGATATTCCGATATTTGTTACTTTACTTGGCTGTGGAATGAACGAAGAATCTTTACTAGTTTCTTTCATTTAATTTTGAATCAAGATGTAGAATTAAACTGAGCTAATTAAAAGTACAAATATTTAGTTTGTTAAGTGCTACTTAAAAGATTCTAAAAGAAATAATTTAACTTTAAAATTTAACCAAGAAACCTTTTTATTTCTATTTATAACTCAAATTTTGTAATTTAACTAACGTCATAGAAATACTAAATAATAGGCCAAATAATTATCTTAAATTAACTTAAAGTCTAATCCAGTGCCGATCGTACATTACATAAGCTTATGCTAATATCGATAAATTATCTTAAACATCTACGTATTTCAACATAAAGCAGATTATATTAAACGATATTTCTACTTAATCAATACTCTCTCTACAGTTTGAGAAATTGAAACAATTCGTTTCTATCGTTCTAAATCACAGTGTCAAAAAACGCTGAAAAAAAAAAGAATTTCCAAAAGATAAAACAGTGTTACGGAACATTAACTTGAATAAAGAATAGCGCAGTCCGAAACTCCTTCAGAGACATTTAAAGCTCAGGGTCGCCTGCGACTGCACTTTTTCTTACGACTTAGAAAACGTGACTTTTCTCCCACCGCAGTAAAAGAAAAAAGAAGCGACACTGTTGCTCGCACATACTCAATTACCTCTCCGTTTATACAGTTTCTTCCCGTGCCACTCCACCCCTCCTTTACCTCCCGACCAATTTTAAACCTCCCAGTACGATACAACAACAGGTATAAACATCCGCCAACCCATCCAGACGAATCAACCCGAGTTCCAGTTTCATCCAGAACGAGAAAAAGAAAAAAAAACAAAACAACGAGACTCGCCTACGAGTCAAGGATCGGCGAAACGGGCGGCAGCGCGTGCAGGGGGCTGTCAAAAAAGAGCGCGCGCTCCCCTCGTGGCGTAACCCTCGGGGCCGGTGTGGCGGCGCGATCGATGCGCGCGGCCCCACTTCCGGCCTGCCGTATATACGTGCGCGATAATCGCGGCGGCGTAGGGAGAGCCGCCGCCGACGCCGACGCCGCCGAGCGCGTCCCTGCAGGCTAGTGGCCTCTCTCGCATTTTAAATGAGCGCCGCCAACGGCGTTCTATCGAGGAATAACTTCTGCCTACCGTTCATAATTCAAGCCTGCCGCGTGTCGTGGAAAGTTGCCTATCGCCCGCACGCGTGTGGGTGTTGGTGCAGCTTTCTAGGCGGACGAAAGAGAGAGAGAGAGAGGTTGCGCTAATTTTATATCGCTTCTTTCGCTTCGAGTTGTATGTTCTTTCCCGGTTAATGAAGTGAGGTCGCGGGGGATGCTGGACATTTGGGGGAAACTTTTCTTGTTAAAAGATGCGCAAATTATAGGGAGGCTCTGGATATCGAGAAGAAGTATATTTGGTAGCAAATATGTTTACGAAATTTTGGAAATTACTAGGACGAAATGTAGTAAAAATTATAGTACAAGTATGTTTTACGACTGCAAGAAGTATTTCTTTTGAGAATTTGAATTTTGTAACCGGAGGCTATACACTTTTGCTAAAATATAACATACATTTTTGTTACGTTAACATGTTAAGCATTTTGGAACTTATGCTTGTAATATGGGTGCTGGTTTATTAATATAAGATTAAAATAGAATGCATAATAAGTATATTATCGATTACAATACTTTAAAAATAAAAGAATATTTTCATATTATTGTTTAGTTAGCCGTGAGATTCTCCTTTTACTTAGGTATTATAAAATATATTTTTGAGTAGTACAACCCTGTAATTTAGTCAGACATGTACATCATTATATAGAATTATCAAACAGCATTAATATTTTTTTTTTTTCGTTATCTATTTCTGAAACGTCGCACAATATTAATTTAAATAAGGTGTACTCATTATCTCATCGAGTCTAATCCTCAATTATTGTTTGTTTTTCATTAAATTAGAAAAGTTATTTTAGACCTAAACCAATTTTCTCGTATATTTGGACACCTTTAAATATTTTTTTTTGCTCAAAGCTTGAAACGTACAACGCTCAATTTCGGTAACTGGTGTGAGGTGCACAAAGTGGGGACGGTTCGTTAATTCAATACTCTCAGCCTAACTACGAAAACCTTGAGATCTCAGAGACCTGCTTAAAACTGCAAGCAAATAAACTGTTCTCCAGAAAAATAATCTAGAGGTCGAACTAACAATTTAACCCTGTCAAAATTAATTTCAGAATCCGAGCTGAAAGCAAGATCGTAAACTTGATAAACAACTCGAGAAAATCGAGGAAGAACCTCAAGACTCTCAATGAAATTAAACTTCAGAAACTTTAATCTAAAATTCCATAACATCGTTAATCTCCAAGACAAATTGAAGCCAATCTATTTATAAGAAACTCGAAGCTCGACCTTCAAAAGGCGAAATCGAAGAGACGCGCGTCCCGAGATTAATTAAAATTCAATTAATCGTCTAAATTAGATCGCGGCGAGGGGATCTAAATTAAAATCGCCAATGCATGGCGTGTATGTTTGTGTGCGTGAGAGCTTGTTACGTGCAAGCTCGCCTCGCGAGTGACGTAACGATGATGGACTGCGCGAAAATTGAGATGGGATTTTCATGAACGCAGGGAAAGCGGATACCGCGATGGGCGACCTTTCTTTCTGAAGCGACTGATGTATGGGCCACTTAATCCTTTGGGTCTTGAGCGCCTGGGGGGATAAATCAAGAAATTATGGCGTTTGCCTTGGGATGAAGCTTACGTGCTTTGGATTCTTTATTGTTTTTGACAGTTAAATTATTTTTTTCTCTTCTATTACTAAGCGTTTTTATAATATGAATTAGTTTGCAATTACTCCAAAAAGTTATATAATTTTGATGAATAATGTAATTTTATTACGACATTTTAAACGTCTAACTAATGTCTATATAAATGTAAAATAAGACTTTAATTAATGCTTTAACTTTCACCACATAATATTTTAATTACGTAACTTTTACATTAATTAAAAGATTTAGTTACACGTACAAGCGAAAATAATTTAATTACTGAAAATGTAATTTGTTATTTAAATTTCTTCAATTAAATATCTTAAAGACTCTGTCAGTATCAATTAGTTAAAATACAGTTTATTAACGTGATTATTTAAGTTTTAGTAACTAAAGTAAAGGCAAAATAAATAAAGCAAAATAAAGGTTTAAGCAACTTTATTCAAGTTTTTTATATCACTTAATAGGATCACACTTAACGTAATAAAATAATAATGGAAGAGCTCAATAAATATATCCAAAGAATCATCTTCCAAACAAAGTGAAATTATAAAGAACCTAGTGTGGTTCCAATTAAAATATATGTATAAATATACTTTACAACATGTAAAAAGCATCACTGTTATTCGTCGTATTTATATTTAATAAAAACTCCAATAAAAAAAATCGCAACAATCATAAAAGTCGACAGACAGTTTTTCTTGCGGCAGTTAATTATAGTTTTGCTTGTTGTTGTTGTTCATTTTTGTACACAAGTATTCGTCACTATATAACGTTTACGTATTCGATCACATAAATCACAAAGTTTTGCTATTCGTTTTTAGTGGCATTGTTACAAAAAAAAATGCTCTCATTTGTATAACCACATAAACACAATACTTCGATTTATTTTTAAAGAAGTAATGAAATTCTACGATTTCATAGATATCAACGGAAATTTTTATTTCCGATACATAAAAATTATATAACGTCAAGAAAATAAAGATGATTATAACAATAATAAGTAAATCATATTTACATTTTACGCTAAAGAAAGTAATATCTTGTCATACAGAGGAATAGTTATTTCATTTTAGTATTTATATCAATCCATATACTAAACCAGAACCAAAACATTAGTGACTTTAAACAATTAGTATAATCTAAATTGTAAAAATGAAACATTTTAAAATCTTAGTTCGCTGTTTTAAAGCTGTCAAACCTTTATTCTTAGAAATAATGACGAATAAATAAATTACATTGAAATTATTCCTTCAATGACAGAATATTATTTTCAATAGTGTAATATAAAACTCACGAAAAATAAAAATCTACAGAACGAGATCGCACATTTTTACGGTACAAACGAGTTTATTTTTTTATTCTGTTAATTTTTCTCGTCGTTACTTAATTAATATTCTATGTACTAATACATACATACATCGTTCTCTTTTTTTCTTGCTCCAGTACAATAATCATGGGGTCATATTCTTAAATTGTATTTTCGGGTTTTCTCCTTTCCTTTGTATTCGCAATTTCTTGATCCATAAAACGTAGAAAATGAATGAGCGAAGAAAGAAATGCAGTATTCTTTCTCCTTTTTTTATCGAGACTAGAAACTTATTTCACTTTGAGTTCTTATATTTTCTGTTTTGTTTTCAAGAAAAAAAGATACGAATTGCGCGATTTATACCTGCATATATTTACATAGGGCAGTGTTATAAAAGAAGTTATACCTTGATATTTAAGAAGATTACAGATGACTTTACACTGCACTTTTGTTTTTCTAAATTGAGTTTAAAAAGCACTGTTATCTGTTTAATTTCAAAATTTATAGTGGTTGAGAAATTTTTAGTATTTTAAATAAAAATTTCAAATTCCGAAATCCACTTAATGCTAATTCAGGCACTAAAAAGTGACTCTTCAAGGCTTTGTTATTCACTTTTTCGTCCCCGAAAAGCAGAAGAAAGTATGTTAGTTAAATTTGTTCATTATCTCTCCTGCCTTTCGCGATCTGCCAAATTTAACACGAGTACAATTTAAGTTTCGATCTTTAAAAACTCACTGAAATGCCCGTAATTCACAATCTCGATATTAATGTCAATCATCGACAGAAATTTTACATACAGTCGTATAATTCAAGTATTTTACAGTGAACCTTGTTCCCCCATGTCAATTAATTCGCAAAGACGCCAAGGAAAGCAGTTGTTTTCAAAATGCCATCTTGAATGATTTTATTAATTGACCAAATTTATTTTATTTTTGTCACACAAAGACAACATTTCGAAATTTAATTTCGTTGCTGCTTTTTTATTTTTTTGTTTTCTTTAACATTAAATAAGCCTATTTTCAACGAAGTCAGTTTAAGTACTATTAAAATAGCATTCCATTTATTTAAGTACATAGAGTAGAATCTAGATTGATGTTTTTTTAAGATGTTTATTTAAGATTATTTAAGTTCGAATGAAAAACACATTTATTGTTATTCTAGTACATCAAAGTTTTACTCTATGTATAGAAATAAAATTTGTTTGACAATCTGATTTACTCATTAACATTAATGAGTTTTTTGTAGTCAATAAATGAAGTATAAAGGCAAATTTAAAAAATTTACAATAAAAACATAATTAATAGGAAATAATTATCGTCGATTATCGTTTCGAATGAAAACTGCTGATTGAAATTATAGCTTTGACCCACACTCGAATAGCTGTAATTTTATACAATAATCACGTAAATTCATTAAATACTGCCAATCTTGTAAGTTAATTCTAAGCAGTCGAAATCTATTAATGATAGTACAAGTGATTAACACAATAAGGTTTAATTGTTATACATGATTATTTTCATGGACAGTTGTGCAACGTCAACTTACAATCATGACTTTATCCAACAAACCTCTGAACTTTTCCGTTTATTGCTCACCAAAATCACGCCTATTTCCGCTCCCAAAGCTACAAAAATATCTCATTCTTTTTTCTTTATATACGCTCGCTGCCTTGCACCTATGATTCAGCAAGTGTTTCTTTTGTTTAAATCAAATAGGATGTGACACTCATTGAGAAACTGTTTTAACAACTCCAAGTATTTGGTTTTCACAGGTTATTACAATAATTTTCCAATTCTACTGCCCCTTAAAAATACTTTTACTAGTTATAATCATTACACAGTTATAGTTTTGAAAATTTTTCTATTTTTCTTTAAATTTATAGTAGTTTTACAATTTTTTTGCATAGTATTACAATTTTCCTAAACCATACAGGGCAGTTCAAATAAAAAATTAAAAAATAACCAATAATTTATACGCATTTAAACTCGAATTATCGTTTATCACAATCCCATAGATGTGGAATATCCTGTTTTGCCGTCGCAGACTTTTTCGACTTTCCGATCCAAACGTCAAGAATTGGATTCGGAAATATTCTGAAATACAATTCAACGTACAAAAAGAGGTTACAAAAATTCAAATTTAAAAGTAACAGCAGAAGAAAACTAAATAATAATCCTTGCGTCTTTTGAAGAAAATACAATTACTAACTTTGATTACTTGTCCTCTTGTACTTGAAAAGCTATGCGACCGAGTCGCCGTTTCATCGTGGCCGAAAGCAAGCAGAAAAAACGACCGCGTCGGTAAAACAGGACAGTTCCGAAGTCCTTGTCCTATCAAGCCCGTGTACACTCAAACTCGATCGTCGGACGGCATTGTGTGAAAGCGTCTATATAATAAATCAGCCCTGAAGAATCGATAAATACGGCCGCTATAAGGTTAATACTTAGAACGTAAGTAAATATCAAAATCACTTTTTTTTTAAAGATCGTCCCGCACTTTCTCGTTAGGTCGCGACACGTCCCCTGCTAGGTCGCGAGTCTGCTTTTATCAAATGTACGAGCGCTAGGATTAGCGCTGGCAAGACCGACCTCAGGAACGAATGGAAGACTGCTGCTGAGTCGTTGAGGATGGCTGCGAAACGTAACGGTTGATCTTACTGTCGATAATGATCTCGTCGCCGTTGCGGATGTTGTATCGGTAGAGCTGCTTGTTCGGGTAAAGCATCTCCTCTGGTCCGTACTGAGATCGTAATTCCTAAAAGAGTAACGAGACATTTTTTTTAATACAATCCAATATTAACAATAAGTACGTCGCAATAAACTCTTTCCCAGTTTTTTACTCGCGCAAGATTCATATTCTTAGCTCAAATTACATTCGTGCGCAAGGCTCTCAATAAGAACGGCGAGTGTGAAACAATTTAAACGAGCAAATTCAGATAAAAATGTAATTATCTGTTTAGTTTTACATCTGCAATGTACGTATTTCTTTAAAATTATTTTCATAAATTTCTTATTGGAATTTTACTTTTCGAAATGAGATAAGGCAGTTAAAGCGTTGAATTTTGACAAATTAAGCTTACGACTTTATCACGATAAAATTATGTTAAGGTTTTAATACTTTTTACGTTAATACTTACTTGATCAATGTAAAATAGCCTCATACGGTTGGCCGGTATTTTTACCATTGACTCTAGTTTTGTTTTCAGTTCAAAAACGGTTCTGTAAACGTCGACTGATCTTACCTAAAATATAGAATCATAATATTAGAAAAAAATCTTCAATACCATATTGAATTTAAAATTTATGCTGCAGTTAGATTCTGACATTTAAAATATTTTCACTCAAAAAAAAAATATGATGTCTTTACAAAATTTTACCTCGACTTGGTCACCATAAGTGAATTTGACTTTAACTCTCTTTTCTGGCGTCAAATCGACATTCACAAGTGGATCCAGTTTGCCGTGAATTGCAACCAATTCATTATACCTGGAACATCAAATAAATATTTCAATTGAAAATAATTCAAATAAATCGTAAAGCATTCTAGATTCCCGATGAACAAAGAAATCCATAAAACCCATTACAATTGCGCAAGAAAAATCATGACTCATCGATGCGAAAAAAAGAAAGTGCAGGAAAGCATTCGGGGTGGGCCGGTGAGCGAGTTTCTATATCGAATAAGGGAAAGGTCGCGGCAGGCTCACCTCTCGGGTCGATCGGCTTCCGGCTTGTCCATATAGTAGCGGATGAAGGCCCGCTCGGCGTCCTCGCGCTCCTGCGACGAGATGACGCCGCCGCCGTTCAAGGTCTCCACGTTTGGCAGCCGCGCTATCAGCAGCTGTCTGCGCTCGTGCTCCGTGTACTCGCGGGGACTCTGCAAGATTCGTCGATTTTATTCGTTTTTCGAATTTTTACACTGGGTAGATTGAAATGGGTAGTTTTGGGATTTAGATATTCGTTTTTTTAATCTTCTAGTTGAAAAGGTAGATTAGAACGTTAGTTTGATGACGATTGTAAAATAATTGTTGCCTTCAAATTTCAAATATTGTTAGTAATTTGGAACAGCCTACTTCTTTGATTAAAAAAAAAGAATGATTGATATTTGTGAAACAGACCAGTTATTGACGAGTTCGCAATATATGTCGCGATACCTACAGCTCTATTAGATTATTTTATATACATAGATATACAGAAACAAATAGGTGTAAGGTATCTTTGACACTAATCGACAACTGTTTCGATTGTTCTAAAAAATAAAAAATACTTATTTTTTACAATGTAAAATAAAAGAAACAATTACTCTAATTAAATCGTCAAACGGAATAGTTTACTTTTTAATTTGAAGTCTTCCATTATTGAAAGAAAACATTGCCTATCGGTAATAATTCACGCAGTAAGAGAAACTCGAGCCCAAATCCAAATAAACCCCAATAATTCGTACCTCGAACAAAGGACATCCTTGAATCCTGAGCGACTTGAGCCCGGGGAATCGCGCTATTCTCTCGATGTCATCCCACGTAGACAACAATGTGCCATTGACATTAAGAAACCTGAGCAATCTGAAAGGGTCGTGCGCCGATCTGGCTTTAGTGTCGCTCGACTCGCATTCGCGATCCGGCCGACAGTAGTTCGGCATCATGTCGTCCTCCTCGAAGTTCCGATTGCCTGCAATGCAAATTCTATTATTGGAGCGTCGCATAAAAGAGCAAGTTTTCAGGCGACCGCGAGGCAGACAAATATTGATAGCAGCAGATAAGGTTGGACTCGCGCGCTGATCAATATTTCTGGCCTCAAGTGCTACCCCGCTATGCAGTGGGAATCGGCTGAAAATTATGTCAATTGAAAACGCTTTTTCTTCGTTTCCATTAAACTTTGCCAGTTCTATTTTTGCGTTGAACTCGATTGCATTGATAGACAGGTAGTTTTTTTAAGTTGGATTAAGAGTTCAAGTTGTTTTAACTACTTTGTATTACTACAGAACAGAATTTTAATTTTCATTGTATATAATAAGGTTCATGAGAAATTGAATGAAATGCAGGCTTTTGTGCTATTCTTAAATCCGTTAATCAATTAATGCTGACTATATCATCAGACGTCATTATATTCTTCATTCTGTCAGATTTCTTTCAAGTGTAATTACAGCAGAAGAAGAAAAGACATTGAATTATAAAACGTGAATTGAGAAATTTAATTTTCCTTTTCCTGGCAAACTTATATTTCTGTAATGAAATTGCAACTACGGAACTTTATTTAAATTTACCTTCACTTAAAGTCTTGAATTTAATTAAAAATTTCTATTAAAAGAAACGAATCAAATTAAGGATACTCCATTTATTTATCTTGCACTTGAAAATATTTCATTCTTGTCAGTAAACGTTATCTCTATAAAGATAACATTCTAAGGTTCCTTGAAGTGAATCAACGCAGTCATTGTTTAAAAAAAAATTAATGAATCAAATAGCGAATTAAATCTTCTCAATCTTTCCATTAAAAAACGCTAAAAAACAACAATCACTCACTCTTCCCGGTGCATCCATTCTCAAGATGCAAGCCATTATTCCTCTCGACAATGTGGTTCATGTTCTCCGTATCCTCATTCTCCGTATTCTCCGGCCTCTCCCTCTCCTCGGGATCCAGCGACCGGATGGGACACTCGGCCAGGACCAAGCTCTCGAGGCAGGGAAAGACGTAGCCGAGCTTGGCGATCTCGTGCCAGAACTCGATGGGGTTGCCGGTGAAGTGGAGCTTCTTCAGCGTGTGGTTGCGGTTCTCCGCCGCCTCCCAGCTCAGATCCACCGACTTATACTCGTTCAGCGAGAGGTGCAGCTCCTCCAGGTTGTGCAGCAGCCGCATCAGGCCCTGCACCGTCGACCACGAGACGCGCGTGCCGTTCAAGACCAGGTTGCGCAGTGCGTCGTACTTTCCGTCTTTCACCTGGGGAGGATTGAGAGAGTTAGTCTAATACGGAGGTTCATGGAAAGTGCTGAAGACTTGTATTGACTGAATCGAGATCCGAAATTTTAAGATTTAGCAGCGTTTATAAGAAAATTTGTAAAGTTTTTAGTTCATTCGTTCAAATATGTTTAAAAGTATGTTAATGTTTCTGTTAAAGTAATCCTTGAATTAAATATGAAAGGTGTTCGTTCTTATCGATCTGATATTCAATTGGCGCTGTGAAGCCTTATAAATGCCTGAACTGAACGTCTTAATTTTACATAAGACATCTTTCTTTTGACCGCTTTTGCTCTTCCACGTAATATTTTCATTACAACAAAGAAGATCTTTGGTTTACCGAAGCGTACCATTTATCAATTACTTAAGTTTAAACTTAAATTAAAATGCAGCAATATAAAAATAATTAATAATCTTCAGTTCCTAAATGGACCTTATAAAATCATTGCAACTATACAGTTTATAACCGAAGATTAAAAATATATTTCTTCATAAAAATTTAACGAAACCCGCAGTATCAAATTATTAATTTTACAAGACCATTTACGTAGTTCAGAGCAGCTCACCCAAGATAACTGAAAAAAAAAGTCAATCCACCCGAGACTCGGCGAAAAGTTCTCTAACAACCCCCCAGCGATCCACAAAATAGCGTACCTCAAGGGCCTCCGGCAGACTGTTAAAGCTGAGATTGACGAACTTGATCTTGGGCATGTGCCTGAGTATGCCGAAGACCTCGTCCCACTTGGAGAGCTTGTTCTGGGCGAGGTCGAGCTCCTCGACGTTCCGGCACTTGCTGCGCAGCTTCTCATCGTCGGCGCCCGCCGACTCGATGTCGCAGTCCTGGAGGACGAGGAGGGCCGGCACCGTGTGCCGCGGCGACTTCTTCGGTATGAAGATCGAGACCGAGAGAGCCGCGCTCCTCGGCGAGCCGGACAGCGGCGCGGCCTCCTGCTCGTCGTCCGTCAGGCAGCAGTCCGAGGGCGTGTCGCCGTACTTCAGCTCCAGGGCTTCCAGCAGAGACGGCATTATCAATGCATTCTGGGAGAGAGAGAGACAAGCAAAGGTTTTAATTGGTTTCTGAGAATTAACTTGGGTGAATGTTTAAAAATAAGGGGGGTTTTGCGTTGCGAAATGTATTTATAAGGAAATTTCAGGAATTTGGTTCTGTCGAATTAAATTTTTCAATTTCCTTTTTGCCGGCTGGGATCGCTTTGGCAACGGACCAGATTCGGCTAAAATAGAATTTCATGCTGCAAGGTTTTCATTAAATGATTAAAGAAGAGATAATGAAAATTCCAAATCAGTTTATGTGCCAACATTTCGAGCGTATAATTGTCTTTAAGATACGTAACATTTAATCGTAATGTAATCATAGTATTTATAAGCTGTAAGTTTCCAAATAATTTAATACGCTTTTTTTTATTTTAAGAATGAAAAAATTTTAAAATTACACTCGACGGGTTTTTTATAGTTAATTAAAAATTTTTTTTTTTAGCTACTGATTTAAAAATATTGAAACTACAGCCATAACCACAGATAAAAAACATTACTTTATGTAGAAATTTATTTTCCAACACTACATTTAGTAAATCATTTAGTACCATAAAACTAAATATTAGAAATCTTTTTTATACGACAGAATACATCTTCAAATATCACTGAACAGATATAAAATTCATAAATACGGATATGGTCATACGTTTTTATGTAAGACTTATATTGTTGAAGATCGCAATTGGATATGCAGTTGGCGTTAGGATAAGATCAGAGGAAGGCGGAATAGGCGCCTTTTAATGCTACGAGGAAGAAGGCTTTTCATAAACTTATCGTCAGAATAAATGCACTATGCTATTTAAATATTCCGTGAAAAACGTTAAGTTTTATATTTACGAGTGATTTCATGCCATGTATAAGGTTTGCTAAGAGCGCTATGGGTTCTCTATTTATTTTTATTGCGCATGTAGAAATTTATTTTATTTATACTATACATTCATAGTCCAAAATATTTTTGCTATTACAATTTTACGAATCACTAATAATTCAGTACGGTAGAATTTTTACCTTACTTTACACCTTGTACTAACTTTAGAATCTCTGACAATTCATAAAGCTATTCTTTTCCCTGGTAGAGATTTTTAGTAAACTAACCAAATAAAAAAAGCAATTTCACTTAAATGTACAAATGTTGAAACGAATTTCAATAAACTAGCTTAAAGCGAGCATGAAGTTTTCCCCAAATTTGGCTAAAGAAATACCTAATATTTTTTTAAATAAAATGCTAAACGTTATTTATGTATGCACTCAAATTAATATACACCAGAGTAAAAATCAAACTCCTTACTATAGGATCAGACTTCTATTGTCTCATTAAAATAATTAAATCTAAGGTAATATTTTTCAACCCTAGCTATAATGTTAGTAAACAAAATGTTTTGATTGCTTATGGAGACTCAGTATTCTCAACGCTTAAGATTATTAAATCCTAATTCGACGTAAGTTATATTACAGTCTGAGTAATACTTTTGACGTGATCAGTTGACTGGTTTAGTGATTATTTTAAAAAATTTGAACGTAAAATATTTTTCAATTAACAAAACTTTCAGTAAGTATTTAGAATTCTATTTAATAATCCCGAATAGCGCAGAGCGCTGACGTTAACAAATGCATCAAATTTACAGGTCTCGATAATAAAAATAAAATGGACAGTCAGACCGCGGACGCGCACGAGGAGGAACAATTTGTTTGCTACGTCTGCGGCGAAAGCTTGCCTACTCGAAATGAAATGGGCAATCACATACTGCTAGCGCACGATGACAAATTTGTTTGCGACGTATGCGGAGCAAAGTTTAGAAGAGAAGATTGGCTGCTTCGTCACAAGCGGGAACAGCACGAGGAGAAAAAATTTGCTTGCGACTTGTGCGATGCGAGCTACAGAAGAGAAGATTGGCTGCTCGGTCACAAGGCAGCTCTCCACGCAGGAATTAAATTTTACTGCGACCTCTGCACCCGGGACTTTGCTCGATACGATGATATGCTCACTCACATGCGAAGCGATCACATAGCCAAAAAATTTCACTGTAAAGAATGCGGCATGGTCTTTGAAAGAAAAAGTGATTTTATCAGTCATAAAAAACAACCGCACTTAGTATGTATATGTGAAAAATGCGGTATCACATTTTGGAATGAAAAGACAATGTTCTTTCACCAGGAACTATGGCACGGTTCCGATGAGGATGAGGATGAAGATGAGAATGAGAACGAGGATTTAAATGAAGATTCATTCTTATCCTTTGAGAATAACAATGAGGTTGAAGATGAGAATGAGAGTGATGAGGCTGAGAACGAGGTTGAGAATGAGGATGAGGATGAGAATGAGAACGAGGGTGAGAATGAGGATGAAGATGAGAATGAGAACGAGGATGAAAATGAAGATGATGAGGATGAGAATGAGGAATAAAAGTTGACTGTGACATCCACGGCAATAGCTTCACAAGCAAACAGTGGACGATGGAATGACATTTGACTGACAAGTTTGCGGCAAGAACTTTTGAACTAAATATTATAAGCACACAAGCGCGCTTCGCGCGCGCTAAACGTGTTTTTTATATTAACAAGATAGTTTTAATAGTAAACGACATTATTTGTAAATTAAAATTAAAATTTTCGCGGCTTTTTTTAAAAGGACCAATCAGCAACAGTTTTAAAATGTTTCATTCTAAATCCATCACTTTTTTTATAAGAGATGTGGAAGGGACGCAAGAAAATAAAAAATCAAGAATAATAAGTGCGAAGAAGAAAAAGTTTTAGTTGGAAAAATAGTATTTTGCGGCGCGTATTTATTACTTCTACTGTGCATAAGAGAGAAAGGGAGGATTAGCGTATTGAATGGATATACGCGGATCAGTCGCGACAATTATAATCGGCGGCTCTTGTCGCGAAATCAATCGCGGCCCCTGATGCATCGCAGCACAGCATACAAGCACTTTACCGCGACATTCGAAAAGTGTGCTAAAGTCTTCGATTTAAAAGTAATGAATTGTCAAAACTTAAATTTTAGAGTAAAAACATTTTATATTTGACTTGTTAGTAAAATTTGTAAATAAACAAACAATGTAAATAAAGTATGAGGTATTGAATGTTTTTACATGTATACTCAGAAGATGTAATTGATTTGTACCAATAATAAAATTTATCAAGAATTTTTTATGGAGTTAAAAATTCGTATTTTCTCTAATAAAGATCAAAGCCATATAAATTACGCGTCAATTTTAGAAATTAGATAGGCAATTAACTAAATGTCTGAGTAGTGCCTACAAAAAATTTTTCTGTAACGATAAAATTGCCATTTTTTACTGAGTCATTAAGTAACGGTAGATTTTCACAAATTATTCAAGGTCTTATACAATGTTTTAACTTGAGTGACGGGAACAAATCAATCACGTTGTTAATAAGTCAGAAGACTGCATATTTTTCTCATTTTTCATGATACGATAACTTCATGCCCAAACACTATTAAATATGTATTACCTACTCCTTGAGAATTTGCTTTTCATCGATAACGTTTCTATATGAGCTTCAAAATTATAAAAGAAAAACAATAAAAATACATTACTCAAATAACGTCTTTGAACTACTATACTAAGCCCTTTAACATCACCGAAGGCAATTTCCAGCATGCATATGATTAAAATAAAAAATCGTAAAATCTTAGCAAAAAGGCACGAGGCGACTCCCTCCCCGCAGAAAGCCGTGTAATTCCAGAAATCTGTCATTCCTGGGTAAATACACTCGTGAGCCCGTCAATTTCTCGACAGGACTTTCCCGCGAAATTCCGGCAGCAGCTCGGAAAGAAAAAAAAGATTCCCCGGACGGGCAAGAATATCACGAATCGCGACTCTGAAAAGGCAAACGATATTACAAATTGCCGTCTTTCTCTCTCTTTATCTCGCTGTCCCGCGGCGGATCGGCGGTGTCCTCCGTTCTCCTTTCGCTCCCCGTTCCTTTGTTCCGCAAATTTTTGCGCCGAAGAGGCTCTTTCACAAGGAGGCTCTATCCCTTTTGCTCCGACGGAGATACTTTTTGATTTGTGAGTCGCCGCGCGCGCTGCTTAGAGCGAATGTCTCCGTACTGTTAAAGAGATTGTTAGCCGGATAAGTGCTCGTGTAAA
This sequence comes from Ormyrus rosae, assembly GCA_035047165.1. Lineage (NCBI taxonomy): Eukaryota > Metazoa > Arthropoda > Insecta > Hymenoptera > Ormyridae > Ormyrus > Ormyrus rosae. Next base: position 11,528,710 of record JAWWML010000052.1, on the reverse strand, counting down.
TCTGTCGGAGAATTCTATGGAAATCGAGAATATTCGCTAATGTTGTGTTTAACATTTTGCTGCTTGTTTTTCGAATTTGAGCGCTAAATTTCACGGCTGCCTTATTGTTTGCCCGGGGATTTCATATACTTTGCGAGACTTTTTAAGATTGAAATGATACGGATAGCATTTTGCAGTTTGATCCTCTAATGACCAGTATTTCAAAGAGGTTTACATTTCGTCATGAATACGTATTTTATTCAAGTGTAAGAAACGAAAGAGCCGTTTGCCATAAAGTTCTATCTTAAGGTTATCCAAAATCATGGTTCTTACGATCAATTATATTATCATTTTGACACGCGGAGAAAAATCGCTAGTGAAAATTACTTAAAAAATTAAGTATAAAAGATACTGATTCTGACTTGAGTAAAATTTACTGGATTATTAAGTAAGTCATCGCACCTGCGAGAGAGACAGAAAGAAAGGTGACCGAAGGTGACGCCTTCGGTTTTAGGATTCGGTAAAATTTACTTATAAAGCTGAGTTAAGTTTACTTAACAATCTTTGCTAAACTTTTTAAGCAACTTTTATTTACATTTAAGGTAAATTTTACTATGAATCTAACTTGAACATAGTCGGATAAATAAATGCAACATTTTATCAAAAATTTTATTTTATTTCCACGCGAATCTCAGATTATTTATTTTGAAAAAGAAGGAATTACCTTTGCTTAAACAAAAAATCCTAACAAACAGAAGAGTAAAGTGTCCTTTACAATGTCACTTACAGCGCTCTTTGTTCTCAGTTGACTCTTAAAAATTCGAAGAAATTTCAATAAGGAAATCCAGAAAAAGGATGAACAAATTCTATCTGATAGAAGAACTAGTCATCAAGCATGATGTGCGATTTACACGCTTGTCTGACGTGAAGTACGTGAATTAATTCACATAATACATCTGTCTAAATGTTTCTTCCTGGCGCTACTTTTAATACGATATATCCGTTAAAATATTATTCTATATTTAAAACCTTAATAGGTGGCTACGGCTTTTTACATTTTTCGCATTTTCAAAATGCATTAGGTCTCGAACTAAATTACCTATCGTAAAATATGACTATTAACCATAAACCGTATCGGTCCTACCCAATAAACTATAAGCGGTGAAAACGGCACTATAAACTTTACACTAAATATCGGTTAACAGTACGTTAGCAAAAGTATCCACCTTTATAAGAACTCTAAATTTATATACGTACTTTTGATTAAAATAAGTAAAAAAAGCCGCTAACGACGAGAAGTAAGCCAAAGCCCGGAAGAAATTTGGACACTCTTTTAAGCCAGTTATTAGTAAAGTGAAATAAATCCGCATATAAAAATACTTCATTAACTTGGTAATAATTTGAAATAAACTTGATCTACTCGAAACATCGAGTCTTAAAACTTCCTCAAAATCCAACGCATCTCATACAAAGCTCAAACGAATTCCACAAGAAACTCGTCCGGTTCCCTCTGAAAAATAAAGCTGCACCTCCGAATCAATTCCCGGGTACTTCTCCTCCCGATCCAACGAATCCAAACCCCCCCCTCCCCGTCCTCCTCCGCGCGTAGCTTCGAAAAAATTCCGCATGCGCGGAGCCGCGTGAAAAGCGCGCTCGGCGCGTGGGCGAGGCGAGGCTTAGAGCGGCCGCGCGGGGGGAAAAAGAGAACGAGAGCGCGCACTTACGACCGGTTCCCAGCGGCCGCTGGCTTCGCGCGCAAAAAGACAATGGCGCGACCTTAGCGAATATGGTCAGACCAGATTCTAGTCTCGGTATGTTATTCCAGACGACGCCGCCGCCGCCGCCCGGCATTTTTCCAGGAGCAGATATCCTGGAAGGTTAACCGCGATTGATGCGACAATGCCGCGGAGCCTCGCTGGCTGAGAGCGAGACTTGGGACGGTTTTAGGGCTGATTTAGCGCTATTATCGTAGCAGTTTTAGAGCGCTCTTCGGGGTTTACGGTGCGTTTTGCGAGGCGGGAGGCTGCGGGAATTATGGGGCGACGGCTGTTTGAGGGCGGAGCTGACGAATATGGGATAGACGTTCTCGAGGAAACTTGGATTCGTTCTTGTTATTAGGGATATTGCGCTGCAGTGGAAGATACGGTAATAATGAATAGGCTAAATCAGAGGCCGCTGAATAGAAGATTGTTCTGCATTTTCACTTCAAGTGAATCATCTCGTAATCAAGAGAATATTCAAAACGAGAATCAAAGGAGCTAACTGCGACAATATTCTAATAGATTGGAAATCAAAGACTTTTTATTGTCCATCGAATCTACATATATTTTTATGTCTATGATATCAATACTATAACATATAGGAACCTGAGATGCTGCATTTTATGCAATTTAACTTCTCCGAAAGCCATTAAGCTTTTCAACAAATACGATGCTTTTTTTTTTGTTCCAAATTCACGCACGAAAACTCGAAATTCTAAACCCCACAGAGTCAATCCTTTCTCCCCTAAACAAATCGACAACAAGCTACCTACCTCTCTCTCTCTCTCACCTCTCGAGTGCATGTGCGCCTTCGCGACCGACGAGCGAGCAGGAAGCGGCACACAGCGATCGAGGCTCGAGGAAAGATAAAAGGCCGCGGGCCGCTCGTGCAGCGACGTCTCGAGGCTCGCTCGCAGCTGATTAGGCGCGCGCGCACACAAGTGCCGTCGACGAAGACCCAGATATATACCCGAGGCGAACTTCGCCGCGCGAAAGTACCGCGAGTAGTCTCTTTTGTTGCCAACGGGAAGCGTCCGCTCTCTGGCCTCCGAGCCGCGTGTGCTTTGCTTTTCGTGCGTGCATCGCGGCACCGAAACCTTTTTCAGGGCCCAATTGCCGCGGGAGAATCAAGTGGAGCGAATTAATTTTTTTTTTTTTTTGCGAATTGAAAGATTCGCTTTGGTAATGTGGAAGAGAGGTTTGTTTTTGAGTCGGTGGGCTTTTTTTGATGATGAGGTGATTTTTCGTTGATTGAAGTCTATTGTGAGGAACGATTAATATTGGTGGAGAACATTTGCCGTATAAATTTAATTTTAGAATCAATTTGAAATAACGGTGCAGTAATTCGGTAAACGTGCTTGAGCGGTCAGTTTTGAAACTGATATGTGACTTGCATGCGTTTGCGAATTCTAATCTGCGTTTTACATAATACCGTCGCAGCTGGCGACTTTTAATTGTGTGGAGTTAAAAACCAAGCACGTTCAACTACGTTTTTGAAAAAAAAGGATACCTGCAACCTCCTTCATTTGCAAGATAAACGACCATTTCTCCTGTTACCTCTCTTTCGCATAAATAGAAAACGTATTTTCAAAGTGTGTAGCTTCCATATATTAAACTCCGAATCGGTTACGCTTGTCAATAAAAGTTGTGTAAGATGTAAAGCGAATTAAATTTATCATAAAACTCGCGCTTTCAAAATTTCGTTTTCATCGCCAAATCTTTAACAAACCATTTGGTTTCTGAGTTATTTCCAGACATTAATATCCATCCTCTAACCGTCAGAAGCCATTATTGAAGTAGGTGCTATGAACGAACCAAAGTCGTGCGTAAATCAAACCGCGATATATACGAATTTTATGACTCCGAAGCTGAAAGCATTTCCCATACGGTCTTATTCGATTGAAGTGAAAGATCAAATAGATTTATGCTGCGCCGTAAATCGACTAATTCGAGACTTTGTATCGTCGAACCTTTTTTTTTTTATATCGCCTGATGAAATTTAGCAGCGAGAGGAAAGTCTTTAATGCCCAAACAAATCGGAAAATTTTATGCTCCCCTTTTAGAAACCCGATTCCATTGTGCGCGAATAATGGAGTTTCTAAGATGAATTCGCACGAAATTTCGCTTTTTCCAGAAGGAAAACACTCGCCCCAAATATTTGATACAACCTAAATAAATCACCGGTAAAGGAAAATCGTAAACCCTTTCCAAACTGTTTACATCAGATTCCGGTCGAAATCCTCTCGGCTCTCGACCGCATCTGTTCTTCATACACGAAGACCTACATAGCTGATCGGACTGCTCGACTTGCCGTACGGTAAGTAAGCGAAAATTCGCTCCCAGCGGCGCATAAATCGAGTATTCCGTTTCTAATGTTCGTTGCAAAACGACTTTCATTAGTGTTTATTGCGCGGAGATTAATATTTAGCGTAAAATATTCTAATTTATTGCAGCACTAAATATAATTGTGCAAAATTGTAATTTGATGTAATGGAATAAATAAACTACAAAAATATTTTAGTATTCAATTTTTAAAAATGGAAAGTTTATTTTTTATTCGAATTTTATTTAAATTAATTCGTTAAAAAACTTGATATTTTACGCAAAGCATTATAAGAAGAATGATAGATGTTCATTTTCCTACTTTCGATTCTCATAAAAGCCATAATTACTCTAAACGCTTCTTTCACGAAACATTAACCGACATCTCGTACTTCATTTTCAACGTACAGCAAAAATAGCATTCCTTGTAGTCAGCACCTATTACATTCCAACAGATCATTTGAACATGTTTTAAAATACATTTGGTTTTTTAAGAATACCTGTATGCATCTAAATACTATAAAGAAATACATTAGAATAATATCTCTTTTAAAAGATTGTTCATAAAAGCTTTATTAAAAAAGCCTTCAAAAAGCTCAGTAAATCATCTAAATAATTGGTTTCGATCTCAGTACCAATAAAAGTGCCATTTTCCACGGCTCGCCAAAATTCCAAGCACTTCAACCTTGCCAAAACGCGAAAATTCCCGCCTACACCTCGAAAAGCCATCTTGCATCGGGCAAAGCTCCGAAAAATCGCCGATCCTCGATCGGCCGTTCACCCTCTCACACGGACACACCCACACACACACACACACAAAGCGAGCTCCAGCGAATAATAACACGGCTCGCGATCCTGGAGAAGCGCCGCGCGCGACTTTCGCGCTGCGCCGCAGCCTGTATAGAGCCGCGCTCGGCGCTCGCGAGGCGAGCGCCCGCGAGAGAAAGTTAATTTCGCATGGCCGTTGAACCGATCTCGCGATTACGTATAGAGCGGCGCTGCCGCGCGCTGCTGCTGCGGCAGCAGCAGCCGAGTCGTGTGCATGTGCGACGCGTGCGCATGCGCACCTCGTCGGAGATGATGATGCTCCCGGGGGGTTCGGCTGGGAGAGCTTCGTTCGCGGGAGGCTGCGAGGGTTCGGTCGTTGGGAAAGTGATTTGAGTTCTTTTCGGAGATGAGTGCTTGTTTTGCGGTAATATTCGATGCAGCTGGGTTAATATGGGTGTAGTAATGACTTGTTCTTCGATGGGCTTTTTGTTTTATCTTGGGTTTGTTACGTAATTAACTCGGGCTCCAGCGCAGCTCGAGACGAGCGATAGAAACTTTTTACTTGTGACGATTTAAAAAGTATTTTTCTAATGTTACTGAGCTATAAAATATAAGATTTCAGTATAATCAAAAACGTATGCAAAACACTTGACTTGAGTGCTTGAGAATCAAGTATGACTGTAGACTTGTACAAATTAGTGACTAAAAGGATAGAAATGTAAAACGATTATTTTTTGAAAAATCAAAATTTTGTTTCTCTCTTTTCCTGAAGCAAGGAGAAAAGAAACATTTAAATAGGATCTTTTAATGCTACAAAGCGAAACCGTTGAGTATATATACGTATAATTTATAATGTATCCTAATCCAATCTTGATTAAATTAAGATAATGTAGCGAACTGCCAGATTAAAAATAGGGATGATTTATAAGACAAATTATTCCATTCGACGCATTAAGGTATACACAGCATTGCTCTATACCTTTCATATACAATAGTTTGATGCAATATGTCCTTCAAAATAATTAGCAATTATTATTACTTTCACAACTGCGTTCATAAACCGATGCTGCTTTTAATTCTCTTAATTCGGATTTTAGAAACAGCAAACTTTTAATACTTTCCGCACCCACTTTTAATACTCAAGAACTGCAAAGCAGCTTTTTCGATCTAGAAATGAAAAACTTTTGTTTATAATTTCAACTAAAGTTAACAACTCCCCTAGCAAAATTAAAATTTACTTTTTATTATAAAATAAAACTATAAAATAAAATTACAATTTCCAAAACAGTACAGATTTTATAGCCGGTAACCGTAAAAGAAATAGACAAAACGCCGAACTACGTTTCAAAATTATTAAACGATTTACACTGCGAAGACAGCGACAATCCAATTACACCCACTTTTAATATACCCACCCCGCATATATCCGGCTCCAAATATAGCCATCAATCTCCCGAACCACCATTCAAGCCCAGCTAACCAAGCCGATTGATAAATCATCTCTCGAGCGGCAGCGGCTCATTACATAACTCCTCCGCACCAGAAATAAAACAATCCCGGCCGGCGGCGGCGCCGCGAGAAAAGGGCAAAGAGCGAAGAAGCGCAATCGAATATACGTTACTCTGCCCGTGTTCCGGCGCTACTTAATTAATGGGAACGCGCGTGCGGCTAAATCCAGAAAACCGTGCGGCCCTGACCTTGCGCCAGAACTAGAGATGGAACCGGAGAGCTCCGACCCAGAATCCCACTGCAGCACAGCCCGCCGACACGGAGCCTTATGACGGCCGAAATATGCTTAGGAGGAATGGAGAAAAAGGCCGATCTCGTTATATTTAGAAGCAGATGGACGGAGAGGAGAAGCGATTGATTGTCTTTTTTTTTTTCTTTTCAGACGCGGGAAATGTATATATATGTCGGGATATTGCGCGACGACGGAAAGAAGATACTGGTCGGTTTTTTTATTGAAACGCAAAACTCGAAATCTAGAATTTCAAATCAAGATGAGGACTGAAATCAAATATTTTACAGGTGCAGTAGACTAATGAATTTTGAGGCAACGTAAAAAAAACGTTTGACTTTTCAACAGAGACATCGATCAATTTTCAACTTTGAAGTGAAAAATTCTGCGAAAACAGAACAGGGAAATAATAATTTGATAAAAAAAAATCTTAATTAACACATTCGCCAATAAAAATTGCTAATTTTCTACCAGGATGCAAGAGTAATAAAAATGTGAGACCTTTTTCTCATTTTACAACTTCTACATGCTATCAACCCATACAACTAACCGCGGAGGTAATTAATGCGAGCGAAAAAAACGCTACAAACGCCGCAATAATCGATTTCTAAACTCCGCGCAGAGCGAAAACCGCGATAAACAATCTTTATTTATATAGTAATTTCGATTTTAACAGCGAATAAATTTTCATTTTCATTTTCCTTTCGCCGCTGTAATTAAAGCTGTATATCTTCCCAAGAATGGCCTGCGGGAATGACCCAAATGTGATTTGTTTCATCAATTGCTATCAGGAAATACGTGCAGCTGTGATTTATCTCGACTCGTGACTGGACTTTCTTTCTTTTTGTCAAGAAATTGGATAGCACCAAATGCTTCTGTAAAAGTCAAGGTTTCAAACCTTTACTTTTTCAATATCAGAAAATAGACGTCCTTTGTTTTATTTAGCTTACAAATGCTCGAAAATACTTTACAAAAGTGGTTAAACGAATGAACTTTAAAAAACAATATTTTTGTGATAACAAAAAGTTAATTTAAAAATCTACGTAATCGAAGTGGATTTAAAATTTAAAATTGTAAGTGTATTACGAAAAGCTTTTAATTAGAAAATATAAGTAGATTCATACAATTACAGTATAAGTACTTTTTTTACGCAACAAAGAAACTTAGAATTTCCCGATAGTAAAATTAACAACAGCCCATAAAATCTTCCTTAAACTACGAATCGTGCCCAGAAAAGTTCATGCGCTCGAATAAGGAAGCTCAGTGCAGATAATGTCCGAAATCGGCAAGGCAGGCATAAATCCTCCGCGCGAACTCTCACTCGCAGCAAAGGTCTCTCGGCTCTCGTGCCAAATCTCTTTAAAATCTCGAGCGATAGTATGCAGCACCGAAACGCTTTTAATCCGATTATTTCAGCGGCGCGCGCGAAGACTCAACCTTTCTCGAATGCACCGTCATAAGTAGATTAGAGCTCTCCTTCCTCGCTACGGTCAAACAAAAAACACAAAAGTTTGAATCAATCGATCCACGGAACTGCTCTCCGCGGCGAGAGAGAGAGAGAGAGAGAGCGAACGAGTTTTCCTCGGTATTACGCAAAATCTAACGTAAATTATACATCAATCGGCTTATGTATTTTTAATTCCCGGGCGAAATGTGGCCGATTTCTATGTGCGCGAGCGCAGAAGCGGAATATAGTAAAAGTGAACGTTTCAATGACTGAGCATAAGCCGCCGTCCGTGTGTATTATACGCGAGCATTGTTCGGACGTAAAATCGCGTTTACGTCTCTCTCTCTCTTGCACGAGCTGCTACTTGCAGTCGGCGTGTATATCGCTGCTCCGAATCGCCTTTGTGTTTGTACACCTATACGTTCGAATGGGAAGTGCTTTGTTTGCTTTCTTCCGAGCTGCATTTAATGCTCGTAATTTCGCCGAGAATAAAATCAGATTTTTTTTAATTTTCCAAAATATCGCGCCGTCCGTTCGTCCCGTTTTCAGCAATCCCGTTAAAATAATCTAAATCTACGGAGCAGCGAAAGAACCTTCGCGCGCAGCCCCCAAAAACCCCACCCTCGGCAAACTCAACAGCGAAAAGCCCCACGGGAGCCCGACGCAAAACGAAGCTCCCGACTCCCCCGGCTTTCGCTCGGCTAATCCTAACGTCTCAATCGACGGCCGGCGCGTTTCGCTGCTCTCTCGAAAGAGAGCCTCTCGGCCGGCGAGCGCGAGCGAGCGAGCGAGTGATAAAACCGGGAAAAGTCCTTTCGAATTTCACGCTCGAGTTGCGTCACGCGCCTGCTGGCTCTCGGGTACATTGCCACTGCCGCTCGCCTTTTATATACACGACGCTCGCTCTCGCGCGCAGGTGCGGATGGATCGCGGCGCGCGAGGTTTTTGCGAGCGAGCCAGACGCAGGCCTGGCCTGTTCCGAGCGTTGTCGGGGACGAGGGAGAAACCTGCTTTTGAGAGAGAGACAGAGACGTTGGACGCTCAATGAGCGAGAGTTTGTCATTCACTATGATGGGAGAATTTGTCTGGTGCACTTGGATGATGATTCGCGCGTGAGGTTTTTTCTTTGCAGGTGAACTGGCTTCGTGAATTTCGAATGAAAGATAAACTTTTTTTGGGTCGAATTTGTTTTTTTTTTTTTGTCTGCGCGGTTATTTACTTTTTGAATGATCGGCTTTTAAAAAGGAAGGCTTTTAGAAGTGTTTTGTAACCATAAAGGCCATCGTAGACTTTACGTGACCTAAAAAGAAAATTTCAACGACCATAAATATTGTTGTACGTATTCATTATTAACCTTCGAACTATTTCAACCTATTATGGCTTGGAGTTAAAAGTAAGGCTTAAAATATTTATATTATTTTAACGATTTTTTTTTTCTGTATATCATTTTTAATCATTATGTTATATTATATGTGAAATGCAAAAATATTTTTTTATCGTCATTTATGCGTTGTGAATGAAAAATAATATGCCTCCTGATATTATCGGAAATATTTACAAATTGAATTGAACGTTTCAAACTGGGAATATTAAATCCAACGACTGAATTAATAACGAATCGTTTAAAAATCACCACCGGTACAATTTCAAGTGGATGCGGTTAAGCCTCGGCAGAACGAAAGTCTCGGAGAGACGACGGCTTTGAAAAAATTCAAACTTTTTGTCGGTTAGCTCGAGAAACGTTGGGCAACTTTGAACCTCGGCGCCTTTCTTTTGCACTTCTTTGTCCGAACGAGCTTTTCGGGATCACCATGAATCAGTAGCGAAAAGTCCTGCCTGGCAGACTTGTCACATACATATTTAATTTCGAGCCAAGTTCGAGCCTCGGTATAATACGAAGTTAATATTGAATTTTTTATCGCGTCTAATAATACGGTTGCGGCTCAAAGTGAAAGTAGATTTATTGGAAATTTCTAGTAGCCATTGTTAAAGAGAAAAAATCGACTTGCAGTTTCTGGGCAGAAACAAAAATCGAACTCTAATTTACGGACGTAATTGACTTCAATACGTTCGCCAAAACGGCGGCTTATCTCAAAAGCGATACCGACATTAACCTGTCAAGGTACGCATTAATTTCCTTAAAATTTAAGGAACAGCTCGTCTCGCATCAAATTTAGATCGCGCTTTCAGCGAGTTTAGAAACTATGGAACAAGCACGCTTGTCGATGATACGAAAGATTTCGCCGAATCGCAGCCGCCGCCTCAATCGACTCCGATTACATCGTCAATGAAACATCGGGAGCGCGGCAAGCCAGCCGTGATCGTTAAAAATCCCCCGGCCGCGGAAAAAAGGATCGTTACTCCGCGTCGTTACGGATCCTTTTTGCCTGGACTGTCGAGAGAAATTTCCGCGCGGCGCGGTGGACGAGACGAAAGAAAGCGGCGCGCGTCGCTCGTCGACGTTTTCATTTAAATCTCTTGTTCCTTGTCCGCTCCGCTTTGTAAATTTTCAAAGGTACGTATGGCGGACGTTTTAAAATGTGGTTTGCAAAGTAAACCGTTTATTAAAATGTTTAAACTAATTGATAATTACGAATGTTAAAAATCTAGATGAATTGGCGGTTAACTAGCTAATAGAAAGTTTACTTGTTGCCTACTTGAAAAGTCATCTTAACGACCTGCAATTTCTGCAGGTATCATTAACCTCCGTAATTCATCAAGACTAATCAGCGGAAAGTTAACGAAGCCTTCGAAAATTTTCAAAAATACCCAAGTACACCGACGGATTGAAAACCGCTCTTGAACGTCTCGAGTGTATTATTTTAAATTAACAAAGTATTATTTACTGCCGTAACGAAACAAAAATTTATAATTAAATTTCTCAATTACAGCACCAAACAATAGCGATCCACCACAAAAACCGCGCGGTTCAAAAAAGTCTCAAAGCACTTTCTCGACTTCCCCAATTAACTCGCTCGCGACGAGAAGAACCGTCCTTTTAAGCAAATTGTTTACCGAGCCCTCGATTATTTTCCCGACTTCCACCCGGACCCACCTCTCCGCCTCTGCCGCGCGGCGCGCGCAAACAAAGCTCCGAAAATACCACGCTTCGCCGAAAGCCGAAGGGCGGCCCTGCCCCCCTTGAAGCGCCGTTAAAATAATCGCCGCGTTCGGTTTCGTCATTCGATCCCGGCAGTTTCGTCGATCGCGTCATCAAAAGCGGCTCTCGCGGAGCTTTCCCGGCGGCGCTCCACATCGGCTAAACTAAATATATAACGTGTGAGGAGACGGCCAGCCGGTGGTCGCCGATTGCGAAACCTCTGCGCCGCGCCGCCGGAGGAGTTCGAGTTGCACGTGCAAAACGGCTGCGTTTCTTTTCGATCGCCGCCGCGGCCGTCGACGGTCTGGTTTGATCTGGATGCGGGACTTTCTTTCGAGCGTTTAGACGCGGCTCGAGAGAAGCGTATTTGCGTCGGGCGAATCGATGAAAATAAGTTGGGATGAAGTGCTCGACTTTCGTTCCCGATGGTAATGATCTAATGCTTTGGAAGAGTTTGGCTGATTGTAAATTAATTGATACAAAAAAAATACTTTTAAAGACAAACTGTTGCGTTGAAAAATGTATTGCATTAGAATACAAAACAAGCCTTTCCTTTGTTGCATTGTACTTTTTCGTACCCGTGTGCAACTAATCTGTGAACTCTTTTCTTTTACAAATTTTTCTTTCGCACAATATACTCTGCTTCACTTTAGTCCTACTTGTTTTCTATTTTTATCTTCTTTCAGACTTTACAAAAATTAATTTAGATGAATGTATATATAAACTAATATAGATAAATTATTTAAGCAGATACAAATAAATAGTGAACATATATAAATGCACTTGCGGATTTGGCGTTTTACGTACAATATTACTAGATTTAGATTTCGGTACACATGTTTCTTATATAGTCATTACAGAAAGATCGGCCAACTCTCGACATTACATTTTGGCTATGAATAGAAACAAACACGAAATGTTTATAACCCATTGCCAAGAAAATGCTCACGTAATCCTTAGACTGCAAAGACAATCGTGAAAATTGCATTCTGTTTCGAATTTATAAATATTTTTCTCCCTTTTCCAAAACCTTGTACTTTCTAATACTAAATTTTACCCTCGGTCAAAACTTAGTACTTTACTTTGTAGCATTATTTTTGCAAATATTTTTGAATTAGGACACTCATTTTCTCATTAAATAATTCTGTATATCACAAAAGTTGGTATTTGAACCCGATTACTGTCAAGGTCAACTTTCAAAAAATGCACACATAATACTCAAAATAGCTGTACACATCCTTAATAAATCAACGAATCGAGAGACCTCCGTTACTTTATCAATTAAATAACCTTCAAGAAACAATTCCCCCAGCCCGAAATTCCCGTCGGCACTATAAACAGCACTTGATTTCCAACAACGATCAAGCCATCCATCCTACAATCCCCGAGAGCACTCGCATTTCATACTCGCGCGCTCGGCGCGAGAGCAGAGAGGGAGTGAGAGAGAGAGAGGGAGAAGGGCCTTAGCGAGGTCGAATCTTGCCTTTTTCCACGTCCTCGTCTCGGCACTTGCGCACAGGGTCATCGCTTCACCTCTGTACGCAAGCGTAGACTACACGGAAAACTATGCGTTTCGCGATCCGCGATCGGAACGGCTTCTTGCGTCAGGCGCGAATTGAGAGTGCGTGACTGAATGGGGTTTTCTCTCTTCGGATTCATGGTCTTATTGCTTTGCTAGGAATTTTGGGAAAAGTCGAGGCGACTTTTGCGAATGAGATTTGCGGTTGCTTTGCAAAAATGTGAATTGAAAGAGATGCAGCTTGGAATAAACTTACGTGATCCGACTGACGAAGTAAAGGAATAATTTTGGACACTCACCTACAACAAAAAGACGAGATTCAATTAGTGGTGTATTGATGGCAAATGGAATATTAGAAAATGCGACGCCACTCGGATTCAAGCTAAAAGTCATAAAACACAGCTAACTTTTCTCGAAGAAAAACTTTTTATTGCCCCCAACATATTTCACATTTTTAAACTAGCATTACAAAGTTTCACGAAAGAAAACTTGTAATAAAATAAAATTTTCATTATCTATAAAACCTATCTTGCAATCGGGAAAACTACACTTCAGCGCAAACGCGAATAAAAGCACCGAACAAGCCCAACCCTCTCAATCAAAAGTATAAGCCAACTCCTAAACAACTTCCCCGTCCCGATAACAGCTATACAATCGACTCGCTCTCCCGGACGCTAATTCATTTTCCCCGAGTGTAAACACTCAAACCGATTGCTTTCCTTTTTCGAATTCCATTCTCGTTAAAAAAAAAAGAAAGACACAATGCGCGCGCGCATTCGTATGTGTAGGAGCGCATCGCGCGAGAGCTCGTTAACGGCCGGCCGATTATTTGAGTGGGCGCGACGGCCTTGGCTGCAGTGCACCGAGAGGGAGAGAGAGAGAGAGAGAGAGAAAGAGAGGTGGAACCTGCGCGGATGCGCTTTTCTCTTATTCTCATCGCTGCTTTACGACCGTTCTGCCTTGTGGCTTTTGCACTCTGGCTTTTTCCGCCGGGGAAATAAGATTTTGAGCCCGAAATTCGTGGGTTTTGAGGATTTTCAAAGGAATGAAGAATTTTTAAGATTTAGTTTGAATTTGAGGAAACAGTAATGGTAGATAACTATATTATTACTTGATAATTTTCATTTGAAAACAGAAATGCGTAAAACAGTAAACTGAGAAATTTTATTTTTAAAGATTCGTATAATATAGTTGACCTCAAAAAGAACTTCCTTTAGAGGCTTGAATGACAGACTTTGTAATTTCTGAAATACTGTTTCTAAGAGCTACAAGTAATTATTCTATAAATAATGTTCCATGCTATTATGCAGATAAAAATTATAAAACTCTAATCTGGAGCTTCAAGAGCATCTGCGCTACTTATTATACAGAGGATGTACTTTAATTAAGCTCTTATTAAAAGGACTTCATTACAGAAATATTTTCAACCTTAATAATCGTGTTTTGTGTCTATAAAATTCATTTTTAAAATGAAAATTACATCGCTGAGACGTAAAAGCTTATTCCAAATTTGCAACTCGTCGAAAAAATAAATGCCAAACAATTGGCCTTAAACTGTTGTCGAAAACTAAAAAGGAAAACGCTCATTTGAATTTAAAAAGAATTGATTCGTCCGTCTACAAAATTAATGCAAATCAACCGGTATTGCGCGTTTTTATCATTCTCTTTGTCCGTCTCGTGCAAAAACTGTCATCATTTATTTGCGCAATACAACACTACAACGTCGTTCGTCTCATTCAAATCAACAAATTCCTACAAAAAAAAAGCCTCGTGCGAACTCCTCGAAAATTAACGTCCGACAATCCCGAATCGAGCGGCAGAAAAGAAGGCATCCTCCGATATAACGCTCAGCTTTCCTTTGTTCGCCGCGTGCGTGTTTTACTTTAAAGTACTCGCGGCGGAGAGCGGAGGTGGGACGCGTGTACACACGGTTTCGCATCGACGGCGATCATCGATGTGTGAGAAAGCCGTGACGACGAGTGCAACCGTTCCACTTGCCTTTGTCCTTTTTACTCCCGAGTCTGCGGCTGCTCGATCTGCTCGCTAAGAACTCTTTGGCTCGACGGTGGGCTGCATCGATGGTTTGAGGATTGAGGATTTTGCGGCGCGGAGTTTTTCGAGGAGTTTTTTGCCGCTGTTTGCGGAAAATGAAGGTTTTGATTGACGTTTCCAGACGAGAATTTAAGAAAGTCCAGAGGGAATTTGTATTGAAGAAATTTTGAGAGTTTTTTTAGTGCATTCCTCGCGGGAAAATGACAGTTTTAAAACCAGACGAAATTCTTTACTAGTCTGTACTGGAATGTTTCTAAACAAATTTATTAAACCGGTTAATATCTTGTCGAAAAGTCCAAAATAAATTTTGAAAAAATAAGTGTAATCAAACAACAGCATTCGCGAATTACTCCGATTAAAGTCACCACAAAATCTCCTAAAAAAAAAAGAATAAAAAAATTGAAAAAAAAAACAAGAGTAGGCAAATATTGAAAAACTCCTTTCCTAATCAACTGCAACTTGGTTTCTACTCAATCTCCGTCGATTTTCTTTCTTTCTCTCTCTCTCAGCGATCAACCAAAGCCTGGCGGATCGCGTTCGCCTCTCGTTGCCTTTCGAATTCGTCTCGCCGCGGCTAACTGCGCGCTCATTTCGAATTGCGGCCCGCTCGCGAGATTTGCGCAACGCGCGCGGCCGCGGATCTTACCGTGAATTTTCATACGTAAAATGAAAAGGAGAGCCGTTTATCCGAGCGCCGCGCCGATCTTCCTTTTGCAGCGGGCATTTAATAGCGACGCGCAGAGCTCGAAAACGGTTGCGCAATAGCCGTTGAGTAATAAGATTAATTGAATCATATCTGCTTAGCATTGAATAACGCTAAGAAATTGAAGTGCGCGCGTTGATTAGCGAGAGGTTATTTAGTTTGAAGGCGCTTGGCAATGACATTAACGTTTGTTTCTTGCGGATGACTTTTTCTTTAGGGCTTCCAAGTTTAGTTTTTAAAGTACGATAATTTATGAATAAACGAAACTTGTATGGGAGTGAATAGAAAAGTATCAACGATTAATCGTAAACAGCAGTTCAGTACTAATTAACCATTGTTTTTAGGCGTTGCAGTTTTCTACTTTCAGCTCCGACGACAGTGATCGAAGTGAGTAATTAATTCTTTGTCAAGAAAGGAGATAAAGTAAACAAAAATGTCAGTTTCCGAGCTGCATTATCATTGTCTTCCATTTCAATGGATGCGAACGAGTGTATTGACGGTCATGAATGTTTATGGGAAGTGAAATTTCTATTTGATATTCCGATCGTAAAATCGATCGCGGGTGAAATCTCTCTCCCGGGACAGAACACCGAAGCTCCGATATGATGTGTTTTAACGCGTCGCGTTTATCAACGTTGCACATTCAAACGGTGTGTATTAAAATTAATTGATTTCACATTAGCTTGCAAAAAAAAAAAATCTATATGTGCTTGCCCTAAAAATTATACATTCAGCGCGAGAAATGCGGATATTACGTGAACCGAGCGCAGTTGCGGAAAATCTATTGCGAAACAAATGCACGGTACATTTAACACGTGACGTCACGAGTGCGCGTAATTGCTAAATTTTTGTGCATTATAAATAATGGAATATATACGGCGGTTTGGTGGAAAAATATTGATGCGCGGAACAGTCTGCTGGTAAAATTTCAGAGGCGAATGGTGGACGTGAAAACGAGTATACCCTCGTGTACAATAATAGCGTTTACGGCTAGTTCAAGGCTACCTATCAATTTATCGGAGCGACACGTGAATTTCAAGCGAGCAAATCCCGTTTCGACGCAGAAGCTGGGACTTGCATTTTTTACAAACGAAGCTGAACGAATCATTATCTTTTTGTATGGAAACCAGATTTTTTTTTATTTAATTTATTTTAACCAGTGATTTCAGACTAAAAGAAAGCCTCAAGATACCCTTATTTAATTAACCCAGCCGACGAATTAAACTAAATTTTTTTTATCTCTCAACATCTGGCAACGCACACAATCGCAGCCCCGCAAAATTACCATAAAACCCGCTCTCGTTTACGCAACGAATCCTGCCTCGCCGACAGAAACGCAGCTCCTTCCCACCGAGGAGAGGCCACTTCCTCAAAAACACAAAGCACCGAAATTTTTCGTCCGCGCGAACAAGGCGCGCACGTCTCTTTTCTTTTCTCCGGGAGCGCGCGCGCACGTGCTTTCCCCTCCCCCCCGCGCGGCGCGCTTCGTTTTTACGTAACGCGCGCTGCGCAGTTGCTCGGTGCGCGCACGCGCAGGAGGTCTGCAGCGTGCGCTCTTCTGCCCGGGGACTGTCTTTGTGCGCAGTTCTCGGGGGATAATCCCAAAGATGGGCTGGGGAAGTATTGCGATAGTGAGCTTGTTTTTTGGTACTTATTGATTTCGAGGTGGATCGAGCGAGGTCGATGACGAGCTCGGAGGAAGCGTCGACGGGCTTTTAGTTACGAAAATGAGATTTGTTATATCAACAATTATACTTTATGTAGATCCTTGCGATAACTTATATTACTTCACCTCCTTGAATCCGCCCTTATACCCAAAAAGAAAAAGAGTCATTCCCGCGAAGAAATGCAGTCGACGGCGACTCGGCCACCCGCGGACTCCTCCTCCAAGCGAAGCGTGCAGCTACCGCGAAGAAAGCAACTCCTCGTACACGGCGAATTGTCTTTAATTTTCGCTCGGCGTCGAGTCGTTATTTTCACGCGAAGTCGAGAGGCCGCACGTGCGCAGAGCCGTGTATATACGCGAGAGGATATAATGCGCCGGCTTGGGAAAGGACGGCTGACGGCAACCCCGCGGAGTGCGTCGGTGAGCGGCGCGCGGATCAGCTGATGCCCGCCGAGAGGAATCGTATCGGGAATTATGGATTTTGTACGGTCGGGAGAGGATTGGTCCGGTGCGATGAGATGCGGGTCTATTGGATGGTTCTGAAATTGCAGTTTCGATTGAAAATCCGTTCTTTCGGTTACGAGGAATGTCATCGCGAGAAACAGTTTTCGATTTAATTATTTTATATTTGTCTTGTGAAAAACAAAGTTGAGTTCTTAAAAATTTTGAATAAAGTATCTAATTTTTATTTCTACCGTGTATATAGACTGTGTTTTAATTAGAATATAGAAAGTGGATACTTAGTGTAATTGCGCAGGAATGATACATGTATTTCCGCATATTTAGTGAAACTGCTATTTATTGTTAGCTGAATTTAAAAGAAAATTATTTACTTTCAATTAGTTTCTTTGAATTCTCCCAGGAAAATATGCCTTTCATTAAATAAACGCAGGAAACAACACTTCGACTAAAAACCCGACAAAATTAATTGAGATAAACGCCGAAGCAATTTACTACTTAAATACACATCGCCGCTTAATAAAATGTTCTCGCAAACGAATCAATAATGGCTCTAAATCAATAAGTGTCACAGAGTAAACAAACCAATAATTCGCAGGCTTCTAAGCAGGAAAAAGCTCGCGAGATGGCCTCATAAACTCGCATCCTCGATCGCGTGCACTCGAATGCAAAGGAACGTGCGACTCGCAAGACGACGCACGCAACGGTCTATCGATTCGCCACGCGTTCACAGCCCCGAGCAATTTGTATATACGTGCGATAAACAATGATGCTTAGGTCCGGCAAAAAAAAAAAAAAAACGGCAGGGGGACAAAAAAGATTTGCGCCCAGTCACGCTTGGTTGTTTTACTCTTGCGGTTTTCTTGGATTGCGCGGAGTAGTTTGATCCTAGGATTAGATGGTAAATGGGCGAGTCTAAGCTCTGCGCGAATTTAAAATTTGAATTTTAACGTTTATAGATGAAGCTAAACAATTGCAAGTCTGAAGGAACATGAAAATTTAAACAAGAAGGCTAGAACACTTTATTTTAACGGTAACAAGGCGAAATTGTTTAAAAAATTTAAATACTTGAAGAATCGATCCTCTTTTAAAGAAAAAATGATCGATTCGAGTAGAAAGGGTTATTTTTCTGTAAGTGTATTTTAAAAAAAATCGAATTTTAGAATAATTTTGAATTATTTATGTTTAAAAGTATTATTTATCTTGAGACATTAAGATATTCAAGATAAGACGTTTTATTATCGAGCACAGGTAGTATTTTAGTACTATTGCACAAGGTCCAAACGCAATTAATCTCTAAAGTGTAGATTAAAATACTGCTGACAAATTTTGTAACGCCTTCCCGTGAAAGTTCTTTAAAATTTACAAAACTTCAACCTTTTCCATCGTACTTTGCACTGCCATTTTGTGGAACGGATTTGGATACAGTTAGCAAGTAATAGGCACTCGACGTTTTGAATCCTTCGTAGAAAGCTTCGAGTAATAACCTGATTGCAGTGCGGTAATTGCACAGTGGATTCCCCTGCAGTCGAAGTTTGATTGATCGCCAAGCCAAGGTGAGGCACCGATTTTAGAAAACTAATAGATATTTATACAACGTTGCGACACTCGTAATTGTTCCGATGCGAGGTAATAATGAGAGGCTGACTGTAATCCGCACCTTGCCTAATGCCGAGGATGTTTTTGGTAAGGAGGATGATAGAGTCGTCGTGGCAAAAAGCAGCTTTATGGCTTCTATGGAATGAAGTTTATGTTGTTGCTTTAAAAACTTTTGAATTTTCGTCAAATTTAAGTAATTTGAATTTATAATAATTTATGATAAAATTAACGTTGAAAAGTTATTATTAGAATCTGAAATATAATAAGCTGTAATGCTGTGTACGTTGGTATTGAAAATATCGATGTATTTCAAAATAGAACATAATTCCTTAAACTTGTTAAAAAGACTGTAAGAAAATAATTAAGTTAATAAAATGAAGTGTAAAAACTTCGTGTTTCTGCGTGTGAGAATAGGTATTTAGGAAAATTTTCGGATAAAGTTTAAAGAAATTATTAAATTCTAAACCCATAAAGATCTTACACAAAGAAACTCCACAGCCCGGCCCAAAGCAATTCCCAAAAAATCAGAACGAGTTTCATCCATAAGCACTTAATTTTCCACGCTCCTCTCTAAAACCTTGAAAAACCCGGACAAAAACCAGCGGGGAGAAAGAGGAGGGACGTCCCAGCCGCGGACTTTGTCCGCGATATAGAAAGTAAAAGCGGGACTTCACGACCGAACGAAAGAAAGAGCCACGCACGAGACAGGTAAAAAAAGGTAGGGGAAGAGCCACTGCTGAGGGAGGGGGGGGGGGACAATTCTTTCGAAAGTCTCGTAAAATCAGAGACGAGCCAACGACGAAAAAAAAATGACGCGCGGGGTTTAACGAACCCAAACAAGAGACGTCGCCGCGCTTGTAAATATACTTGCACGCACGAAAATGCTCGATACGGAGGTCAACGGAGGTCTTAAGCTGGACGACGGTGCCGTTAGACGAACGAGAAAATAGGGTGCAATTCCGTTTGGATTGGGGTGAAAAAGACTCTTGCGAGAGAACAAGATCGTTTTATAGTCGTAAATGCGCGAGGTTGATTTGGAAAAAAAAATGTTAGTAAATGTTTTTTTTCTTAAATATTGGTACCAATTCTGTTCTTGGCTTTGAACAGAAATTTTTAATTTAATGAATATATTTAAAAGAAAAATTGTTTTTATTGCAAAATTTTTTTGCGATTCTAAATATAGACGTTCATTCTTTCATATACGTAGTAAGAAAGTATGTTTCATTGATAACAAGGTTGATATCTGTATATTACGCATTAAAAACTGCATAATATAAATTTATGCACTGACGATTTCCGTACACCAATTACTCACTAATTAAAAAACAATAAAACATGGAAGTGCTTCTGCAGGCAATGGCATATTGTTATTATACTTCTATTTTCTGCGATTTAAAATATATGACATTTTTTTGTCCTTACGTAAGCATTACGCAATTATATTCCAAAGCACTACTGTAACGATGTCTATGCTTCAAGTTTTTTTTTTCTACCGCTGATTATATGATTTTTCACTGTGATATCATAAGTATAAACCAATACATAATTGATTTACGAAACTGACTTTTTAAAGAACCCATAAAGCTGTAATTAATCTTATAAATTAACTTTCATAAATTCTTATATATTAGAAAGCTTATTTATAAATATTTCGAATCCTTCACAGTACGGTTAATTTATTTAGTTGTGCAGCGGATAACAAACTCGGTTTCCGCCACCGAAGATTCCGGTAAAAAAATGCCTGAACAATAAATAAAGTTGAAACCACCTCCTGGAAGTACAAAATATTTACACTTATTTTAAACGCGCACCGTAAATCAATACTATTTGAAACATTTTCTCAATGCCGTAGATTAAGGTGTAACTCCTCGACGAATCTTAAAACTTATTTAAAAAAGCTCCATTATTAGACTGACAATACGTTCTAACGGTGCTAAGTACGTTACGCAACGTCAAAAATGAACGTCCTCACACGCGGAACGCGAATAAAAGAAAATATTCATTCTGCGCTGAAAAAAAAAATCCTTCCCTCGTTCTTTGCTAAATTTTGCGGCAATGACGTCTTTTGTTTTCTCTAAATATAAAAAAAAAAGAGAACCGTGAAAGATCACAGCCTTTAAATAACGGCGGGGCCGAAAAAAATGTAAAAAACGAGAGTAAGACTTGGAAGTAAAGCTTTGCGTCACGGCTATCGCAAGAAAACTTTCGTTTGGCATCGCTTGAACTGCAGCGAAACAGACCGATGTTCATTATCGCTCATTACGTAAAATCGGAGTAACCTCAAAGCGCCGCGCCAAGATCACCCAACTTTAAAAGCTTCCGAGAGCAAGTCGCTGTCTTCGCTTTACCGCCGATTAAGTATCGACGCAAAAAAGAAATTAACGGTTTATTGCTCGGGGATTAATAAGATAAGATAAAGTCTATTTTTTTTCCAGTTTTTTAATTGCGTTTTATTTATTGTTTCCGTCGATAATGTTTATTATTCGTTTTAAAACGTTAATTACTCGTGCAATACACATAAGGTGATTTTTAATAAATTTTTATAAACGTAGAAATTTGATAAACGCTCAAAATGTAATGTAAATCAATGAATTTATATTTTTTGTGTGTTTTCGTCGAATTGTTTTTAAAGTTTTTTTATAGAATGCATATAGGATAAAAAGAGAGAAAAAGCTTTTTTAAGAAGCATTAAATTTTATTTTATTTTTTCTTGGTTTCAAAAAATATACTGGAATACATTTGAAGCTTAGGTGTGACAATGAACAGTTGGGTATTCAAAAGGACAAAAAGAAAATAATATATTCAAGTTTTTAAATTCTAAGTTATAATTTTTCTTAAAGACAAATAAATTTCTGGAATAATGCGTTTTGTTTTAAAAAAGCATTTTCATGAAAAGAATTATAGTCGCGAAACTATAACCACGCTTTCACTATATTTTAATTTCAGTCTTGAAATTTTAGAAAACGAGTAAAATTTTTACGCGAAATTGCCGAAAGAACTTATCTATTTTACAAAAAAAAACTAAAGAAAAAATCTGTCCCATCTCCTAAAAACAAGACCGTTCACACCAAAGCGAAACGTAACCAGGCTTCTCATCAAAGCCCCTTACAAGCCGACCGCCAGCACCATAAAATTTCAAAACAGAACCAGCAGAGCCACCTCCAGAAACCGGGCGCCATAAGGCGCTCCGTCCAAAATTAAACTCTCCCACGTTATCTGACCGGTGTGCGTGCCCCGCGCACTCACACACCAGCGAGCAAAACGCGAACGGGGTAAAATGGAGCGGCGCGTTTCTCAACGAACGGAGACAACGGAGAACTGAGAGAGAGAGAGAGAGAGAGACGGGAGAATCGGGTCAGGGCCTCGGGATATCGCGCGAGCGTCCGAAAGCCCTATTTCCATCGTCTCTCCGCGCGGCGACGACGACGCGTTTACGACCGCCTTTTTCTAGGTAGAGGTTACCGCTACCGGGAACCGACTTTCCTGCGGGCCATTAAAATCGCGCGAGCTGCTCTCGTCGATGCATCTGGCCGGAGAGGTAACGACGGAGCTTCGCGAGAGCTTTCGTCCGTGGAATAATGAAGTTCTGCGGGCGATGGAAGGAAAGGGATTCGTTTGAGGATCTTTTGGTTCCGCGGGCTTTTTTAACGACCTTCTGGATGTACGCTAAAAATTATCCAAGATGAATTGAAATGTTCGTAATTCTATATTTACCGCGACTTTATGTAAAACTTTGTTTGAGTTTCAGCAAGGATTTTCTTCACTCTTTAGCAAACATGTCAAGCTGCATCCTCTCTTGCTAAGCTGCATAAGTAGTAAGTAAAGGCATTCACGTCTAATTCAAAGAGGAAACTCGAAAACGTCTAAATATTTTGAAAAATGTGGAAATACTAAAAATGAGCAGGTTACTAATATCTGGAAACTTTCGTTGAATTAGGCATTTTCCGCATTTTTCTCTTCCATTTTCCTACACATAAATTTTGCGCGTTACTGCTATAACTTAAAGATTTTTCCTATGATAATCCATTAATAATAATAATGCATTTTTTATCTAATCTATTCTTTTCAATCCTTTCTCCTTCCACAATTTTGAGACTTATTAAATTGAACTTTCTAGTAAATAAATATGCAATGCCTTATTAAATGTACATTCACTGTATTTCATCGATATAGGTTAATCATTCAGAAAACAGTTATTTATAGCTCCGTTTTCTATCTGTTAAACATGACAATGAACTCTTGGGCAAGCTAATTTACGTTGCAAGCGGACAATGGAGTTTTTATAGTTGTTTCCATGCAAATATCAAAAAGTCTTTTCACCTATAAAATAATGTATCTGTTGAGTAAGAACTCAACGATTTTCATTTTTGCACAAGTTGTCAAGTCGAGTTTTGCCATTCGCACGTGACATTAAAAAGCTAACGCTGCATTTGAATGCGGTTTGCATAAGGATTCTTCGCTTTAAGTTCAAACACTTGTGAAGAATTCTAGTTCCGTATTACTGCATAGTTAGTTAACTTGTTATTTAAACTTAAAAAATTAATCACTATATCATTTAAATCTTTTAATGTAAAGTCATATATTATAAGCTTGATTAAAGTATCGCAAAAATGTCTTAATACTTATTAACATCCAAATTAGCACTGCACTTAGACCTAAATGTCATCATCAACCGGAGCTTAATGATTCTAAACTATACAAAGGAGGCTAACCAAACGAAACTATGATAGTCCGTCCATCAAATCATAAATAACGAGCCCAAATGTAATCACGAGCAGAGCCGGATTTGCGCTGATAAGTCATTAGCTTATCATCCCATATGATAATCATAACGAGGGCTGCTTCCCGCAAAGCGTCTTGAACTTGATTCGTATAAATCTGTCGACAAACATGACAACAATGCAAACGAACTGGTGGAAGGCTCGGATATCCACCAATTCAGCTTTGATTGATGCGACTAATTTATCAGTGTTACTGCAAGGCAAATCGCTTTCTGCATTGGAACGATGAACCCAACCTATCCGACCTGAGAAACATGTACCTTCGCGGAAATCGATGCGCTCCAAAATGGCCATTTAGAGTTACCAGCGGACTTCCGTTTGTTTACAAACAAATAGCTTTATTTTAACCTTAAAAAGCAAAGCACGTTTACTGCACGTATAACGAAAATAACTTGGAAGAAACTTTTTTCGCGAGTTATTTACTAATGACAGCTACTCTCGACCAAGCCTTGACCCGCTAAATTGACTGGAAAAAGAACTTCACGAAATCTTTGCATCCTAAAACCACTTGATTCAAGCCAGTTCGAGAAAAGCCATTGTGCAGAAACGCATACGAATAAAAAAAAAACGTCGTCGATCGCGCGATCTCGAAATTAGTTCGCGTCACAACAAAGCCTCCCCCTCGAAACGAGAAGTCTAAGAGCACAGCAGCCGCACTCCCCCATTTTCAGCCTTTCCCAGCGAGTAAACAACCTGCCTAGCCAGAGTCTTTTAGAGTCAGGCCCTGCAACCCAACCCAGCGAAAGCTTCGCCTCGCGAACGTTACCTCGGCGTTGTATCTGCGTAGAAAAGTCGTCCCGTCCTCTACGAGCTGGGCTCTACCATGGCAACCCCTTGGACTCTCGACTCTCTCGAAAGGGTGTCAGGCTCGGCGATTCCGGCGAGAACCAGTTTTCCACTACTCACTGCTGCTGCTGCTGCTGCGCTAATGATCGACAACACGGTGCACTACTCGCGCGCGGGCTGCGTTCGATCTGCGCAGAAAGCCGTCCAGCACTCAACTGGCGCAGTCGCGCTGCTGCTGCTGCTGCTGCTGCTGCGACGACGCTCTCCTTTGTTTGATGGTAAACACGAAACAGCTGAGCGGCCGACCCGACTCACTGCGCTGCGAGCGCTGCACTGCCAAGCCGAGCGAGCCGTGGAAGGACGCCCTGTGAGAGTGTGTGTGCGAGATTGTGCGCTCGCCAGCCAGCGAGACGATCGACCGACGCTAGAAAGGAGGGGGAGGTTATGCTCGGTGTCCACGTGAGCAGGACCGTTTAAAGGTCCAAGACGCTGGACGTACGGTTTTCACTCGGTTATCTGATTGAGCAATGTTTGTAGGCATAAATAAAGTAGGAGGGATTGAGAGTTGGGAGGGCAGTGATAAAGAGGCGGTTCGTTCGTCGAGTCAAACAGTTAGGATAGTGAGGGATTGTAATCTATTCAAGATAGGTCATCGGCCAAATGAACTATTAATTGTAGGTTTTGAACTTTGAAATTTCTATGATTCAGACCTTTAAAAAGGTTGTACTTGTATGATAATAAAAAGATGTATAAGTACGCCTAGAAATAATTTTCATTTAAAAGTTCAACATAGCTCGAGGCATAGCTTCTATAAAAGATAAGCTTAAAAAAGTTCGAATCTTCTAATTTTATCTGGTAACTCATTAAAACTATTCAGTTTCTCGAGTGAACTGAGAAAAAGGTTCTTTACGAAAGAGAATATTTTCAACAACAGATATTCTTTACTGATAAAGATATTTCTAAATAATAAAAAACCTTTCCCCGTCAGAATGAACTGATTCCGATAAAACGTCAAAACCCTAATTTGCGCAGAATATCTAAATTCTTAAAAGAAAGAACGGATTTTCGCAAACCAAGTGGAAAAACAGCCTAACAGAGCGAGATGTCAAAGGAACGCGCGGCAGTGCAAGAAGGAGAAACAAATTCAACGTTCTCGTTCTTAGCTCCGCGCTCTTTATCTCGCTTAATCGGCCGATCTTTGTCCCGTGCTCTTGAGGTGTTTTTCCCTTTTTAATCGTTCGCCTTCCTCGTTCTGTTTCTCTCTCTTTCGCGCGATCCTCTCCACACAGCCGTGAGTTCCTCGTACGAGCTACTTTTTGTCATTCGTCTAATTCGATGCATCGTTGAACATTGTTAGGTGTATTCGTGATGGCATGGAAAAACAGCATTATCGCCTGCGGCTGTATTTATTAGAGATTGCATTATTTGATTCTTTCTTTTTCTTACCTCATTGCAGCGAGGAAAAACGTTACTCATTGTGAGCAAAAGAGTTTTTATTGCGAATGACACACATTAACCGCGCTGAACATTCGTGAATATTTTTATAGCTTTATTTTAAATAATAAAATATTTCTTTATCGCACTCAAACTTTTGTAAAAATATGTTATTGTTTTCTTTTAATACTGATGAAGCACGTAATAACTGCCATTAATATACTATTACGAACTCGAAAATCCTTCCAACTCGTAACTCCAAAACTAAACGCGTAAAAAAAATGGACCGAAACCCAAATCGCTTCCGGCTTCCGAGCAAACAAAAACAGATCCAACGACGGCGGCGACCCAATTCTAAAGTTATATAGCGGGCGTCGGGCGTTATTTTATTACGGTATACGGAGGCATCGCTCGCGAGGCTGATGTGCGTCGCATTACGCGCATTAGGCACACGAGACCGAAGCCTAAGCCGGGAGGAAGACGCGCCGGCATAATATTCTCGCGGGCGCTTATCGACCGAATGGCTATCGCCTCGTCTGGCGTCTATGCCGATTGGCGCAGAAAAATTCTAAGCCGGAGTTTCTTGGGCAGGGGTTTTTAGGGGTCGAGGGATTGGGTGGATTCGATGAAATGATTTGCCGTTTTATGGGATCGGTGATGGGGTGAGTACTTTGCAGAGTCGAAAATTAAACAGGAGAAATTTTTCTTTTTATATAAAGGGCTGCTTTAATTGTGCTGAAATTTGTTTAATATTTAAAACCTTCTTTTTAATTATTTTAACTGAAGGTCTACAAAATAAGAAATAAATTCAAGTGGAGTTTCACTTATACTATTTTAGAATGATGAAAAGTTTGATACAAAAAGAATGGGTTGATGGAGATAAATCAATAAAACTTATCGAGTTTTATGCCTTCGGCAATTAAGATGATAAATTTTAAAGTACTTTTTTTACATTTTTCCAAATTTATATTACAGAAGTAATAAATTTGTTGCATTATACATACAATAACATTAAATAAAGTGTATAATAATTTGGGTAGCGTCTAATAAACAAAATTAAAAACTCAATATTTATTGTAATTTATTCAAATTCAAGTTTAAATAAACAGTGTAAATGGAGTCGTAAAATTCAACAAACTTAATGATCTAAGTTGCATTTACTGTTCTACAGTCTAACGTAATCACCATAGAAGGGGAAGGGAAATGGGATCTTAGTTTAACCGATTGTATTATGTAGCTCGAAGGCGCGAAACGCGAAAGTTCCCACTTCATTTAATTGAAAGTATTTAAATACTTGCGCGCAATTTAAATACAATAACGTTAGCCTTTAATGCCGGGTTAACGTTACATTATTGCAAACCGTAGCGGTAAAAGATCACTTTTATATAGGTTACAGGCGTTTTTCTGAAAAAAAAGTTATTTAGAGTACAGGAAACGTAAAATTTAAATGCATCGTTTATCATTTATCTCAATACTTTATATAAGAGTTTTGCTTAAATTTAATAGAAATGTATAAATTAGCCTTCATATTTTGAAATAGAGTACTTATTACTACATCAGCTTTATCTCCCTCTATTCGGATCGCGATCCGTGAAATTGATAAAGACTTTCATGCTGGAAGCATAAATTACTGTCGCTTTTACACAAGAGAAATGGCTCCCCCTTTATCCCCTCAATCTCGTCCTGAAATTTTTCGCTAATAAGCTCTAACCTCCAATGCAAACAATGAACTTTTTCTAAGCCCGTAAAATAAAAACACCTCGGCGAATCCTCGAGGCATTTAAAAGCGACGGCGCTGTAAAAGTCCCCTTTGTCCCGGCGTCGAGAACGGAGCACCCAAGGACACTTCCGAGATGGTTTTCTTTTGTAAAAGGGGAAGTGCAGGAAGGCTGACCTGTCGATTTACTCTCCTTATGCGACGCGAAAGTCGATTAGACTACACTTCGATTTCCGCAGAGGTACAAAGGATTAATTAATTATATTTTGCAAGTACTCACAATTCGTGGCTGTTTTGCGTTGCGTTGCGGGACTGAGTGACTTGCCGTCTGGTCACTCCGTAGTTTTGAAGACGGTTGTAGGAAGTGTTGCGCTCTTAAAGCGCTGCTTTTGCTTAGGATTCAATGTTTAAATTCTGCATAACCTAAAGAGTAAAATTGTTAAAGAATTTTGAGGATCCGAAATGAGCCAAAATTGCGTGAATTTCGCTGTGCTTCCGATTTTTTCTTGTTTTTCTCTCCTGTTGATTTTTAGTTTTACAACACTAAAAAAAAAAGTAGAATCGAATAAAAAAATATTGTGTTATTTTTTAAATCAAAACAATTTTATTTGGACCACTGAAATTTCGAAAAAATTTCAAAAATTAGAAAAATCAAAATTAATAACTTTTTGAGCGAATCGAATAAATTACGTAAAAAGAAAAAGAAATCTTCCATTACATTTAAATAAATATGTACAACAAAATGATAGATGGTAAAAAGGAATTAAAGTGGCGAGGACAGATTAAACGAAGAAAGCAACGCGCATGAATTTTAATCACTTAAACAATTTTATATTATTTATCGATACATAGAATTTATCGATGGCTTATCTTCAGCTAACAGTGGTATCATTGCTGCTCCCGCTTTTTCATTATTTATTTTTGTTCTCAATTTGTCCTCGGTTTATAATTTCATTACGCGCTAATTGTATAATTCGCCAAGTGTGGATTACAATCTCTCGTATGATACATACATAAAGAATACATCGTTTGTTTCTCACCCCATCGTTCCACTCTCTCACTCTCTCCCTCTCTTTCTCTCTCACACACTTATACACTCCTTGCGCTCGCGAAAAACGGATTATACAGAGCTAAAGGGTCTCGTGATACATATACAGGCTTCGCTTTTTTTTCTTTTAATATACTTTTGAGTCTGGAATTGTTCATTAATTGGTTTTTTTGTATACGTCGAGCAAACATTACACATTATACATCTTAATAAGGGCCTTTTTCTTCGCCTTTTTTTGGGATTTGTTGCAATCTTTTTCGCTTTTTTTGTCAGTGGTTCGTTTAATGGATTATTTATAATTATAATACTTACTTTGTATTTATATATATGTATATATTTATATAAAGGATCTTCCTTACGTACTTTCTTGACCTGGAATGTGCCAACGCGCGAATTCGATAATTCATTCTTCGTCAATTATAATTTGTAAATTGAAAAAACGCGTTTCATTGGATATAGAATCCTGCAACTAAATTCCGTACGTTCGGCTAATGCGCAAATCAGACTAAAACTTTTGAACCGAATTTCTCAAGCACAGGGACCAGGATTACAATCATATAATATAGTATATATATACACACATACACGCGCTTTTGTATATACGTATATATACGCTTTTTAGGTACATCGCGAAGCGTTAATATATTTATAGCTTGCAGCCCTCAACTCAATTCGTGATTATGTAACACGCCGAATATATACTCGCAGGTTGCATTAGTTAAAACGCATCACCTGTTTTGCTTATTTATAATTACTTTTTTTTCATGCCATTTGAATTTACTTAGCTAATTATAGGATTAGCTAATAATTATTAACATATTGTGTTGCATACTCTGTCCGGTAACGTTTCGCAGAACTCCACCGTTGGATGTTTTGTTTTAAAACTCTTACGACGAAGATTACGATTAAGAATAGTATAGACTTTTGAGTTTCACTTTCTTTGCTGTTATTGAAATTGTTGGGTAGAATTTTTCTAGATTTTATACAATACTTTTGCCTCTACGTAAGAAGAGTCTGGTAATTGCTCAAATAAATCAACGGGGAAAAGCGGGACATATCTTTCATATATTAAAGATTATTATGCAATCTTAGCAATTCACTAGATTACCATCGGTTTTTCTCGGGAAGGTAAACCACCAAACTTTTCTACAATAACGATCGCAACGCAATCTAAAACTCTCTTACAATTTATATATAATATAGACTCGCTATAGCAATAACCCTATAATTCATCTACAAATATAGATATAATACAATAATCTCGCCTGGTAGTGGACTTAACCTACTTTTTATTTCTTGCACGCCGCGCGTTTTACTATATCGTTTATTATTATAATAAACACTTCTTTCTTTTTTTTTGTCGTGATTTTTTGTTATATATTGTTTTCGTTTGTTCGTTCTGGCAATCATGCGTGCACGAATACGGTACTGAGATCACAAGCTGGGACTCGCGTTTCGGCTTCAAAGACGCGAGTTTTCGTCGAAAACCCCTTTTAATACTCTTTATTATAGATAGATGGATATTTTAAACGCGTAATACTTTTTTTAGTTAATGTGTTTTAATAAAGCTGCTCGCTTGAATCACTTTCCTAAATAATATGTTGGTCGAAACAAAGCTGCTTTTTATATTACACACCCGTGATTTATTCCTTTTCGTTCATTCGTTATATTTGTACTTTACTCGGGTTTTTCCTGAAGCAAATTTTTTAAAATATTTAGTTTAATTTTATTTGTTTTCAATAAAAAAAACTTGATTAAGTCTCTGCACCCAATCAATCAATCAATGTAAACAAGAAATTAATCTTGTTGAAGTCAGTTCGAATTTTCTAAAAAGAAAACGGTAAATATTTTCGCTTCATAAAAAAAAGTTTGCCGAGATAGTGACAGACTCTGTTCTTCCTCAATTTCCAGCGTAGCAAAATAAAACTCTGTGTTCGGTTGCTCGGAGCTATAAGACTGACCCCGATTTTTGTATTTTCACGCGCACATAATGAAAACGAGCCTAATACACGAGGTTCAACTACTAAAGCAAGATGTGTATTTGTGTTTGCGCATGATACTATTTATGTGATGCGATGGGCTTATCGACGGGGAATTACGACGGAGGACTAGATTTTAATTTCTATGTCTACTTTGTATATTTACGTTCTATATTTCGTACAGCACGCTTAATATATCTTAAATTGATAAAAACATATCTGAAAGAGGGAAGCAATGCGTCGGCGCAGTACAATATTATAAATATTGAAATTTTGTTTGATAAGGTAGTCATTTAACAGTTTCCAATTTGACGCTATTTTAATTTATGTCAATTTTTAAGTTTTTAATAAACATTTATGTTTTTGATATAATATTGCATTGCGAAACGATGCTATCCTACTCTTATGTAGAATGACCACTTTGCACCACACGGTTTTTAATCCTTATAAGCTACTTCATATGGCTCTAAATATCAATTAGTAAGTAACTCAAAAACTTTCCAAATAAATATTGCTAAAAAAATTAAAATTTTTCGTGACTGAAATAACCGACTCAAAAACTAAGTTTAAATAATATTTAAAGGCCGACGATTTCTACAGTATTATTATCTAACATATGTATTATCTACTTTATCACAATCATTTTTATGCGCAACTAACCAAAACAATTCATAAAAATAAAAACATGAAAACACCGGTTTAGTAATGAAATGGTAAAATACAGATTGGTAATCTTATCCTAACAGACATTAAAATAATCCAAGGAAAATTAGTTCTGACTTTTAATGGAAACTCTTACCTAATCTTAAATCTACCTTACGACCTATGACTTTTATTCACGCAACCGCATCGAACATTGAAGATCGATAACGAGTTGCGCTTTTTTGTTGGGACTAGAGAGACTCTGTGCATCCTTCTGCAGGAACAAGAAAAATGTCAAACATAATGTAACTTTTTGAAATTAAACTTACAACTCTAAGTTCTTAACTCTAAATGTATACATATCGCATTTGTCAATATATACATCTCATGATATCAGTGAGATATGTGGGGCAAAAGCGTTTCTGTTTAATTTCAATTTCGTTTATAGTACTATCGAGGTGCGACGAACCGATTTCGAACATGTCGTAGATCGGCACATCGGATTCTTGCTTACAACTAATCTTAGGATTGAATATTTGGTTTTGCTGTTCTTTCGCTGGGTAGCGAATTGAGAATGGGGCAACTTAGTGCCAAAAAAGCAGAACGAAACAAAATTCTTATACCTAAGATAATTTACTGAAAACAACGTTTGATCGAATTTGCAAACCTAGTTCATTATATGATTATGTCGAGGTTCAAAAGAAAGAGCTTAAATAAAACAGTTTTCCATCTTTCTTAAAAAATGGTATTAGATTTTGTTGTTTTATTAATATTTCAAGTACATTTAATATGTACAATGAAAATATTGCTTAACGTTTTGACTAGTTATATTTATGCTCTTTCAATTTTTGCACTTCCTTAAACTATAATTTTTTACTATGCGCTAATACATTTTATTACATCCCTGAATTTTTCAATATTACTTTGAAACTTACACATTCACATACAACCAACACAGCAAAATAAACGAAATGCGCACGCACGTAATTTTTTGTAATTTTAAGGCTGTTAAACCAGGTCGTTTTAAAGCACAAGTCAAGATCAACGAATCAATTGTACACTCACATGCACGCACTTCCGAGGCAAGAAACACGACAACAACAGTTAGCCAACTTTCTGGCACATATTCGCACGTTTTTTTTTACTTCAATAATGTGTTTACGTTATATTATGGACAAGCGTGAGACTTCAATAACAACGAGGCTACAATGTAAACTTTTATACACACCGTCAGAAAAACGTCGAAGGCAAATTTGATCTCTATCGTTACATGTAGGAAAGATGGTCGTTTTTCTAAAAAGGAACTCTGAGACAATGCGACTACGACAATGGGATGCCGATTGAATTCAACTAAGCTTTAGTATATGATAATCCATTTTGTTGAAATTGAGTTTTTGTATTATTAATTAAGAATTAAAAGTGAATATTATGGGATTTTAAAAATCGAGGCAGTCTTCGACACTCTTCGTTGCAACGTTAAAGACATAAGGCTTTAACTTCGGGCGAATAATTGCAGAACGAACGCGGGAATCGCGAAGCTATTTCATTCTTTTCCTTAAAAAGAATTTAATTTATTTAAGCGACGAGAACGAAAAATAAAATCAGTATTGTCCTTGCTTCATCGAATCAACGAGGCACGTACAGTTTATGCGCGTTTTCTCTGGGTATATAACATTTCCTTCAATTTTCCTTCAATATTATATATATCTATACTATAAATCTGCTATACGTGAATAAATAATAACTATTATACTGTAAATGAAGATTATAGGGAATTCATCGTTGTTGTTTCACAGCTCTATTTTGGTTTGAACAAATGAAAAGTATTCAATAAAATCACTATAAAAACGAAAGACATCGAATGGCACTAGTTCGTCAAAGACAATTAAAAAGAAGCTTAAAAACTAAAAGAACTTTCAAAGGAAAACGTCGAAAGTTTAGAAAATATTCCATAAATACTGACATGTATCAAACACCTGCCATAATTTCACAAGTGAAATTGTGTTCATTAAAGAGGGAAACGATAAAAATCACAGAACGATCGAAGATAGTCAGCGAGTAAGTTGTATGTACCTCATTAATCGTTTATTATTACATGTATATCTAACACGCAAATGGGCCGCACCCGTGCTGATAAGTTTATATACACACAGAAAATATCCTGCGGAACGAAAGTGTCTATAGAAGTACGAGAGCCGCGAGAGGCGAGACGATTCACTTTGCCTCGGCGTTCTGTGAATACTTCTGCTACTAATTATGAGTCTTGCAAGTGGAATCTTCAGCCATCAAACTTGAAGTAACACCAGATATAATATAATGCTCGCTATAATATATGCGTACGCGTCAACGATATGCCTAGTACGTAACACTATCATAACACAATATAACCGCGTGCAAGTATGGGTCTGTTTTGTAGATTTTTTTCTCCATTTTTGTTTTTCGAATGTATATGCATACCACCTTTTTCTTTTGCAACTAGCGGATTTCTTAATTTGAATTCTTTCGTTGTTCGCGAAATCAATTAAACTCGAACTAGGAAAGCTGGGATTTCTATAAATCTCAATTAAAATAAATCTACACTCTATAAAGGATCATTACTGAGTTTTCTTTTCATTTTAGCACAAATTGAGTCATTCTTCCTGATTATTGATGATCAAGAAAAATTCTACTTTAATAATCTCACATTTCTTAAGGAAAAATTCGCGCATCTTATTAAGTGTTCATTTCTCCGTACGCTAGACGCAAGTTATGAAAATTGCCAACTTAAATGTAATGAAAACGGAGGTTGCGTCGCTGCTCTTAAAGTGCTTTTAACTGACACCTCGACCTCTAAGACTCTATCGAATTAGTCGCGGCTCTTCTATCTCGTTCTTACAAAATCTCTACACTTACATCTTAAAATTCATCCATAAAAAGAGTGTAAATTTATTTTAACCCAATCACTTCAGTAATACTTGCTCCCTCGAAATCCCTACCCCCCAGTGCGAATTCGCGAAGAACGGACATATAGGACAGTGGTCTCGCGCGAATTGCGCAGCCGTTTAGTCGGAGGAGTCAGAGTCCGAGGCGGCGTGGTCTGTTGCCTCGTCGTGAGACTCGCCGCTGGATTCTGGGATCGTCTTCTTCGGCGTCGATAGTGTCGCTGTGACGTAAGCGCCTGGACCTTCGCCTTGCGTGTGCTCAATGCCGACCCTAAAAGAAAACATTATTTGTAAAATAATCATTTCTTAAGTGGAATTTTAAATTTTAAGTTAGTTGCACTGCCTTGTTCTTAATTTTTTTCTTTGCTTTATTTTAATAATTGTTTGTATTATTTTTAGAGCTTACATTTTAAATTTAATTTATTTTTGATTTTATCATTTTAAATTTTAATTTTATATATTTGAATTCATTGTATCATCTCTATTCGTTGCAATAACCTTGACAGAGATGCAAGAGTAGTTTCTCGTCATCATTACCAATTAAAATTAATGGCAGGTGCCTTTCACGCGCTCTTAATGTATACGTAGAAAGTCCACGGATGAAAATATGATATAATACTTAACGTAAGTTTCACACTTCATTAACTAACAGATAAAAAAACCTGATGATCGTCAATATACCAATGAAATTGATTTAAAACTCCATTATTTCTCAGAAAATAAACTTGCATTTTTCTTATCCAAAAAGAACAATTACCGCGACTTTTCCAGCAACACGTACGCAAGTCGTATTTTTCTGCGTTCGACACTTTAGTCGTTAGACACGAGTCAACATCTTCGGGGTCAAACTATTGAGTCGTTCAAAAATGGGCGCATTCCTTTGTTGCACTAGAGGTCGACGCGTACGCGGTATTGTGCAAAGCGGCGCGTAAATTAGTCGAAGGTTTCTCAATATTGCCGAACTTTCACATCGGCGCATGTCGAGTCGCTGTTTAAATTCAATTTGAATCCGGACAGGCCCTCAGGCTATCGCGTGACAAGACCCTTTCAGCTTTGATATTATCAATTGCTGATTGAGCAATTATTATTATTATTCTAAATGCAATAAATTTCAAATTTCCCAATCAAAATGTAATTTTCTAACGAATTAAAAAATTCAAACTTTTTTTTACTATCACGTTTCTTAGAAAGCTGTTACAATGCATTGATTTTTCTTACAAGTTCATATATCAATAACTTTTCTCAAATTTTGAAGAACAAAAATAAATTCCTACCTGTACTCGTGGCGTGACAGATTCCTAACATACTTCTCAGGAGGCTGATCACTGTCAAAGTTCTGGAAGCTTACGCTCCTAGCAGTTGTGTGCGAAACCTGAGTTGCCGGCATCGTAAACTCCACGTAACAGTACTCGGACAATTTTTCGGGTATTTGGTCATAGGACGTCAAGTTCATGCGACAGACAAGCTGATGCGTCGTGTAGGCACCTAAAAAATTAAACAATTAATTTCAAGCCCTTGAAAAACCCTTAAAATAAAGGAGTTTATTATTGATTATACCTTGTCCCTCTTTGGGCAGGCGGGGCATCCTCCAGACGATAGCGTGGTGCTGGTGCTCGTATTTAGCCTGACCAGAGGTGACTTCCATGAGCTGCGGCTCCAGAGTATCGACAGCTCCGAGGAACCGTTCAATACCCTTGATCTTGCCAGTCCGTCGATGTGCAGATTTCACTGAGCCATACCTGAAGTGTTTTTCTACACGGAATAGGTAGATCCAGCATTCAGGAATTGGGAAGCGAACCATTACATCCTCACACGGTACACGACCCAGTTTGCGGGATGCAAAACCTGGTACCAGAATATCGGCGCGCAGCTCAACCTGAAATAACCGTCAATTAGTATTCTATTATTTGTACAATTTTTAATGTAAGAATTTGATTTTTGTTAAAAATTGCTTAGCGGCAGAGGAGTTACTTACCTTATTGCCAGTAACGCACATGACAGCTTTGAGTTGCAAAGGCAACTCACGATTCCGCGGTGGTCTGACACGGAATCTCATCAATTCGATGTAACATGCATCCGGTGGTTTAAACCTTTTGTTAGCGAATAAATTTGTTAGTAGAGTTATTAGAAGCTTACGTCAAAGCAAAATTGTTAAACATAAATTAGTGTTTGGTTTTAATATTAACATTAATAAAATATTTTAGTAGAAATAGTGGATAAAATAAATAAATAGACGTACTTAATAATTCTTGATCTTTCGTATTCATCTTGCTGGACACAAGCATGAAATTCTACATTTTCTAATCGAATCCATTCTTCAGTTGCTACTGGAATAATGTCGTGCCTGCCAACTACTTCTTTTCCTTGTCTCCAAATATCATTGATTCCCAATTCCACATCAGGCATACCTACAACCAATCACATATACTATTGTTAATATTTATTTGAAATTAAAAAAAAACGCAATGTAAATCAACTTACCCGAAAGGAAGCCCAAAAAGAATAGCCTAACACGGGCAATTTGCTTCTCGACGTGTCCGTCGTAGTGCTGCTCGACGTACAGTTCGTCAACGACGCTGATCTGCACCTCTTCCATCTTATACTGGAGAGCGCGGTCGCGGTGCACCGATAGTCTAAACAGCGCCTCCTCGATGGCGCACGAGAACGTCTTCATGTCCTCGTACTCCTGCGATCCCAACTTGAACAGCTGCGAGATCTAAGAAAACAATGACAAATTTGTAAAGTTTCGTATAGAAAAATGAATTTCAGACGATTAATAACAAGCGGTTGATGAGATAGTAATGTGATCTTATTCTAACGTAACAAAAAATTGAATCGTCATTAAAGTAGAGAAATTAAAATACTGAATTAGTTATATCTAAAATATTAAAAATGGTTTATGATCAAAAATAGTATTAGAACTATCTCCTAAGATTTGCTACTATAATTCTGGTATGAAACTAAATCTAATAAGATTTGTAATTCTAATTTATATATTTAAAGCGCTAAAGTATACGTATCTATTCTAATATTACTACAGGTTTTAAGTTTAACTCAGGGTTTTTAATCATTAATGATTATTATAAGAAACTTCGCAAAAAAATATTTATTTTTAAAATATAAATTAAATTTTTTAGAATATGTTAAACATTTTAGAATATTTTAAAAATTTATCAAATATAAAAAATGATAGAAACATTATTATCTCAGCTACCTTGCGATTACAACTGTTGAAAACTTCTTGCACTTGATGGGCATGAAGTGCGCTTGAATTTGTGCAAGTGAAATGGAAATCGAATGCCGTACTTATTTGCCAAAAACTTTAAAATAGCAAAGCTATAAGCTTATTGATACTGTTTGCGCATCTAAAAAAATTCAACTATGCATTTGAAAATGCGTTTTAAATATTGCCACAATGATCTTAAAAATCTAAAGCAAAACGTGTTTTTCCAGATGTTTACTTACATCAAGCTACTCTAATATGTAATATTTAAATTACAAATTTTCGATCACTGGGTGATAAAAATGTTAGTATTCGTTTCATTAGTAAAGTTTGTTAAAATATAAAAACGGTTGTGTAAAATGTTGTTTTTTAAGTTGAACGAGTGTTAAACCATCAGTGAGCGGAATGTTTTGCCAATATAATGACGAAGAGGCTTTTTTGCATGATTAGAAAGCCATGTAAGAGAGTCTCTTCGAAATTATATCAGAAACACCCGAACTACAGTACTTAAAGACGCTGTTACAAAAACATTCATGAATCATTCATACATATGGGTAAAATTACAAAAAATATCAGCAAATTCAAGTAATTCGAAGGAGACGTAATCCATTTTCTTCATTTTACTTCAATACTTAATTGAAACTTACTACTTAGTACTTAAATAAAAAACGAATTCTTAAATAAATAACGTGAAAATTATCCGTTAATTTTTTAATCAGTCAATTATTCTTTTCGTTTAATTAATTGCATTTCTTTTAAATTCATATAAACATTTACTAAATAGTAAGGAAGAAAATGCTGCGTGCTTATCGAATATCAGGGTTTAATCATCGTTAAACTCAAAAACAGATACAGCAATTCAAATCACAATTTTACGAAAGTATCCCTGGAATACCACCTCATTTTATGACATATATATTATACTATACACTCTAATTTTAAAAAATGAACAAATAAGTGAAAAAATGCTATATATGTTATCTAAATACTTTTTCGAAAATAAGTAAATTGAATAACTAATAAAGAGTGCGATATGGTGAACGTTTAAAAACTTCAGAAACCGTAGTATATGGTATTCCAGGGTAAAAACACCTAACACTTTTATCAGAAAACTTACCTGCGGCGCATGTTCGACGGGTAATCCAAGTTTCTTCAAGTCGCTTCCAAACTCCTTAACGCCTTGGTAATCTCCCTGAATGGCGTAAGCGGCAAATTGGCTAAGTTTATTCGTAATCCTCTCGGCCTTGGTAACCTGACCAGGCCGCACACCCGGGCGCTCCTTGTAAAATATGTACTGCAGCTTGACCGTAAATATTTTGCCGTACTGGTCGAACTGCTGGGCCGCAATATCTGAGACCGAGTAGCAAGCCAGCAATGGCAATTCTTGGAAAGGGTCTTTGTCGCCCTTGTTATTAAACAGCTGCAGTACTGGATTGTCGCCTTGGTACACCAACTTCACGAAAATCTT
The DNA here is from genome assembly GCA_035047165.1 of Ormyrus rosae. Classification (NCBI taxonomy): domain Eukaryota; kingdom Metazoa; phylum Arthropoda; class Insecta; order Hymenoptera; family Ormyridae; genus Ormyrus; species Ormyrus rosae. The sequence continues at coordinate 11,489,599 of JAWWML010000052.1, read as the reverse complement.
TTTCCAGAAACGTTGGCCAGTGATCTTTTTCTTTATGGGTTGACGCAATTGCATATCCCAGCCGTCGCCGGTATATGTGATTCGAGGGAAGTCTTCGAGTGGTTGACTTACGTCTTCATCGAACAATGGTGTCGGTGGAGTTTCCTAAAGGCCAAAAATTTAGTTTTATCATTAATTTATAAGCGGGAAATAAAAAGAGTAGCATTCGACACGAATAATTTAATATAAAAAGAAATATTTATATATATAGTTTAATATTGAATTAATTTATATACAATGTAGAATCGTGATCTCCCTAACTTACTGCTGAATACCTTTGAAAGATTGATCAGGAACTATAATTTCACTTTCAATTCTTCCGTAATTAGTTCAATATTTATGGGCTTAAAAGTAATCTGATTGAAAACTTTGTAATATGATCGAATGCAGCAGCATAGAAGGAGCTTACGATTGACCTAATTTTGAATGCCATTATCTGAAGTGAACCTTCAGCTTTCAAACCCTAAACATCCTTCAAATCTAGGGCAAATTTATTCCATTATAATCCTAATATTATAGGGAACGCATTTCTTATTATCTTGAGCAACTGATTTTATTAAATTTAGTTCTCTACAATTTTTTTTATCAACAGTTTTCAAACCTATGTCTCAGATTTTTTTATTTTTTACTTTTTAATAAACCTTAAAATACTATACTATAAGTTTGTAAAATATACTCTAAAAGAGATGTTGCATGAAATTATGTACGTATTTATTCTATCAAAACCTTTTGACTTTAACAAATTTTAGGAAGAGGAAAATAGGTTCATTTAAAAACTAAAATCTTTAATTACTTGAGAATCTGTCCTTGTCATCTCTGAAGGAAGAGGAGCTTCCTGGGGCAAAGCGGCATCCTGAGCAATGCCTGATTTGTCAAACGGATTGAAGCGTGGCGAAGTGTCAGCGTAAGCAGCGGTCAACGGACTCTTTGGCGGCGGTGCCAAAACTGGAACTGGACCACCTTCCACGTAACCACCTTGATCTGCTTCCTTTGGTCTTTGATGCGAATTTTTAAAATTAATATCTTTCTTTTGCTATCATGAAAAAAATATATCAAATGAATTATACATACTTGATGAATACACTGAAGTCCGGCCCCTCATCTGAGTCAGCGGAGTCTCGCCTCCTCGGGGTTACTTCAGGTGGTGGAGCGGTCATACTCAAGAAAGAATCAAAACCACCGTCTTCTTCTCCAAAACCAGTAACAGCTCCGGCAGTTGGGGCAGCGGCGGAATCTCCCCAAACTAAAATTGATGATATACTTAAATTGTTTATGTTATGTATGACCTATTATACTAAATATACTTTTTTTAAAAAATAGCTTTAATCATTTCATCTTATTACAGGCACCTTTGAAACTGATTTGAAAATATTAAGCCTCAAAATCGATATTTCTATAAGTTCAAAGATTGAAATTAAGATTATACAAAAAATTAATACAAAATCTTTTGAATTAAATTAGTAAAGCTTTACAAACGAAAAAAACTTATAAATATTCTCTTTGTATTATTACTTCTCGATTGAATCAATTAAAGCAGGATAAATCGAGTGTGCATGACATCTTTACGTTCCTTTCTTGCCTGACTCAATTGCAGGACGCACAAATGACTCACCGTCGCTGCTGGTGTCCATCGCGGTTTGTCCGCCCCCGCTGCCACCGAACGGGTCGAAGAACGGGTCAGCGGCCGAGACGTCCGGCTCCGCAGCCTTGTCGAACTTGGAGGCGAACGCGTCGAAAGCATCACCTGTATCCTGGATCGCCTTCGTCGTCGCTGCAAAGCTGCTGCCCAACTCCTCAGTTCTGAAATAAATTATTTGTGCATCAAGCTTATTGTCTTTTGTTTTGTTTCGTATTAAATTGTACAGATTTATAAAACTTTATAAAATTTTTACTGACATTGAAGTCAATTAAATTTTACTTCTGTATTCCTAAATGGCGATTCTACCAAAACAATCAAATACCTGTACCCAGAAGCTGGGAATTCTGCGGCAGGGGCGGGACTGCTAGCCGCAAAATCAGTAGCATCTTGCGTCGCAGTAGCGGATGCACCAAAGTCTCCTAGAAGGTCGGCAAAGGCACCACCTCCGGAAGCTATCGGAGTAGTTGAAGCTGCCGTAGTTTGAGCCGCATAGAAACTTGAGGCATCAACTGTAGTATCGCCAAACAAACCAGAAGCAGGTTGTACTTCCGGCTGTGGTTCAGGAACTGCTGCTACTGGTGTTCCTACGGCTGACAATACCTGAACTGGTGTTTGGGCTGTAAAATTAAATAGTAATATAAATATATAATAGTAATATAAAAATATTTGAAAAGCTTGCAAACAAAATTCACGTTTTAACTAAAAATTTCAAAAGAAAGATGTTAAAATTATAAAAACCTATAATTTCGGTAATAAAGGTTACTGCTCTTTTTAAACTAATAAATGTATCTTACCCCAAAAGTACTTATACAACCCATGATTTTATTAGAACGAAAAGAGAAGTAAACTCACCAGCGATAGGTGAACTGGTGGAGAGCGAAGGCCTCTTCTCTTGAACGAGATCCTCGAAGGGCTGCACTTCCGGCTGGCCGACATCGGAGAACGGGTTATCCGACAGTACCGACATCACCGGCGGCGCGCCATCGCCAAGGGTCGTGTCTGCTGGCGTCGCCGACGCGACGGCCTCAGCGCCGAAAGCTGCTGCTCCGGTCACCTCGGCCGTCTGCTGCGTGGGCGGCGCGTCGAACAGACCCATTATGTCCTGTGCATTGCTGGCAACAGGGTGTTGCTGCTTGGCGACGTCAGGAATAAGATCGGGCACGCTGCCGTCGACGTCGAGAAGGTCGGCGAAGCTGTGCTCCGGCGTCGGCGAGGGCGAGTGCATCAGCGTTGGGCTCGGCGTCCTCGTGGCCTGCAACCGGTCCAACATCTGGTTCGAGGTCTCGTCCATGGCCCCGGTCACCGATAGGATCAGGTCCTTTGTGTTCCTAGGCGGAGGCGGTGGACCTGGCCTGGGTGGCGGCGGTGGCCTCGCCGGTTTACTAGGCGGCGAAGTCACCTGTGAAGTCGGTGTTACAGCCTGTTGAGGAGGGCTGGATACAGGCGTGGCTTGAGCTACCGGGGCCGGAGGCTCATCTCCGAAGAGGTTTGGTTCAGAAGTCGCTTCTGGAGGAGCTGCAACGGTCTCTGGGCTGAATACAGCGGCTTCTGCTTGAGGTTCTGCTGCCTCGACGCCAAATGAGGCAAAAGGATTTGTAGAATCCGATGAGGGTTGGTACGACGGGTCCGGGACAAAGTTGAAGAAGGGGTTGGCCTCAGCTCCCGCTGGAGCAGATGCCGCATCAACTGGATCAGCACCGAAATCTTGCAAGAAGGGGTTGGATGTTGCTCCGGCATCCGCGTCCGTTGAATAGTCGTCCATAAGGAACGGATTGCCTCCCTTGGAATCCATCTTGATTTTTTATTTTAGTTTTTCTCAGCGACAGAAACACGCACAGATAGAAACACTGAGAGCAGAAAAGCTAGAGTTTTTAAATAATTATTTATTTATGAGCTCGGATTCCAGGAGCTTAAGTTCAGTTTTTCCTGGATTGACACTGGCGAAACTGGTATCGAACGGATCGTAATCTTCAAAGTCGTCTGTGTCCAGAGTAGGCGACAGAACTTTGTCAACAGGAGTCTCTACAGAGTCCAAACACAGGATATCCTTTTCCTCTTCCGCTCTGGGATCAAAGTCTGGGTCTTCCTCTACAACAGCTTTCTTTGCGAGCTGTTCAATCACCGGGTGAGGTTTAATCGGCCCTGGTTCTGGTATTTGACTGAGTTCGCTTTCCAAAAGTTTAAGTTCTGCTTTTCCCGGAGCGAGATTAGTTGCGTGAGAAGTGTCGAACGGATCCTTATAAGAAAGCTCGACTTCCTCTTCGATAGTACTGGGCTTGACGGTAGGAGCAAGAGGTTCTGCGCTTACGTCAACGTCAGTATCCAAAATACTGTCCTGCCTCTTATCAAGGGCCTTTCTTTTAGCGATCAAGGATTCGATAACTTCAGCGCTCTTTACGATTGGACCAAAATCGCTTTGACGACGGTTCTGATTCTGTGCTGCTACACCTGATTTTGACTCAAAGTCGTGGTCACTTTGGCTGTGTGGAATACCTCCTCCTTGATTCTCTTGCAAAAGCTCAGATTCAATGATCTTAAGTTCGGTCTTTCCTGGTGCGGTACTTCCTACAAAGCTGGTGTCGAAAGGATCAACGTCGGCTCCGTCTACCTCTTCTTCTGTCGGAACTTCCTCAATAGACTTTTGTGGATAGTACGGAGTTAAAGGCTTTCCAGGAAGCGCTTTTTCTTCTTCACCTGAAGCTAAAAGATCAGGTTTCGGTGTTGGAATATCAAAGGCAACAACCTTCGGTGATAAATCAAGAGCTTCTGGTCTAGAAGGCTTTCTTCCCTTGGTTAATGTCTGAGCTTGAGCCTCAAAATCTTCCTCCTTAACTTCAAATCTCACTTCCGGAACAGCTTTATTCCCAACTGGTGGTGGACGCGGAGGTTTCTTCTTCTCAGGTTGCGGAGTCTCGTTCGCTCTGGGGTCAAAATCGTCGTCGTCAAGAGAATCAAGAGCTGATGCTGATTTATTTTCGCCAAGAAGTTCCTTTTCCAAGAATTTCAACTCTGTTCTTCCAGGAGGAATATCTTGAATTCCAGATGTGTCAAACGGATCTACATAAGAAATTTCCTCTACCGGTCTAATAGGTTTGTCTGCCAATTGGCTTAAGTCAGTGTTTGATCCACCCAAAAGATCCTTCTTAGCAACGTGAAGAGAGCTTTGGTTTTGTGCTTTTAAAAGGCCAGTTTCATAGTCACGATTTAGTCCAGCAGGATCAGTTAAGGATATAGCAACGTCGGAAACAGGATATTCTTCTAGTTCCTTCTCGATAAACTTGAGTTCTGTCTTACCTGGTAGGATATTATCAGCGATAGTTGTGTCAAATGGATCTTCCTCGTTTACAAATGTAGCAGCCTCAAAACTAGCTTCGATGATCTCTTCCTGAAAGTCTACCTTTACCGGCTCCTTTTCAGCAAATGGATCCTCTGCTTCTTCTAAGACCAGAGGTTCTGCAGGTGCTTCTAAGTCAAATTCCTCGTCATCTAAGACAGGAATATCGTCAAGAATAGTCTTATCCTTCAGTAACTCAAATTCAGAGATATCTAAAGGTTTGTTTTCGTCAGCAAGTTTCTCGTCACCGTCGGCAGCAGGAGTGACAGGTCGTGGTAGAACTGGTGGAAGCTTTGTTAAGTCAATCGGAATATCAGGGAGGTCGCTGTCGTCGTCTAATAAAGTCTTTTCTACCTCTATAGGTTCTGCTGCTTGTTCTGTATTTTCAGTAACGACAATAGGTGCATCGTCATCTCCTAGCAAAAGATCTTGATTGGGTCTCGGCCTGTTCCTACCGATCTTACAGGTACTTACGTAGTCGATTCTACCTGCAAGTACCTCGACAGCATTGCCTAAACTAACAAGCTTCTTGCCAGTCTTGTCTACAGTTTTTAAAACTTTGTCAGCATTAGTGGTGTCGAAGGGATCGTCTCCAAGTTCTTCCTGAGTTGGACTATCTGGAATGTAGGCTAATTGTACCTCGATATTCTGGAGGGCGTCAATATAAGTGGTATCAAAGATGTCCTCATCAGCAGAATCTTCGTGCTCTTCGTCGTCATCCGGGATTTCAACGATTCCGTCTTCAGTAACAGTTAGAGGCTTAGCTTTCGCTGACTCGTCTTCCTCCTCAGCTTTAGCTTCAATAGGATTTCCGTCCTTATCAAATCCCAAGTACTTTTTGGCTAACTCCTGCTTCTTTGCCTGGACTTCAGGATCCTCCTCAGGATCAGGTTCAGGTTCCGGGGCTTTGCGCTGGAAGAATGAGGTGGACTTGATGCGGTCGAGGTCGTCCTGTGTCTTCTTGAGGATAGAGTCTACGCCGGAAGTTAATGCCTGGAACTTCTTCCACTCGTCGTTGCCAGTAGCTGCTGTGGAGGCCTGTTCGCTTCCGGCTTCACTTTCCGCCTGTTTTTGCTGGGCCTCTGCCCGCTCGCGTCTGTAACGCTCGAGCTCCTCTGGATCAAACTCCTCGTCGTCCTCTCCTTTCTTGCCCTTCTTCTGCTTTTTCTTTTTCTTCAGGCCCTTGGCTAGCTTGTGCATCCTCTAAGAGCTACCGTGGTGCGGAGGCCTCTGTAACAATAACGGACGGGTTTAATTTATAGGATAAACGTCGCCCTCCCCGAGGGGTCGCCGGTACACAGAAAATAAACTTTTATTGAATCTAGCCAATGTTGCTTCAAGCGACTGATACAGGGGTAATGTAGCTTAATCTCGTTTGGTTGACTTTCGAAAGAGAAAATAGAAGTTTTTTAAGCGAAAGCAAAGCCGACACAATTATTGGAAGCTCGAGTGTTTACAAGAAATTCTGTTAGGAAGTACTTGTTCACCGTTCCGAGAAATTCTATTAGAAATGCCAATTCGCCGTTCAAGTAGTTACGAACTGACTGTATCAGACTCTTGCAAACTTAAACTACGTTTAGTTCAATTTATTTATTAAAAACTTTTAATTTTTTTACTTTAATGCATTTTATTATTTTTTAATTCTTTGTACTTATACAATTAATTATAGTTCATATATTAATATTTTAAATATTAATATCAAAATTTCTCTCAATGTTTAATTGTAGGTTTTACATGCAATATACTTGAAGCATTGAAAACGTGCTTTATTGTAAATTAATACCAATGCGATCGAACTTTATTGGACATTATTGCAAGAAAGCTCACCCCTGGGAATTCTGGCAATCTACGCGGGCTTAATTTAACGGCTTAATCATTTCTGTTCGTGATCTTCAATTATTATGTAGAATCTATTATTATCCCAAGTAATCAATTTACAACAGATGTGTCATTTTAGCCTCTTAACTTTATTAAAAAGATTAAAAAAATGATTATTAGTTAGATTCAAACAAGATTTTTTTCTGTGTGACGTCTAAAGTGGATTGTCTTACTTTTTCTCTGTTATATCTGTCTTACTCGGGTTATTGCAAATTGCGGCGACTTTCTACTTTTATTTTACTACTGCTCTAAGTTCCTACGGGAATAATAGTGCATTAGGACCAACATTCTTATGCGAGCTGGGAAACGAATTGACACCAAAATGTTTAAAAATTATTTTTAAGCCATATATATTAACATTTTTTTAATTGCTCTTACATTATATTAATTTATGTACATCTATACTAAATTATTACAAAGCATAAAATAATATACTTTAATATCATTATTAGTTCAATAAGTACATATATGTATTAAATTAAATTAAATTTTGAATAGCCATGTCATATTAATTAAATATATTTAGTATTGAGCTCGAATCTGTCTTTTACTTTTAAGCTATACTTTATTACATTTAGCCCGTAAAATAACTGGCTTTTAATGAACAAAAAGTCATCCGAAATTTAAAGTTTAGCTAAAAGTAAATTATTATATATACATAATGTTTAAACTAAGCTAAAATTATAGCAAAAGAATGCAAAATAAATAGCTCGTACACCTAATAAAAAGTTCTTAAAAAGTAACTACCGCAAGGTCTGCCCTTTACACTGAAATGTAAACGAATCGATACTTTGGAGGAGGGCAAAGAAAAAGACGAGTCAGGTGGAGAAAGAAAGTGGTTAATTCGTTGCCAGCTGATATAATAGCGATGCGGCCAGCAGTCGCAAGAGCTTGCAAAGCAGCTGTAGGCGATGTGTAATCGCCTTAGAGGATTGCACCGCTATAATCCAGCTGCGTTACCTTTGCGGCATTTTAGGTTTCGGTTTCAAGTGAACGGAGAGCAAATTTTTGTATACCGCCGGCCAGAAAAAATTGGCACGGATTGACAATCTTAATTTGAAATTCAATTTGCATTTTTTAAAGAAAATAGTGGTTCGGATGTGTCAAGATGCTTTAAAATAATATAAATAACTTGAATGAATCGTTAAATTTATTTTGGAGATAAAGAAACACCGACTACGAAAGTTAGACGCTTTTAAGGAAACACGCTGGTTAATGTACACTTGAATCTCCATAAAAATATTAACATTTTATGAGAAGTTTATTTTTCAATGTTTTTATGGTTAAGCTACTCGGTTTTAATCATTTAAACGCGGAACTAACTTGCATAAACTTTTACGATACGTTAGTTTGGTTTCCTTTGTGGTTAAACTGATATTAAACTTCTCTAAAGTAACTTTAACAATTTAATTAATGCGTTATAATATAAAATGATAAATATAAAAAATGTCTATACAAAATTTTAATTAATAAAAAAGGTATTGTAAGTTATTGCAATACAGCATGCAAAGAATATTTAATAGAATATATAATATATATTAGTGATCTGGATATTCAAATAATTCTATCTTAGAAATTCATAACTCAAGTAACATGCTGCTTATATATTACATAGATCTTTCAAGCAAATAATAGAATAGTGTATTCAAGTCTCAAATCACAAAAAGAAATGTACTTGAAGAATCGTGCATTTACGCAATCCACTTCTACCATTAAAAATCCAAGAAAATTGTTCACCTTCTTAAAAAAGAGACCATCTCCGTTCTCATATACTTCTACTCAGCTCTACAAGGCCAAAACAAAAACAAAAAATTCAATTAGAACCAACGTCAATCCTATCTCAGTATGCGCATTCGCTGCATTTCCGAAAGCAAAGTCCACATTCACAAAGGACAACCGCATTAACTGATAGTACGCGGATGAGAGGCTGCCGTAGGCCGCGTTTGTGCCAGAGAAATATATCGATCTCACCTCAGCCGGCGAAAACTGAGCGCCGCTCCGCGGCCTGCGGGATTAGCCTCTGTCCTATGCCCGTTGCGAATCAATACCCGACCCCCATCCCCGGTAGAATATTAACCAGTTTCGCTGGGTTAACTGGGCTTTTTTAAATGGAGCTAGTTTTAGAAATTAAAATTTAAATATTCGCGAGCTAACGAAATTCAATTGTTTGATAATGATAAATAAATAAACGGCAATGTATCATTTTTATAATTACAAAATTGGCTTAAAATTAGTTAAATATGTGTTAATGATTCTACCAGGGATCAGACGCTTTTTTTTGTAAGTCGTTCCGGGCGCAGAAAATAGGATTGGCTAAGGGCTTTCGCGAGCTTCGTTGGGAAATCCGTTTAGGGATTATTCTGTTTTTAGAGAGTTTAAATCTGCTTTTTGAGAATAAACTTTTGTGTAGCTAATTCTAATTTTTTTTTACTGCAGAATATATCTAGAATTTAAATGAAATTGAATATCTTTTGTGGCAAATAAACTAAAGAAAAATTTTAATTTTCTTAAACTTATAGAAAATTGAATCAATAATACTTATTAAGCACACGTGGTAAGAAAAAAATGGTATAACTCTTCTTTAATTCTATATTAAGATGAGATTTTTTCATTCTGCGAATTCTGTGGAACATATCTTGGAATACAATAGACTTCCATTTTCGCGAAATTAAAAACTTTTATTACTTTTAATCCCCAAAGCCATCATAAATTCTTTTTCAATTGCGGTCTCAAAACTTTTTCTTTATTTAAACTACAATGAAAAACTAAGCCAATTATTCATCGACAAATATCCTCGATCCTCCACTCCTCATTAATTAAAACAAGCTCTCGCACCATGGCAAACGCAATTTACTCTTAAAAGCATAACACCACCGTGGCAGCACCTTCGCAAAATTGATTAACGAGCAGAGCGCCATAACATACACAACCCGATCAGCGGCGTTGAACTTTTTAATTAATGAATTCAGTTGTTCGGAACTATTTTCCACGGCTGGCGAGCAGAGGCGAAGGGATCGATCAGCCGCGCGGCGCCGTCATGTGTCGTTGCACTTGTCCTTTTAAAACGCGCCGCGCGGAAGCTAAATCAAAGAGCCGGCCGATTATTAAATCTGACCTGATTCCGAGTCCTTTTATTGCCAGGTGATGTGCGCACTCGTCGTTCGAGTGTCAATTTTGTATTAGGAAAGTATATAGGAGAGTATATAGCCTTTATTATTTTATTATTTTTTATTCCAGTTAGAAATTAAGGTGGTTATTTTGCATATAGTAGGGAATTTACGGTAGAATTCTTTTTATTGGTTTTCGCGTGGGTTTGCAAATATCCTTGACTACGTTTACGTGGGCATTTTCAGCAGTTATCCAGAACTTTGTTACGTACGGAAAAAGCGACTGTGATAAATTTAACAGCCCTCGTAATGCTAAAAATTAATTTCTGGCGAGTGTACATTGTTTTACATATAAAGTAGTGTGTATTTTGAATTAACTTTTTATCTGGGCGTTAAAAATGCAATTAGATAACTTGCGTAATTAAGGGAACGAAATGAAAAACGATTATTGTTTTTTTAGACCTATTTTGGAGATAATGTCCGAGAAAGAACAAGTTCTAATTCGCCGGAACAAATCGATTTACTTTAATCCGCAACCGTTTTTAACGAGATTTTAATAAATTAAAGTTCCAAACTGCGGTAACATAAAATCCTGATTGATAAATGCTTTTTTTATTAACGAAATTATTGGAGAAATTTCTAAGCTACTCTAAAGTTTTTAAAAAGTTTTTAGTCCATTACAATTATAAATATTATTAAATATGAAAATATTACTGATTATCAAAATTACAATAAAAATGATTCACGATTTACTATCAAATTCTCCTTTAAAAAAAATAATTTATTCAATCTTATCTTTTAATTTCAAGTAAATTGGAGAAAGTCTACCGCCTCTTTTTATCAATCAATCAAATCAAGATTGAAAAACTGAACTTCTTCCAATCATCACAAGCAGCTAAGCATTCGATTACATCATATATCCAAGCAGTCTCTTATTCAAGAGCTCCTCTTTTCAACGCGACGAATTTTCGTCTCAGCCAAAGGTCCGAAACCCGCGAAAAAAATAAACCTCCCGATAATACACAACTGAATAATTCACCGCGACAGAGAGCGCCCTATTTTTAGGTTATAACAAGCGATTTCCAGGCCCAACCTTGACCCACATCCCTCCTCCCGCCCCCGAACGCAGGCGTATCCACATCAGAACGAGGCGTATTATTCGCAGGTGCATCAAGGTTCGATTCCAAGCGACGGAGTCGCCGCCGCGTCGTTCGACGACGGAAACTTTTCCCTTTTTCTTTTTTTTTTTTTTTTTCGTCGACGCCGAAGGAGGGGGATTTAGGGGGGAGGGCCACGCCAGAACAGTGGCACACCGCTTCGAACTTATCGATTAGACGGGCCGGCCGGAGAGGGGGAGGGGGGGCGAAGGGAAACCTGCCGAAAGTCGCGGCGGCCGCAGGAGATTACGCGATTTACGCCCAGCCCGAAATTCTTTTTCCTCCGGCTGACGATTATGGGGAACGAGAAAAGCGTTGAGCGGGGATGTGCCGAAAAAGGAGTCGAAACGGGCTTGATTGGATTAGCGAGGCCGGTTTATTTACTGAAGGTGAAGGAGGGATGGCGCGGAAGAGGTAATTGCGAAGATATGAAAGTTTTCGCGTTGGGTTTTTTTCTTTTAGATTATCAGAAGACATTGGGAGCAGGTCAAGACTGACGAGGCGTGTATTTCAACGCGGAGAAGCTTCTGAATTTATTTTTTTTTTTTTTATTTTTATTTTTGAAGCGATAAATCAGCTATGTTTAGCTAAAAATTCGTAGAATTTTTTTTTCTTTTTTCAACCTATTCTAAAAGTTAAAAACAGCAAAAATTTGATCTTCTCGGTAAAATTAAATTTTAAATATCGAAAAACTGCGTCGTCGCGTTGATGCACTTTATTTGATTAATACTAAAACATTTAATTTCGTGCTATTTGCTCGTAAATCGGGTTTCGTCAAAAGAGGCGTGACGAAGCCGGCTCCATTTCCGTCGTCGAAGTATAACGAACTTCTTTCCTCATTTAAAAAAAAAAAAAGAGTACACCGCTCCTCGAGAATTACGGCGCTAAGGATCTCCGTATTTTTAGACCGCCCGACAAAATCCCCTAGCAATTTTCGCGAGAGCTTTAATTAAAGTTCATCAGCCGTGACTCGCTCTCTCTCTCTCTCTCTCTCGCCGCGAGAGAGCTTTCGCAGCTTTTCTGCGCGCGCCGCGCGACGACGGGCGTTCGATCGTCCGCGCGGCTTCTTTTCTCGCGATTCCTCTCTCTCTGGGTCAGTGGGCGAGGAGGAGCTCTGTGTGCGCCGCTCGTCACTGCTATTGGCCTGATTAATGACTTGTTTATCGGCCGGCCGACGAGGCCTCGCGACTGCGAGCTGGGAGGCTTTTTCGGTGGAGATGTCGAGGTTAACTGTTGCTTGACGTTTTTCGATGCTTTTGGTAAACGGGTTCGCGGAGGGGACGGTTTTGGGTGTTTTTCATTTCAGCGCGTCTGAAATTTATGGCACGACTCGTCGGTCTTACGGTAAGTATATTTCTAATAGAAGATGGGGTAAGTTGGGATGAAGTATACTTTTTTTCTTGTTCTTTAGAAACTGCGAGGTCTTTGATCAAAGTTATGCAGAAGTTACGACATTTCAAGAGCGGAAAAATAGCCGTTGAATATAGTTTGAGCAAAGTTTATTTCTAGCTTGCGATAATGTGAGAGAAGTCCTTTTTAATTACTGGCAACTTCAATCATTAAAAATTTAGCGGCTTTTTTTATATTTATTTTTGTAAAAGTTATGCTGTTTTGTAACTTGTAATGTACATCATAAAGGCTACTTGAAATTTACATTTATTCAGATTCACGTTTTAAAATCAAATACATTTTTTCAAACAAAGCCCAAATAAAGATTACACGTCACGCAAACATTTGTTTTATCTCAGAATTACCACTATACTATACTTAAAACGGCATTCCGACTGAGAATTCTGATACCCAATAAACTAATTCAATCTTCATCAGTAAAACAGTGTTTCCCTTTAACATCCTCGTCACCCTAAAAAAAAAAACCTATTAAATTTCACAAACCAATTTTGTTCCATAAAGCTTTTGTTTCTCCTCGCACGAGGAGCCTCCTCTAAAACAGGCGACCGCCAGTTATCACCCATCCCACAACTCGCGACGTTCGGCCGCGTCCTATTACGTCGCTCTAACGAGGTCCACTCTAATTACCGCACTCGTCTATTACGAAAGCCGCGTCTCGTTTATTTTTTTTTCGCGCTAAAAACGGCCGCCCGCATTCGCTCTCCTTCCGGTCTTCCCTCCCGGGTCGAAGATCAAGTTCATCCGCGGCCGCGGGAGGTGGATATATAATTCGGCGTATGCGGAATCGGGCGCAAGTGGGTGAAGGACGCGCGCGATTTTTAGATTGAAACAAGTGCGGATTTTAGCGTTGCGTTTCGCTCGGGAAGCCGCGGCGTTATGTTCGAAATGTTCGAGCAACATGTTTGGTTTAATAAATTGAAAGTTACGATCGTCGTGCGTTTTAATAGAAATTTTCTCGATATCAAATTATCGATTATTCTGTACGAGGAATTACGGTGTTGTTCCGCGGAATAAAGTTAAATGACAGTCTCGGTTAATGTTATTCAGAAATAATTTAAAGTTGGAAGAAAAATGCGAGCGCTGAATATAAAAGTCTATTTTTTCCCGAAGAGTTATAGTCGGGGAATGATGCAATTTTTACTTTCGCACATTAAAAATTAAATCTAAATAGATGCTAATAAGAATATTTTACTTCCATATACATTACATAAAGATTTCAGTGTACGTAACGGCTTCTTTTTATCAAAGAGAACATTAAAAATAAACGGACCAAAAATCGATATCTATAACTTTTTCATAACGAATAAATAATTTAAAATTAGAAAAATCTAAAAATATGAAATTTCACACAAAAAAAAACAATTAAAAATACAGAAAACAACGAAAATTCGAAAAACACCAATACACATCGGTTCAAAAACGTAAAATACAACAAAGGTACCACACCGAAACAAATACAGCGACGACACGAAGTATCACAAAGATACACAGAGAATAACAAAGAGATGCGCAGAAGATATCCAATAAAGTGGAAAGCAAAGGGACCGAATCCCTCCCGGAAAATGGAATTCGATAAAAGTAAATCATGAGACAACACAAAAATGGAACGGATCAGGATGATGTATCGACACTGGAACTCTAAGATTGGGAACTTAAATAATACCTTGAATAATGCCTGATCGTAGGAACAAATAGAAAAATCGTGGGTTGCATTACAAGTGAGCAGAGGTATCTTTAATGACAATAATAACTCTGGTAGAAATGTCGTCGAGTTTTCAGATACTTTATTGAGCGTTTCAAAAATCTTTGAATTATATTAAATTTAAATTTATCAATAAAACTTAATATTTCCATTAGAATCTGTTACAATATTGAAAAGCATATATAACCACTTTTAAAAGTTCAATTTTAAAATACCCACACTAGCTGCTTTGAACCTTGAATTTCAAGTGAAAAGTGAACTGAAATATATGCATATTTATCGTATAAAAACCTAAAGCAAAGCAATCGACACCTGTCTTTCCTCAAATTATTACTGATTTATATAACCACTCTAAAAATAAAACTGCCTCAGAGTAAAGTTATAAAAAACCCTTTCAATAAATCTCGTACCAGACTCTAATACATCCCAAATTTTCCAAAACTGCACCGTCGCACCGTCCAAAAACCAGGCCTCTCGAGCCCGCAGAGAAATCTCGACTCGCTTCTACCCCAGAGTTCCTAAAGGACACCGAAGCAGCAGCAGCAGCGAAAGCAAGCACCCCACCCACCCTCGCAAGCACACGAACTCGAGAACTCACACGCCCAGGGGGGGAGCAGAGAGAAGAAGCGGCCGCCACGCGGCGAGGAGCGGACTGCCGCGTCCTGCGATCGATGCTCCTGCCGAGGCAGGGGGACCTTCGCCGCCGCCGCCGCCGCCGCCGCCGTCGGCCCTTCGGACTCTCGCTTTCTTGCGCAAGTGCGCACGCACGACTATACGTCCTCCCCCCTGGCTGCCGCGCAGGGAGGGGGGTGGGGGAGGCCGCACTTTCGGGGTGCGCGCTGCACATGGCGAGCATGCCTCGTATATACGTGTATAGAGGAAATGCGAGCTTCCGATGGGACATCTTTTTCGAGACGGCGCAGGTGCTCGTCGGTCGCGGCAGGTTAATGCGTGATTTTAGACGGTAATGATTCGAGTTAAGCTCTGGAGTTCTTTAACTTAGGAGGAGAGAGAGAGAGAGAGAAAGAGAGAGAGCTTAAAAAGCTGCGCGGAGAAGCTCGATATCGAATTAACTACGACGCTCAAAGAGTACGAAGGAGCAGAATAGAGACTGTCGCGGTGGGAGAGAGGCGACAATGGAAGATATCCGTAGAATGTTTGTGGAGTTTGATTAGTTTTCGATTGAATATTGGGTTCCTTAGCGAATTAATGGTATTCAAGAGTGAAGTTTATAGCTGCTTCTCCATAGTGAAATCGTATAATGATTTGTATATTATAATGCTTATTAGATTATATATCTCCTTTCGAATCAAAAATAAAAGAGTATAAATATAAGTCGTAGTTAATACAGTGCAGCTATTAATATACCTGTCAGTGTAATATTTTTGTATTATTTTAAAATAATTTTTAAATATATTTAAGAGGAAGCTGATTCGCTTTAAAAATATATTTTGCTTAATTATAGGCATCAATGGTGCGCTAAATTGGAATTGATAAGCAATAATTAGAAGCACTATCGCTTACGCCTATAACCACTTTAAAATTTGACTAACAGGTTAGTCGAACTTATTAACAGTAAGTGTTTAATTGCAAATGTGCACTTTAAATTTAAACAGTCGATTTTCGCGCTCTATTTATGAAAGTCGAAGTCAGTGTACGAAACTCGCATTTAAATTAATGCAAATTGTTTCTAACCCAATTCATTAATTGATTCATTTCAATTCGTAATTTGCTACATTCTTTGCACCAAACGTGTAAGCTCATTTTAAATAATTCTACGCGTAAAGGAATATTATCCGTTTTCGCTTTTTATAGGTGATATTCAAATTTATAGCTTTGAAAAATTCGATAAAAAGTATTCCTTCGGACGTGAAGAAGATTCAATTTGACGTAAAACTGGTGCGAAACTGACTAGGTATAAGTTTATATGTCAGTTCATTCAATAATCGACCGCAAATGCTCCCGTTTTTACGACTACAGTAACCGTCAAAATAAGGAAACTGTAACTACATCACTCAAAATATTTCTATTTTTCCTTTAAAATTTAAAGTCGGATTTGTCTATTTCAACATCCAAGATTTTAAATTTAAACCAAATCTTAATGTGTAACAAAATAAATAGGCAAATTTTTAACTCAATCAGTTGAAAATATATATCATACGCAAATAGCTTTGTTGCATAAAAGATTTCATTTAAAAAACTATAAAAAATAGCAAAGTTAAAAAAAATATTATTTGTAATCGAAACATTAAAGATAAAACTTTTAAAATTCTCGGAAAGCAAATTATATTTCAGTTTATAAAATTTATAAATGAGGAAAAAAACAAATATTTCTACTGAAACGTGAGTTTTCAATAATACGTTGCAATGAGTCAATAAATTTATTATAAGAATCATTAATAAAAATGAAATGTATTACATTACAGAAAATTCCGTATCTCGACTTAAAAGGACTATTTTCAAGACATTAAAAAAGCTTAACATCTTCACTGGAGCAGAAAAAATTGCATATAGTCTTATAATAAGAGCAGTTTCATAGATTAAATGATTGAATTTCTACGCGAACGTGAAGTGAATACTCGAAAGTTTTGAGGTTAAAGCAAATTCCAAGGTGACAGGAATATTTCTATATTGGAACTGAAAAATAAGTTTCAAAAATGATGAAACTTCAAGCTCGGCATAGATTTTTCATTAAGTAAAAATAATCAACTGCAGCAGATAAGGTAGAATAAAAATGGCCTGATATTTGAAAATCAATATTTTCACGCATTTAGAATAGAAAGTGTTTCATCATAACGTCACATGTACTTGATGAGAATTGATTCTTCCGATTTTCTTTCATGAATGAACGAGGATAATAAAATACGCAGCTGACGTCTCCAAATTTAATGGGTTTTCTCGAATGTTGAAATGTCAAATGCCTTTCTCGCAAAAATGTGAATAACATTCGCTAATGTTTAAACATTCAAATTCGACTATTTCAAGTCTTTAGAACTTTATGAATTTCGTTTTTGATTAAATTTTAAACCAAACTTTTATCTAACACGTCGAACGTCTAAAATTCAAGTATCCGAACGCGGCGTTCGGTTTCTCAAAAATCGAACCTTTCTTAAATCTCCCCCAACCTTACTTTCACTTTCTGAAGAGAAGACCCAACACGCTAATGAAAAAAACCAGCCTCGAATCTTTTCGACTCAATAAAGTACGAGGGGATGTTCCGACCTGGCCGAAGGTCCTTCATCCGCCACCGGCCTTGGCGAAACCCGTGTTCCATCTCCTACTTCAAAATCGATCAAGGGCACTCTTCTCGGCCTCTAATCGAACCGAAGCCCCGCGGTCGCGCAAAAAAAAACACGCAGAGCTAAGACGAGAGAAATGTCAGAGTAGCAGGGCAGCACAGCAAAGCTCTCGGGGAAGAGGGACGAGGAGTGCACAAGATACTCACGATCTGCGCCCCATCAGCCACACCGCCTTTCCGAGCATTTTTTCCGCGTCATGTCGTCCGGCAGCAGCTGGCGAAACTCGTTCCGAAGCACTCGGTGGGCAACTCGCGCGGCGACCTGAGCCCGGGGAAGGCGATCTTCGAGTCGTCGTCGAGGAGAAGACTGACTCGGGGCCGCCCGTGCGCTATTTCCAGCATTGATCGCGCGCGCGCGCGTCCAGTGCCATCGAGCGAGCTGCGCATGCGCTGCAAGCTCGAAAAAGCGCCGGCGCCCCGCTCACGCTGCTTCCTTCGCTGCTGGCGGCCTACGTGACGAGTACGCCGGTCCTGGACGAGCTGGGCGGCTCGCGATGACGTTACTGATGATGCGGATGGGTTATTGAGGGAAACATTAAAAATTCGATAATTCTAAGATAAGAATTGCCTTCTCGTTGGTAAGGGTAGTTATTGCTGGCGGGAAATTTCAAATTAGAGATAAGTGATCTTTTCGTAGATAAGAAAAATTTTTATAAACGCTGTTAGAATTAAAGTAAATAATTTCGTTTAAATTAAAAGAAGACACTTATTTACTTTCGTCAAATTATTAATTAAAATCAGTTCAACATAATTTACAGCCAAAATAACAACTTTTGCCAACGATAATTCTTGTATCTACTGTATATTGTTTTTACCTTTTTTCTTTTTTTTAAGAAGGAACAATACTTTAGAACAAATATTTGAAATAATTAAAGACTTCTCTATCTACAATCTACATTCAAAGTTATGAAGTACAAAGTTATTGTCACATAACGATACAATTACTGCTACGGCGCTGCATTACAGTCCGGCGAAAAAATGTACCGTGGGAACAGTAAACTTCATTATTCCGAAAATCGGAACTCCGGAACGATGACTGCACTGTACGAACTGCGACTTCAATTTACAAGGTAAGGTAACGGTCATGTCAGCGTATCTTGACGCACAACGTGACGTCAATTTTCATAACAAATTCATGTCCGATTCCGAATTCTAATTACCTATCAATAACAAAGCGTGACTCGAATTAGATGTAATTACCGCGAGACACTTGTCGTGCATACACCATAAACATTCTCGAAGCCGAACAATTAAAGTTTATTGGCAAGCCACAATTAGCGCAAGCGTGACCGAACAGCTTTTATGCGCATGCGCAGCTTGGTATTTGGTTTGCCAACCTTGTTCTTGTTCGACCGAATCGTAGTGCACATTGGATACTGCACACGACCGTACATACGTAGTGCACGTACCGGGAGATAGGAAGCTTCCAAGATCCTATCTAAGACGTCTTGGAATATCTTCTGCAGGAAGTAGGTATGCGTACGCAGCCCCAGGTACCCAGTTACTAGCAGTTGAGGCGCCAACGCATCTCCAGCTACCAGGTACATTTTGTGAAGTTTGTGAGGTTATTTGGGGAGAGGCAACGCGGGCACACGAGTCGCCTAATGGCCGACGCTTGCCCGCGCGGATTTTTGCTATAAATCAGTGTTGCGTTTAATTTTCAGTTTTGAGAGAAATTTTTGCTGTTTCTGATCTGAGATTTTTAATTCAGTTCAAGGTGGGAAATAATAGAAAATAATAGAGATGATTCAACTTTCTGACTTGGGTTGGCATGTTGCGTGTTTGATGGTGTGCGTGAGCGTGTTTTATTAATATGTGATGCTTGTATTACTTTCAATTTTACATAAGAATTATTTGTTTCCGTGCAACTGATGGATTTGGTTTATTACATTTGCTGGTAGCATTTTAATGCCATAGCTGATTTTAATCACTGTTTCATTGTTTGTACATCAGTGCTGAAAATTAAAAAAAAAAAAAAAATACTGTACTGATATTGATACAGTTAAAGAAATAAAGTTTTTACTTTATTTTGAGCATAGATATTGCATTAAATCAATGTTTATACCATATTTTTTAAAAAAATATTTTCATAAAATTAGTTATTTTCAATAATTTTATTGAATGTAAATAACATTACTTGTTTGATTTAAATTCAAAAGGGTCATCTACAAATCTTACCAAAAATTAAAATTAAAAATCAAATCTAATACATAAAAATCATTCTAAAACAATAATATTTATACGTATAAAATACTGTAAGATATAGTATTCAAGCTGACATGATTCTAATAAAATAATTACTTTATTTAGTTATAAAGTGAACTAAGCACCACCAATGGAGCAAGAAACTAGGAGAAAAGGACCTCGGAGTCCTAGCGAAGAGTCTGATGGTATGAGAAGAAGATCAAAGAAATACGACAGGTCACCATCACCTAGAAGGAGATATAGAAGATCAAGAAGTCGATCAAGTTCAAGGGAGAGAAGTAGCCGAAGAAAAGAAAGTTCCAGAGAGCATGAATGGAAAGCAAACATGCAACAAACTAACAAAGCTTCTAATCCACCAAATACTGGGTATCCAGTTATAAATCAGTACAATGTAAGATTTCTTTTGAAATTCAAATGAATCATATAAGTTAATTTTTTCTTCAAATTTAATATTAAAAAAATATTTTAGGCTGCTCCACCACCAAATACTAGTCAACCACCTCCTCCAATGCAGTATGCTCAGGGATATGGAAACTACAACTATAATTATGGTCAAA
Organism: Ormyrus rosae; assembly: GCA_035047165.1. NCBI lineage: Eukaryota > Metazoa > Arthropoda > Insecta > Hymenoptera > Ormyridae > Ormyrus > Ormyrus rosae. The sequence goes on along the minus strand of JAWWML010000052.1, from coordinate 11,469,273 downwards.
GTTATCCTGATTATGCAAACTACCAGCAATCATCTGGCTATCGAAATGTAAGTTGTTACCTTGCACAATAAAAACTATCTCACTTAACAGGAACAACTAAAAAATCAAATAGAAACATGCATTATCTAAAAACGTTAGGGACACTTTTTATGTCTCTTGTTATTTTAGCGACTTACGTAAATCAACAAGTAGAACGTCTGAAAATAGATATCATGTTATTACATGCAAAATCTTCATTTTGCATTATTATTGCATAATGGCGCTAAGTATCTGTATACATTTATATTTGCGTGTACATGCAAAGAAAATAAAGCGTAAGTATACTATTAACCAACACTTCTATACAGACTTCTGTATCTTTGCCCTTAAATCAAACTCACTTTTACGTCGCTCCGATTCAATCAAAATAGAAAATTTCTAAATCTATAAAAAGCCAATCTAAAGTTCGCGTTTTCAAAATCCGTAAGAGAGTAAACGACAGGAGCTACATAAGGTAAGAGAGAGAAAAAGGTTTTCGCAACAGCTGGAAGGGAGCGAGTTTTGAGCGAATCTAAGCTTTGGAAAATGTTTTCTCTTCACAGGACTATCCGCCGGCGAACTGGCAAGGAAATGTACAGTATAACAGTCAGCAGCAAGCAGTAGCGGCTGCGGCTGCAGCGGCGGCTGCTGCTGCAGCTGCAACGATGCCCAGTCGGGGTGAGGCATCCCAGCAACGCGTCGTTGACCCTGCAGCGCAAGCTGCTCTTTTGGCCGCTGTCAACAGCAGACCCGAGGAAAATAAAAAAGAAGGTGTGTATAACTTACATTTTGTTATACTTTTACCTGCTGCTTTGGATTATCCCTTACATTCAGTAGATTATAGTTCCTATTTTTTATGTAGAAAATAAGATTAAAGATCGTTGATTAACGTTAGTTGATAACAAATTTTTTTCAAAAATGCAGTTTGATACAGTAAAATTATTTCACTTTATAACCAAAAATTTTTTAATTTAATTGCTAGTACTTTTTAAATGATGTTTTTCGTGAATTTAACAAATATCTTTAATCATTACTTATTAAAGTTTACTAGATTAGGTTTATGTACATATTAAATTCAAAATTTTGTTTTCTTATAAAACTGTTGGAAGCCTTAGTAATCTAGTACCTTAATAGTCTACATAATAGTGGTAAAGTAGTGGTAAATTGGAATTTGGTAAAACTTTTGTTCTTTTACGTAAAATCCTATCTCAAATAAAATAGTCGCTGTTTCCTATCCTTGCATGCAACCTGTCTTTATTAATTAATGATTCTTCTACAACAACCAGCCATTGCAGCAGAATTAAAACAACAAAAAGCAACGCTTGCGAAACAACGTGAAGAGTACATAAAGAAGTCATCAACATTGCAACGTGAGTTAGAAATTCTCCGGAAACAGTTTGAAGAAATCGGCAAGGAAGGAGGTCGAGAAAATAATCGCATTATTAAGGAAAACCAAAAGTTGCAGGTTCGTAACAATTTTATTAAACTTAAAGTAAAGTTCAAGGAATACATTTAAAAAGATTTATAAACTGATTAAAATTTAAAACATATTTTTTCTTCTTAAATTATTACATTTTTTAAATAAAATATTTAAAATTTGTATGTAAAAAAACGTTTAGTAAATTGAAACCATTAGAATACTCATAACTTTAGTAATATAATTAGTAATAATATTTTACTTTTATTTTCAGGTCGAGATTCAAAACAAAATGAAATCGATACACAATGTGATCGATATGCTAACCGGTATTATTGGCGACAAAATGACTGTCGACGACTTGAAAGTAAAATATAAACCAGAGTCTGTTAAGCATTCAAAAAGTCCGAAGGAGAATTTCTCTAAATCCTCTGCAAATACTCCAAATTCGGACGAAAAAGACGATGATCACTCGAAACCTGCATACAACTTCGTACATTACGATCCGGAAATGCATTGGTGCAAAACTTGTGACATCTTTCCCAAAACAGCTAAAGAATACTTAAATCATCTACATAGCAATGAGCATAAAGAAACCTGCTTGGTAAGTTTATTTATACCACGATTTTTTCATTGGCTCATAATTTTAAACGTATCTTTTTTGCGTATTTAATTATTGTTGAATAAAAAAAAAAAAATTTAATCTAGAAAAATGTAAATCTCTTAACTTTTTGATATTCAATTCTTTAAATCGATTAGAGTTAATTCATTTTTAATACTCAAGGAAGATAAATTATATTTTCTTTTAAAAATCGTATGAAGTGTCACGTTTGTTTTTCTGTTACAGGAACGGAAAATAGTTGACATGCCCTGGCACGACAGCAAACTTGAAGGAGCAGAGAAGGAAGTGCCATATTATCCCGGATTACCAACGAAAAGAACACCGATCAAAGGTATGCTGATTTTCAATAAGTAAACTCCTTCTCTTTACTAATTATTTAGAGAAATTCCGTAGCTTTCGCGCAGACACTGTCGCGTGTGCCTGGTATGTATTGAAGAAAAATGCCAGCGACATATTTCTTTATGAGCATATATTTTCATGCCCAAATAAAACTTTTTGATTTCAAAGCAGCTTTTGAAGAGCGCACTATTCTTTTTTTTTTATTTCTTGGCTAAATATATGCACTTCTCGTGTTCTTCAAGCTTTTGTGATTTAACCATCGTCGAAGTGTGTTTTACATTATTGCTCAGAAGAAGATTTTCTACGATTGTGTGATTCGTGATTGAATTTTTTCGCGTGTGAATTTTCTTATATCTAGTGTTCATACATTTTTATTAATTTAGGTTGGTGATGGTATAGTGATGAAGATGAAACTCAATAGTGTAATCAACGAAATGTAAAATTATCTTTATTAAGGCAACGAAAATCTCCAATTTTTTAGATTATTATATTTGTTTTTCAGTTTGTACAAATAATAATGTACAATATACCGTAATTAAGTAGATAAAAAATCTCTATATTTAAGTAATTATGGTATATTTAATAAATGCATTATGCATTTATTCGATGTAATTTATTATATGTAATTCTATATTCAAAATAAAATAGAAAACTCGCATTGTACCCAATTATTTTTCAACCCTTTTTTAGGACTTCAGCCGACGTCAATATCATTAATAGTTATTAGCTTTTTACCTCATCAGAGAAATATTGCCTCCTACTATTTAACGAACAAATCAACCTTTGCTTTCAGTGTGACACTTTGAGCATTGTCGCGGATAAGCACAAGGTCATTGTTCATGAAAGTTTATATTATATAGATTGCTCGCTAAACTATATACCAAATGCTTGTGATTTTTTAACCGTATTATCTTCTTTTCTGCCTGCAGGATTGCAGTTCTTCAGCCCGGCCACTGCGTGGTACTGCAAGCTATGTAATTCTTGGATTGGAGATCTACACTGCGCCAGCTTGCACTTGAAGTCCCGAAAGCACTCTGAGAACTACAGTGTAAGTTTTCAAAATTTATAACTGCTTGTAAAAGTGTCATTTTTTTCTTGAAGAGGTATCGTTGAGTATTTTAAAAATAAAATTTTTGAATTTTTTAAATTTTAGATAGATTAAATAACATAAATAATCTTATTTACATATTCGTCCAATTACAGCGGTTTGTTGACCAAAATCCACACTGGGAAACAGATTGGATGGCTGATCGTGAGAAGGCTTTCTCAGATGAAAAGCATAAGCAGATTCAGATAGAGATTCAGAAACAGAAGGATGACACTCCCCAGGCAAAGTCTAAAAAGTCGAAGAAAACAAAAAAGAACAAAAAGAAAACGAAGAAACGCAAGACAAAAAGCAGCAACTCTGAATCTTCAAGCGATTCAGAAAGCAACGAGTCTGAGGACAAAAATGGGCTTGCTGCTGAAGACCCTTCTCGTAGCATCAGAGTACAGATGAGAAACAAAATGAAGGGCTCTAGCCAAAGTCTTCATAATGACGACGACAACTACGGAGGAGGTATGCAAAAAATAGCGTTATTTAGATATTAAATTGTCATACTTAAAAAATCATACTAATAAAATTTGAATTTACTTTGAATTTTTCAGTAAATAATGAATCTGCAGAGGATAGAGAAATGGTGAACTCTCTGAGAGACAAGATGAAGTCCTTGCAAGAAGCAGAAAAAAATAAGACTCACCCACAATCACAGCAAAGCAATGCTCAGAACGACTTAGAAGCTTGGGGTCCTAAGGAGCCTCCAAAAACTACTGGATCCTTCTGGATTAAAAGAGATGAAGACAATAAAATTCAGAATCCACCAATACCTATTACAAAACCTGAAGACATGCCAAAACCACACATGGGTTTCTGGACCAAACAGCAAGTTATGCCGGTGAAGAATGCCACGGATAAAGACAAGGACAAAGATAGAGACAGAGATGACGATAGAGACAGAGATAGAGATAGGTATAAGGATGATAGAAGAGATTATAATAACAAGTGGGATAGAAGAGATGACAAGTATGAACGGTATGAGAGATACGACAGAAGGAGAGGAGGACGCGATAGAGAAAGGTGGGTTTTATTTTTTCGCCATTTTTAATCAATTAGGAGTTAAAAATAGTCTATTTTTGCCTTTGCAGTATTTTATTTTTCTTTGATACTTTATTAGCACTAAATACTTTATTGGCACTAAAATCATTAAATAAAATATAGGTGCATGTTTTTTCGCCCCTGAAAAAGAAATTTTCGGCAGCGCTTTCACAATTAATTAGCCCTGGAGATTACTAAATTAGTTTACGTCCCGTAATTATGCTTTTGTTAATAAAATGATTACGTTAAACTTTGTCAAATATACTAAAGAAAAAATGCTTGAAATGTTCCACAGGGACTATTATGACAGTCGAGGCAGACGACGTGACTCAAATGACTCCCCACGACATGAAAGAGGTCGAGAGTACAGTCCAAAACGATATGACAACAAATATAAACGCGATGACGAATCTATCGATGATAAGAAGGGTGGTGATCCAAAATCAAAAAAGGGTAGCAGCAACTCCTCATCTAGTAAAAAAGCACCTCCACCAGTTATGAAGGGTAAATTGCCGTTCATCGGACGCCTGCCGCTCTTTAAAAAGAAAGACGACCCTAAGTTACCGGAGAAAGAAGTTGCTCCAGTGCCATACAATCAAAGCAAATTCGAAGATACACCAAAGGTACCTGCGGAAATAATTAATCCACCCGGTAAGCATTTTTCTGTATTGATCAATAAATGTTGACTCAATCAAATATTTTATATCAAAATGATTGTTATTTTTCATTACCAATTGCAGGGGTTGTGCATGTACCAAAGCTTGCTACTCCAGTCCAACTGCCAAACAACCAAGCAGCCATCAAAGCCCACCAGATGAAAATCCTTGTAGCACCGCCCCCACCGACATTAAATGAAAAGCAGCCGAACGCTAATGGAAGTGCTACTAACAAGACAGAAGTTGTCGACATGGATATCGAAGACCAGTTGGAAGAAACGATTATAGAGAATGTCGAAACTGTAAAGGAAGATTCGACAAAAGCAGCACCACAATTGCCTAATACTAGCCGACCACCTCCAGGATACACAAAGAAACCTGAACCCACGCCGACACCGTTTACTCATACAGGACCACCACCTCCATTTGTAACGAATACTTTCGTTCATCCACCTGCGACCGTAAATTTATTTAATATTTGAACAGTGAATTTTTCAGGTATAACAAATATTTATTTATTTTTTTTAATTTTTTTTTTGTAGACACCTATGCAACAAATGCCTTATATGCATCAGATGCAGATACCTCCACCTGGTATATACGCCACTCCTCCTCCACCGATACCCACTGCCGGTGAGGTGCCGGGTATCGTACCAGGCGTACCAGGCGTACCAGGAGTACCAGGAGTACCAGTGCCAGTAATGCCCATTGCTCCAGAAATGACAGAAATGCCAGAGCCCGAGAAGCGCGCAGACGGTGCACCTTTGCCTGAAGACCTTCAAGAAGCCCTCGATATCATTTTTCCAAAAGAGAATGCCGAAGACGAATCACATACTCAAGAAAGTACGATAATGTACGGTTCTATGTACAGCATGCTTGGATGTGTGGGTTACGGACCAGACTATATGGATAAACCTCCACCGGAAATCACGCAACAAGAGCCTGAACTCGAGACAGCCCCAGGGCCGGACGATCTCAGAATGTTGGGCATCGATGAAGGCGATACGATTCTGTAAAATGGTGAAATCGCGTGTAAAGATTGACAACTAACTGTTCTCCTTTATCGACTGAGCGAGTGCTGTGAGAATATTCGATCTGGTTTTTGTATTTTAAGTCGGAAATTCGTTCGAAAACAGTGTTTTTTAAGAATTTTTTCATAATTTGAAGTTTTGAAAGGAATTTTATCACTGAGTGAAAATGTTAGAATTTCTTAAGAAATAATTCATTTTGAATAGTTGCTTCTTTAGAAAAAAATAATAGTGATACTTAGTAAGTGATTTTTCAGTACAATTACATTCCTTTCAAAGTTTAATTCTTTTAAATTAGAAAATTATTTTTACTTTTTCATTGATTTCGACAAAAGTATGTATCATGAGAATAGTTATACAAGTTATAAACAATATATATTAAAGACTTATGTGTGAATAGAATATATTTATTTTTCTAACACTAAAGTACTATGAATGAATTTTAACAAATTTTCTTTAAAAAAATTTAAATGACAAAAGTGTAAAAATTGAAAGCAACAAATAATAGAAAATTTATTAAAATATTAATAGGAACGTATACTGCAAAGTTTTGAAATCAAATCTTTGTTTTTTAACTATGAACTTGTAACTTTTCTGTAGGTAGATTATTATCTACACTAAATTGTAAAAATAAAGTAATCCATTAAAAAAGTACGTCAGCGACGTCGCTCAGTCGAAATTTTATATTTTCGTAGCCCCAATCTAAGGACGAAAATAGTCAATTTTACATTCAAACTAGTACTCCACATTTCAAGTAAAACATGCAGTGTATGTAGAATATATTTTCATGCTCCAGCGAATGATCCTGTAGAATAATCACTTTACATTTATCATTGTTTTTTTTTCTCTTTTTTTACGTACTGTCTTAGTTTATTTGTACAGTTTTTAAAAATACGCGCGATTCACGCGTATTTGTACTATTCGAAGTATTTTTAGTATTAATCAAATAAAAAAAATAGTGTTTACAAGAAAAGTATTTGTGAATTATTAAAACTATGACAAAGACTAAAAAACATTTAGGAAACAGACATTCGCGATAAGGAAAAATCTAATACCATATTGAATAGGCGACTTGGGTACAATTTTTATTGTTATGTTGTATATTGATCCCAGTTGGGATGGAATTATAAAATAAAAATACACGATAATTAAAACTCAAAATGACCAGATATTTTATTTCTTGTTACTTCATGTACATGCTATATTACATGATTATTTTTGTTTCATTCTTTATAGTAAATAGTGTTGTAATTTACATTTCCAACGCGTTAAAAAAGAATAAAATAAATGTTATCATTTGTACTATTATATTCCACAAAACTGAAGATAAATGTACAAATGCTATAAAATTTATTTTAATTTTTATATAAAAAACATTTATCGCTAAAATATTTTTACAACACTGTTTTTCAAAGTTAATTAATAAAATTATAAAAATCATTGAAAATTATAATTTAAACATCAAACATGACAAAGACAAGATTTATAGTGTATCTAAATATATAACATTCGGTTTATTGGAAAAGTCTCTTAAATTTGCAGTTATGACTTCAGAGATTTTTCCTTACATTGGCATTTTATGCATAAAAAGTACAATTATAATTCTACTTTTGGTAAATGTTTGATTTTAAAGTAAAAATAAAATAAAATGGCCCGAGAATACACTAATATGCTACTGTACAAATGTTTAATATAAAATTTTACAAATAAAAAGTTATATACGTGTAACATCATTTTCATTTGGGCAGTTCAATTTATGACTACCAAGCGTATTCTTTGTATTAAGAATACTTTTATGACCAGAAAAAACCAGTAAATAATATTTTTAAACTGGGGTTAGGCTAGCATTTATGAAATTTCTAATATTATTTCGTTGCGCGAAATTTTAAATGCTACATTAATAATGTAATTATAGGCTTACAGAGTCAGTCAGCGAAGAGAAAAATGGAATGACTACAAGGAAACGCCAAAAATCTAGAAATCTAAGCATCTCTAAAAATCAAACATTTTAGGTCAAGTGATCTTACATAATTATCAACTAAAGTGAAAATATACAAATGCTAGAACTTGCAACTGAATTCTGCTTTTTCAGATTAATTCATCGTTCATTTAGGAATTATCGTTAACTAATCTATGGTCAAAATTTAAAAAATTCTATTTTTCTAATAAAAAGGGAATGTGTCTTACAATAGTTCCAGATACAAATGCCATGCATATCGAAGTTTTTAACTTCCAATTAACATTTTTTTGTCTGTATGTAATAAATTCTAACAACACATACGTAAATACGAAAATTGACTATAATTATTTAAAAAACACTGGAAAAGAGAATTGTCAAAACTTATTGCCCTGTCATGTAGAAGCAAATAAACATTCCGAATACGAATCTTTAGACAAACCTTTACTTACATAATGCCGCAATAATTACTGTTACCAAACAATTATCTCGCCTATTCCTTTTAAACTCGAATAATTTTCAAGTTTTGTTTCTAAAGTCTCAAAGCAACTTCAGATTTTATAACTACAACTTTCCATAATTCTGCATAATTATTTATTCAATGTAAAAAATATTACTCAAACTTCTTAGAAGGAATAATCCTAAATAAAACTTCAGAAATTAGTTTTAGGCCAATACTAAGCAAGAAATTATACAAAACTTCGGTAACAGCAACTATCGGTCTTATAATCGCATAAGTCGTTTAGATTTGAAGTACAAGTCCGGCGCTGGAGATGTTGTCGCCGCCGCCAGCGGTTTGACTAGGCTCGGTACAAACGAGAACCGGAGCGACGCACACGTCGACGTTGATCCTACGGCCACCTACGTGGAAAACCTCGTCCCAGCAGGCCACCGGCTTCTTTATGTTGAGCGGGATCCGCGTGCCCGAGATTATCGAAGTCGTGAAACTGTCATCCATTATGAGCGTTGCCTTCCCCAAGTCGATCTGGAATTTTATGGTTTTGAATAAACTTTTCTGTGAAAAGGAGTGACATACTTAACTTAATATTTATATAAGTAATAGTCATTAAATGTAATAATATATGTATGAATAAATAGTAGAAGGTGCCTTTTACTGTTCTAAAAAATAAATCAAACCATTTTTTATTTAATAAAGAACAATAAATTATTTGTAATGATTGATATCGAGACTAACTAATAATACTTTTTATGAACTATGAAAACTGACTACTTCATTTAATAGTAAATAATAAATTATATTGAAAAACATAGTTATTTGAAGTAATGGCAATTAAGAAAATAAAATAATTTACTTTAAAAAGTCAAAATTTGAAATTTATATATTCAATATAATTAAAAAGCAATTTTTAAATTCTACTTTTTTAAAATCAGAATAATTTTGAAAAATAAATTGTAATTTTTAAAGAAAAAAAAATTACATTTTTCAACATTACAGATTTTTTTAAGCAAATTTAGTTTAAATGAGTTTTTATTGGCTAACATGAGTTTTAAACAAGTGTTTAAACTTTTAAAGGTAGAAAAATACGCCATCTGTAAAGTTAAACGAAGACTCTTGAACAGTATGACCAATTGAGGTTATGCAATGGACGAAACAAAATTGAAATCGAGAAAAATTGGACGATATTGTTGCGTAAAAGGATGTAGTAATAAATATGGCGATAAAGCGATCAACCCTATAAGTTTTTACCATTTCCCATCGAATAAATTCAAATGGAGAATTGAAAGACGGAAAAAATGGGTGCAAGCTGTTATCAAACACAAGTAAAGTTCTGCTTTTACGTAAAATTAAAAATTTTATTAGTTTTCTTTTAATTGTTTACTATCTTTAATTGTTTTTCGTCTTTTTTGTTAATGTAATAATCAATTCTAAATATAAATAATATAAACAATGCAAAGAATGTTATCTATATTTCAGTAAATTTGATAATGATTGGCAGCCAACAAGGTACGCTTTGATATGTAATGCACATTTTATTGGAGGAAAAAAAAGTGAACATCCTCTAGATCCAGCATACATTCCAACAATATTCCCTGGTAAATCCTTGGAAAAAGGATCAAAAATAAATACAAAAATGAAGCAATGCTTAAAAAAAGATCAAATTGATAAACCTTCATTAATAATTCCTGAAGATAAAAGGTCATCCCTTCAAAACTTTCAGATTATTGGATTAAAAACAAATTGTGATAGTAATAAAATTAAAATTTCCTGTAAAAATGAAATTCCTCAACATAGTGATAGTGAATGCCAAGTAAATTTTTTAGAAAGAAAACAATTTGATAATTGGAATTCTAATTATTTAATATGTAATTTAAAAGTCGAAAATAATCTGCATTGTGCAGAGACTCAAGTTAACATACAAGCAGGTAGTAATCAAGGCTCTTTAAGATCTAAAGATGAATTGAAGGCAGAAAGTATTAATGGATATGCAAGGATAAAGAAAGTAGAATTTTATGGAATATCTTCAATTCACTCAAACAATGAATTAACAGAATTTTGTGGGGTCACGTTTGAAGTCTTTAATTTTATATTAAAAAAATTACCTGAAATGAAATACATTGAAATCAGCAATGCAAACAGATTATTAATTTTCTTAACTAAACTCAAACAAGGCCTTAGCAATTCTACCTTATCTATATTATTCAATTTGCCTAAAACAACAATATATAAAATATTTACTGAAACTCTTACAACTTTCAATTCTCATGTACATTGGCTAAGCACAATATCTGCCAAAAATAATTTGCCAAAAATAGTTAAAGATTTAAATTTAAATTATAAAGCAGTTATAAATTTCCATGAAATACAGATTGAAAATTCTAAAAATCAGCAAGATGAAGAACTGTTTTACTCCAGCAATAAATACTGTCAACACCTTAAACTGTTTCTTACTTTTGAACCAAATGGCTTTATTATGCACAAAAGCAAGTGCTATAGTGGACAAAAGAGTGATAAATTCATAGTAGAAGATTGTAAATTTTTGGATTTGGTATCCTGCAGTGATGTAATATTAGCTGATAAAGAATATCCTAGTATTAAGACATTGTTAGAAAATAAGAAAGCTATTTTTGTTACTCCACCAGACATAGAAAAATCAGAATTTAATTTATTGTATGTAAAAGACTCTATTCAAAAAATGAAGAGTTTTAAAATATTATCTTCTATACCTGTTGAATTTACTGAGCAAATTGATGATATTGTTCAAGTCTGTTGCTCTTTAATTAATTTACAAACATCTTTGAAGTTGAACGACTATCAAAAAGTTTATTTAAAACAAAATAAATAAAGTTATTTCTTTTTAATAATCAAATACTTCTTTTTTCTTTTAAACTATTCTTTTGAAAACTATAATTTTAATATGTATGTACTTCTAAATTTATTTTTTAGATTTTTAGTTACTTTTTCTAAAATTAAATAATAATTTAAAAACTTACATCGCTCGTGCTGCAAACGTGTCGATGAGCAGTCAGAGATGCTTTCGCAGCGGCAGCAACGGTATTTTTCCAAGTCGATCCTTTGACAGTCAAAATAGCTTGATAAGCAAGTGTGTGGACGTGAATTCTTGTTAACTTTCTTGCTTTCTCAATTCCTTCACCCCTTGTCCTGATTAATTTGAACAAGGCCCTCATTTGATCCAGAACAGTAGCAACTCTTGGAGTAGAATTTGCAACAAGGGAAATGTTTCCATAATACAAAGAATTATGCAAGTTCACAATCTCCTGCTCATTCATTCCTAGACTGTCTGCATATGGAATGATTATATTGTTAAGTTCAGACATGAGGTTTTCTTCCGCAAAGGAAGCCATTTCGAAATGAATTTTTGTTGTTTCAGGCTGGTTGCGCATCTGTTGGTGTATCTTTTGTAGGCGGATGGTCCGCTCACCCTTTTTGAAAGGGAAATTGTCCATCATTTGAAGTCCACTGACGATTAAAAGATCTGGTTTAAACTCTGGCAGAAGTTTGTCTAAATCTTCTAGCCCACTAGCTTCTGGATTGTGTTTATCACTATGTATAATGTATCTACAAAATATTTTATCTTTAATTGTTGTCTTCAGAAAGAATATTTTTGTATAAAATTTAGTTACCTGTTTGCTCTAGCACTGGTATATGGCCCCCAATTCTCTCCCCTTTTATATTCTAAAATTAAGTGTATATCATCCTTTTCCACTTCTCCTCCAACAACTGTTATAGCTTCTGGAATCATCTGCCGCAGAGATGAAGTCATTTTTGCTGCAAGTATAACATCACAACCCTCTCTTACAAGTCTCATTGCCATTACAGCTGCATTTCCTCCAATCGTTGAGTAAGATGAAGGGTAAGATCTCGCTGCAGCAACCAGATTATCGAACAAGGTAGTATTAGACATGAATCGTCTGTAATTTTAAGCAAAGATAAAGTAAATAAAAAAATGTAGATATTTTAAGATAACTTATTTTATAAAATCACTCACTCAGCAGCTGCTCCATGCCTAAAGTAATAGGCAAAGCTTTTTAAAAGTTCTTCTTTTGTACTAATTTCATCAAAATGCTGTGGTTCACCAATATTTTCATTATATTCTAAAAGATTTCCTGCTTCTATGAACACATCAGTGCAAATACCATAACCAATGGCAACTCTTGGCCTTGGATTAACTACATACTTTTCTTCTAATTTCTCCAAAGCTTTCAAAACAGAATGCAGCTTTCGTTGAAGTAAATCATTTGAATTTCTATAATAAATTGCAACCAAAACTGCCAGGACTGTAAAGAGAGTCCCTAGTTTTACTTTTTTTCCATACCCCATTTTTTCAAATTCCTGCAAACAAAAAGTGTTTATTGATTGACTATTATAAAGATGTACATTATTCATTTTTAAACATGAATATAATTAGTTTGTTTAATCAATGCAACTGATTATTAAACAAAGAAAAAAAATATAATCTTGTTTCATTAATATTCTAAAGATTAATCAGAAACAGTAAAATCTGCATTTTGAATTCAAAATAAACTTTTTACCTATTTCCAGCTTACTCAGCTCATTTACTATAAATCTGATTTGTTATTCAATAAGGAAACGCACTCACAAATCTAAATTCTTTTAACAAAGCTACTTTATCAGAGTTAAATTATTTGTTTTCAAATATGAATATTGTTAATCTAATTGATAGATAAAACTGATTATCAAAAAAAAAAGTATTATTTTTTAATCAATTTTTTCACTATAGTTTTTTAGTTACAAGTGTAAAAAATTACAATTTGAAGTATATCTATATATCTCCATTTCTCTCCTCACTGAATCAGGAAATTTATTGCCACCTATTTAATACACAACCGTACTTCTAATCAAATCTTGTTACAAATCTACACTGGTCAGCAAAACTTTTTGGAAAACATCAAGTTCCCAGACAAAACCCATCACCTCATCACACCTCGCTAAAAAGTTACTTTCCAAATAGCCTCAAAATCATCACCTGTGGTACTCAATCAATCAATAACTAACCAACCAATTCCCGAGCACATAAAAAGTCGCACAAATGCCCATAAAAATCTACCTTTCTCCTCGGCAGCCGCAATTTCGGACTAGCTCTGGGGTCCCAGGCAGTAGCAGCGACGGGGACGAGGAGGAGGTTACTTCCCGGCGTGCGACGCGGACCAAACGCCTCGCGCTCGCAGTGCTTGCACTGCCACGTTAATCCGCAGCTCGATGGCGCATTGCGCGCAACAGCTGATACAATCCGCAATGTCATCCGCCAAGCGGTGACGTCCGTCAAGTGCTGATGCTGCTGTTGTCGGATTATTATGTACGAGCTTGACAATGCCGTATTAATTTCACCGGTAAGTAGCTATTTTTTACGTAAATTCTCAGCTTTTATTATTCTGAAATTTTCGTGGAGCGATTTTGAAGCATGAAGAGACGTGGAGGTTAGGTTGCTTAGAAGTTTTGTTGGATCGTTTAATTTTGACAACAGTTTTTTCCTTAATTGTTTACAAGTAGTTTTAAGGAACAGAAGAATTTTGCATTTATTCGGAGGTTGTTTTAAAGAATTTGCAGGAGGAATGTTTTTGTTCAGATTTGTTGATGTGTGGAATAATTATTTTTAATTGATTTGTGTCATACTGTGATCAAAACAGAGTTATAACGTCGTGTTTACATAATATATTGTAGAGATAGGACTAGGTGTACTTTTTTTAACCCATTTCTTTCAAATTGACGTAAGATAGGAGTTTATCTTAGTTGTAATACTTTGATTCTATTAGTATTTTCACTTAAAACTATATTTTAAAATCCTTCTATAATAGATTTCATCTAGTTTTATACGAAGAATTTTTCTCAATCTATTTTTTGTAAGATAACATTTTCGTTAAAAAAGTTAACATTAAAAAAAAATCAAATTTCGAAATTGTTTGAATTCGCTGAGTTTTGAATAGACTGGCGCCAAAAGATAAATTTTGTTGATTAAAACTGAATTGTTCAACTTTCTGTAAATAATGAATATGTAGTGTGTGAATAAAATGAGTAATGCAATAGTTTTTCCGGTTATTAAAATGAGCTCGACAGATCAGGTTGAAATTTCATGCGAATTTCGAGGTTACCGCGTGGATAATAATAATGCACTCGTGCAGAGTTTCTACTCAGCTTTAAAAAATTAAGATTAATAATAATTTTCAAATTAGAAAGAGATCCAAACTTGTTAAAAATAAGGTAATACGAGATCTAAAGTTATTACGCTGCGGAAATCAATTTACACCTCGTTATTCTATCTTATCTCTCATGTAAATCATTTTTTTATATTCGTCTTTATTATCCAAATAAAATAATTCTCTAAAATCTGAATAAAGTAGAATGAATTAGTCAAATTTTATGATACACTCTTGCAGGTTTCAATCTGCTTTCTGTTTGTCAATCTTAAACAAACAGTGGAAAACCAGTTTCTTATCAAACGATTAAATATTAAGTATATCATTCTAGAAGAGTTTCGAAAACAGTAATTCCATCTGCAAGCTTTCTACCATTTCAATTCTGCCATAAAAATACCAAAATAAAATAATAGCTTCCTTTCGAAAACTTCAATTTTATTAGAAATTTCAAAGTACAAATTATAAAGTCATAAACGCACAAGTGCAGCTCTGCTTAGAAGCAACAAAAACCCGGAATCGAAGCGCTCTTCCACGAAAGCCCCAGCGATCCCCCGAAGCATCTCTCCTCTCGAGTACTTAAAACCCTCGCGCAAAGCTCGAAAATTGCGCAAGACAATTCCCGAAAGTCCTCGAGCGGCTCTCCCAGCCCCGCTCGAGTCGAGCGCGTTTAGTCCCGACTCGTTTTTGCGGAGGCCTGGCGGCCAGATGCGGCCCGCTCCGGCTCTTTTTTCTCTCGGGCGCACGTCCGGTGTCCTGCCGCGAAACCCGGGAAGTCTTCCTGCCTGATAAGCGGGCGCCACGTGCGAGTTACATGCGATTATTGCCTAATGCCTTTCAGGTGATAAGGCGGGGGGAACTCGAGTGGGCTTGGAAACTCGGGGTTTTTGGCTTGCTGGTCAAGTGTTTGATTTATAGTTGTCAATTAATTGTGGTTTTAGTTTTATTAATAAAGAAAATTTGATTTTTGCTTCAATTTGAAATTTTTTATTCTGTTTCTTAGTTAAATGATTTACTTTTAAATAATTTCAACAATTTATTTAATTACGCAGTAGTGGTATATTTTTTTTGTCATTGTTTTTAAAAATAGCAGTTGTTTGAAATAAAACTGAATAAATTCGTTTTCTGTACCGTAAACAATAAATTATTTCATAAATTTGAATTTATAATCAAATTTTTAAAGTTCTCTATCAAGTAAAAAACTGTAGGAAACAACGTATTGAAATATCGCTACAAAATTAGATACTTTTTTCTGTTACATATTTATTCAGCTAGTAAAGATCGACGTTATCCTGTAAAAATAAATCAGTCATTTTTTTAGAATGAAAATTTCCTTATAAAATATTTACTCTCTTCAGAATATTATTTGAGTCATTGTCTAAATATCGGACGCCAAACACATGAAATATTAAATATTTAAATGCCTTGAATCTTTTCAAACGTGATTCTCGCCATAGATATCAGAGCATTTCTTACCTAAATATTCTTCTTGCAACGTTATATCATTTTCCGTCTGTTAGCCAGAAAAAGAAAATACCAAAAACCGCTTACGGAATTCTCGTCCTTCCCTTCCCCCCGCGAGCAAATTTACGACCAATAATTTTTTTTACTACCGAAGAAGATCGTTTTCTAAGTAAACACCTCGCGCACCCCGGAAAAAAAAGATCGACAGCTAAACGGTGCGCAATTTCAAAAGTCCAGCGCCACTTCAGCCTTCGAAACGTCGCGCGGGGGGTTTAATATCCGGCGCGAAACATATATACCTGACCTTTGTTTTTCGGACGCGGAGAGAGCGGGGAGAGAGAGAAAAAAAAAGAGAGAAGCCGAGAAAAGAAGCTGCGCCCGGAATCCCGTATACCTGCAGTCTCGGCTGAGGAGGGCTCGTTTCTCTCTTTCCTTCTAACGTCTGTAAATTGAGCCTCTTATGACCCCGTTACTAATCGCGCGGAGCGAGTCCGGATTCTTTGGGCGTTCATGCGGGCGAGTTCTCGCTGCGGTGGAGGTTCTGTCAATAGGAAAAGAATAGCTGCGGAGCAGGATTTTAATCAATGGTGGTATTTGACGCTCGCAAATTTGAGAATGAAGTGAAAGAAGAGGTTCGTTTTTTCAAAGAATAGAAGGACGTGCCAGTGGGACGTTGGGAGTACACTTCAAAAGACGGTAGAGTATTCAAACGTCGCGGATAAAATTAAATATTTTACAGTGCTCAGCTTCCTTGCGTCAAATCTTTAAAGAAAACGCGCCCAATCGACAAATTTTTGAAATAATTTCCTCACCGCAAAACAATAAATAGTGTATTATAACAACTACGTCCCAAACGGTGTTTTGCTCGTAAACGGCCGCAACTTAAAAAAGTCGACTCCGCGCGCGCCTCGAAAATCTCCCACATGCTCATCAGACCCGCCGCTCGTCTTCTATCCCCCGGCGTCCGAGCGATTTTCCCTCGATTTCCAGTCCGGCTCGCCTCGGCGTCAGCCTTCGCGGCCGAAGAGGGGGCGCGATCGGCCAACGGAGGGCCCGTCGCCGCGGCGCCTGGCTCTCTCTCTCTCTTTCTCTCCCTTCCTCGGCGAAGCCCTCAGTCGGCGGCGAGCCTTAGCGCGAGTCGCTCCCTCCTCCGTTGCCTCTCTCTCTCTCTTTCTCTCCAGTGTTGTATACAGTTTTGGGAAAAGCTGCGCGGGAAAAAGGTGTCTCTTGGCGGTGCGTCGAGTGGGTGCCGCAGTGTAGCCGCAGGTGCGTAGAGCGTCAGGAGGACCATCACGAGGTCGGGGTGTGCGGAGGAATTCGCGGCGCGGCTGCTTGCCTGCCTGCTTGCTCTTGGCGCCCGAGAGGCGCCGGCGCGCGTTCTTCCTTTTGCTTGCCGATTTCTCGGAATATCGAGAGAGGTGCAGCCGATTGTTTATAATCCCCGCGCACTTGAGGCTTGATTGAGCCCCGACGCTTCTCTCTCTCTCTCTCTCTCTCTCTCTCTCTCTCTCTCTCTCTCGACTTGGCTGTGGTAAGGCGGCCGAGCTGCCGGGGGGGATTTCTGATCCGAGGCGCGTATTATAAGTGCACGTTGTCGAGGACGATGATGAGCGCGAGGCGCGATCTTCCTTTTGGGACGCGGCCGGAAGATTACGGTGCGGTAAAGTGCAGGCTTTTGGATTAAAAATTCAAGGATTTTTCTTGCTCCGAGGGGGAGGTGGTTCTGGCTGGAAAGGACGTTTTCTTTTGTCGAGGAGAAGGGAGTTCGTTTTTGTTTTTATAGGATCAAGTGTGGTTTGTGAAACGAATCGAAAAGTGGAGTAGAGTAAGACAGTTGTGAAAAAAGATTTATAAAGGGATTTTAACAAGGAAAGGTGACAGTCAATCAAGCTCAGAACTCTTTCCAATAAAAACTCGATCCTTTACCTTCGACACTATACTTTTTACCACTCAACCTGTAACATAATTTATTATTCTAACGCAACGTCAAGCTTCGCCAGGCCAATTTCGCTTTAAAGCAACTCGCTCGCTCGCAGCAGCAGCAGCCACCGCAAAGCAAGTCCGTTTCGAATGCTCGAGCGTCGACTTTTCCGCGCCGCCGAGCCTGATCGGTAAGGCCACGGCGGCGGCTGCGGCAATTTTTCCAGGCCGCGCGCGTATCTCTGGCGCCGCGGCGATATTCGCCGCACGCGCCGAGCGTGTTTTCCATTTCGCAATTACGTACTTGGCGAGCGAGCGAGTGCGCTCTCCGCGCCGTGAAACCCGGCGGCGTCCCCCCCTTACAGGGGCTTTTCCGCAGCAGCAGCCGAGTTTGCTCTGCCGGCGAGAGATTTTCAGCGGACGATTGACTGGAGGATTCAATGGATCGAATTGAAGGGAATTGTTGGTAATGGAGCACGTTTTAGCGTCGTTTGTTGCTGGAGTTATTGCAGGGACTTGTTTTCGGAAGGACTGTGAGTTTTTTTTTGCTGGATTAGATTGAAGGGTTGAGTCGTTTTCATCTGGTGAAAAATTAATTTTGTTAAATTCTTGAAAGTAACGGAAAATACAATATAATACAAAAATTTCCACTTTGATTTGCAACTGATGATCGCGGTTTAAAATTTAAATATTAAATTTCAATTGAAAACTGATTTTATTTTCTATCAAGAATTTATTGAATAATTAAACGTGTCGATTTTATACTTTAAAAATTTCGGAAATATTATTTGTTTTAAATATACTAAATAATGAAATTTTATAAAAAAAAAATAATGTAGTTACAGAAGCTTCTTTTCAGCAGAATTTCCATAAATCTTCAAACTAGTCTTTAATAAATGCTAATTTCGAAAATACATACTAAAGAGTTGATTGAGAAATTTCAGGAATTACCATATTTAATTATTCAAATTATATTCTTGTTATACGTACTTTGAATGCTATTGACAAAACATTCAAGCATGTAAATCAACTTTACGATCACGACAATATTTTTTGCGCATAATAACAGATTTGAAGATACTAATAACGCCTTTCTTAAGGAAAATAGATATCGGCGAATTCTTCCAAAAAGCTGCAGTAGAAATTGTTTGAAATTCAGATAAGAGCTGCAATAAAACGCAAACGCTCGCGAAGACACGACATCAAAAAGCTAGCATTAAGATAAAAAGAAAAAACAGCTAATTCGCCATCTTAACATTGATACTCCGGCACAGTGCTGTCTATTTTTAGAAGTATCACTGCACATCGATGTATATTCTCTCCTTTCTCTCTCTTTCTCTCTCTTGCCGAGCGCTTTAAATGTTTCGTAGGAGCTGCTTTCTGTCAATGACTTATCTCTGCTCCTCCCCCCTCCGCTTCTCTGCCATTATTTATATAATATATCTATTAATCACGTCAGTCAGTGTCAAAAAATCAAAGCTCTAAGGCAAACAAAGCCCCCAAAGTGAACCGAGCAAACTTCCACTCAATGAAGCTAAAGTGAATTTTCTATTTTTTGCAGTGCCTGCATATGTCTGGATCTTTCTTCTACCCTTCAGGATGATAATTGACCACTGAACCAAATACACTCTACAGTGAAAATAGCAAGTACCAGCTGATGAGCTGTTGAACTATTGCTTGCGAGTGGAGTGGAAGAGGGAAGCTGGATTTGAAGTAACAACAGAATTTAAACAGTGCCATAAAGATGGACGTTGAAGAAAGGTCATCCAGATCAGGGCCGATGGCATCTTTAAACAATCTGTTCTCCTTCACCAGCCCTGCAGTCAAAAAACTACTAGGTATTTTAGTTTTATTTGGTTATTTGATACTTTATTACATAAACACAACAAATGTTAGATCATTCATTATGCTTTGACTATGTAACTAACAATATTTACTATTATTTTTACAAACAAATATTATTAGTTAGAAGAAAAATATACATCTTAGAAAAAATTTAATTTTTTTTTAAATTAAGACATAATTTTGTTTTAAAAAAATTGTTTATCCATTTAATCAAAAGTATTTAATTGAACAAATAAATTTGTAGGTTGGAAACAAGGTGATGAAGATGAGAAATGGGCTGAAAAGGCAGTCGAATCACTTGTTAAGAAGTTAAAGAAGAAAAAAGGTGCTTTTGAGGAGTTAGAAAGAGCAGTCAGTAACCCAGGAACACCAAGTAAATGTATAACTATACCCAGAAGTCTTGATGGAAGGCTGCAAGTTTCTCATCGGAAAGGTTTGCCACATGTAATTTACTGTCGAGTATGGAGATGGCCAGATCTACAGTCACACCATGAGTTGAAACCAATAGACATTTGCCAGTATCCTTTTTCTGCTAAACAAAAAGAGGTCTGCATCAATCCATATCATTATAAAAGAGTGGAGAGTCCAGTGTTACCTCCAGTTCTTGTGCCTAGACATTCAGAATATGCTCCAGGCAGACTTCCAATGACCTTCCAGCAGCACAGCGAGTCAACGATGCCTCAGAATATGTCTTACTATTCAAGTGACTTTAACAGTGGTGGTATGAATGGTAATGGAGGTGTCGACTGCAATAATTCACCAGTGTCATCTTTCAATGCCATATCTAGCCCAATCAATGCAGCCAACAACAGTCATAATCCTTATGGAGCCAATAATGGCCTATCAGAGACTCCACCACCTGCATACTCTCCTTCTGAAGATGGTTCACAGTACGGTCAGTCTCCATCACCTAATTCAATGGTATCTATGGACATGAGCAGCACACAGGATATGGCTCCAGTGCCTTATCAAGAACCTCGTTATTGGGCTTCTATAGCTTATTATGAATTAAACAGTCGAGTAGGTGAGGTCTTTCATTGTCAGTCACCTTCTGTCATAGTAGACGGATTTACCGATCCACGCAACAACTCTGCCAGATTCTGTCTTGGACAGCTGTCTAACATTAACAGAAATTCCACAATAGAAAACACTAGACGACATATTGGCAAAGGAGTACAGCTGCATTATGTCGGAGGTTCGCTGTTCGCCGAGTGTAATTCTGACTCTGCAATTTTCGTGCAATCGAGAAATTGTAATCACCAACGAGGTTTTCACTTGAGTACTGTCATTAAGATTCCTCCTACTTGTTCTTTGAAAATTTTCGACAATCAATTATTTGCCGATTTACTTGCGCAAAGTGTTTGCCATGGATTCGAAGCAGTTTATGAATTAACAAAGATGTGCACAATAAGGTATGCTTCAAAAAGCGTTGAAAAATTAAAAATGTGAAGTATAGTTTTGATAATTATTTAAATTATAATTATTATTTTCAGAATGTCGTTTGTGAAAGGTTGGGGTGCAGAATATCATCGACAAGATGTAACTTCTACTCCTTGCTGGATTGAAATGCATCTGAATGGACCTTTACAGTGGTTAGATAATGTACTAACGCGCATGGGTACGCCGCACAATGCCATAAGTTCAGTTTCATAAGAATGAAACAATATTTAACAGAACACTTAGGAAAAATCACTTAAAAGCTCAATTTTTCATACTTTTAATTCTCTACAAGAGATTGAAGTGATACTAAAATTAAAATTTAATCATTAAAATTAATATAGTATGTAGCTTCTGTGAAAAATTTAGATTTTTTAGAAATGTTAACATTTAAAAAATGTTGTTACATACTTAGATATTTTTGAAAAAAATAGCTGAAAAAGATGCCATATTTTAAAATTTCATGTTATCAGATGAAATTGAAAATTTTCATAGTGCAATATTTAAAAAAAGAGCTTATCATATCAAAAGTACTGATTTTTAATAAAAAAAGACTTCTTTGAGATTTAAAACATATAAGCAATATTTTGCATTGCCTATATTTACTTTTTGTGGGTTTATATTTAAACTAACTTCGATTTAGATCGTTTTGTTGCCCTGTAAATGAAATGTATAGTTAAGATTTTTAGGTTTTATTTCGATAATACTCTATAACTTAAGATTAGCATTGTACAGATAACTAGTGAATTTCTAAAACTAATTAGATTTTAACTAGACAGATGAAAAGTTTTATTAAAAAGTGTTAAAAAGTGTTAGAAATATCTTCCACTATAATGAAGATAATATAAATTGAAAGATACTTATTTGAACCTAGTAAAGTGTAGTTATAAAATTGATATGCAATTGTTTATGATAAAATAAGTTCTTACTTTAGTGATTGTTTTGATACAATGTAATTCTGAAAACTTATTTACTTACATGTAAAGTATGCAAAGTGAAATATACTGTGGTCTTCCAATCAAACAAACATAAATGTGAACAGTTGGTTATATTTTTATAAAAATATATCAGAAGTAAAATTATGAAAATTATAACATATCTTAAAAATGTACTTCAATTTTATTATATATGTACTTGTAAAAAATATATTTTTTCAATTGAAAAATAAATACTTTTAAAAAAACTTTAATTTATATATTTACTCCTTACTCTGAAAAAAATTACATTTTTTTCAAACTTAATAATTTTATTATTAGCATAATATATACTAAAAAATTGAGAAATTATGAAACAGGGTTACATATAGTTGGCAAAGTTAATTATATAACTAATATTTTTTAGAATATATTAATTATTACAAAGTTTTAAACAAAAAAAATATAGGCAAATTAAATAACCAAAATAGAAATAAAAATATAATAATACGGAAAACGGAAAATCAATTAATCAATTTGATCGTTTGACATGTATTTGACGGTCAAAGCAACAGCGATGACGATGAGACTATGAGAGGAGCAGAAGCCCGCGCTGTCCTTTTTCTTAACACAAGGTGACAATTTTCTTCTGCTTCATTAATTCTGCTGCAGCGATTATTGATAGCAATATTGCCTTACGCATTGACCCAAAAATGTGAATGCAACAAGGACTAAATAGCGGAATATTGACTAACTAACCATTAAACTGTGTTTCTACACTTCATTGAATTCTTTCAAATGAAGATTACGTTCAAAATCCGCCGCCGTTTTGGAAAACTTTGCACGTAAATAGTCGTTCAGTATATATATATAAATATATAAACATAAGATTATAAATCTATAAAATATTGGTTTTTCCAGGTTGAGGTAATGTTCAGAAATGGGATTTTGAAGTAATTAGAAGAAAATATAATGAATCCTCTGCTCATCTACATCTTAACCTACAAATGCCTTCTGTTTCCACATTTTTCTTGGAGAAAATCTTTACACTACACTAAAATTACGTGAATTTTTAAATTAATTTGTGTTTAAAGAAATAACAGAAATCATGGCAAGAAATGGCAGATCGTACAAAGATACAACTTGTTACAAAATATTTGATAACTTTATGATATTTATGATCCGTATTCTAGCACATGGAATCGCTGGTAGTCTATTGCTAGTACCAGTTTTATTCACTTACTTGAATTTAGTTCAGTGGCATCATTATATTGATGAAAAATTTCATGTTCCCCAAACCTTGAGATATTGTAGGGGTGAATTCTTCGAATGGGATCCAAAAATTACTACTTTGCCAGGATTGTACTTATTAGCAGCATTATTTTTGGGATACTTTGATAAATGTACAATAACGTATTTGAGATTTATCAATGTATTCTGTACATATATGAATTTAGCATTAGCATTAGAGATAGTTCATGTTTTAATTGGAAGACGTAAAGATAAAAATAGCGACAGCAAATTGTTTAACTACAAATTGTTCCTCACAGCTTGGAACATTGCTTTTTTCCCTCCACTTTTCTTTTGGTTCTTCTTGTTCTACACTGATGTTTTCTCAGTGTTTTTGATATTGAGTATGCTTTATCTGTATGTCAACAGCTGGAACAAATGCTCTACTTTAATGGGACTTCTTTCACTATGTGTCAGGCAAACTAATATCATATGGGTTGGATTTCTTGGTATGGAAAAAGCTTTAAATATGATTGAGGATGTCACAAAGAAACCGCATTATACAGACACTCTAAATCTTATTCCATGCATTAGGACTTTTTTCAATTTGTTTAGGGCAAAAGCCAAACAAGGGATCAAACCTTTTTTCAATTTTGTTTTCCAAATTTTGAGTCCAATCTTTTCTTACATTTTAGTTTTGATACTTTTCATTACTTTTGTCATTGTGAATGGAGGTATAGTTGTAGGAGATAAAACTGCTCATGTGCCAACAATCCATTTTACCCAAGTCTTCTATTTTTCAACATTTGTTTTTGTTTTTTCATGGCCACTCCTTATACCTTATTTATACAGTTTCTTTAAATTTACATGTAAACATTTTATATTAATGATTCTTTTCTTAACTTTTATTACATTGGTAGTTCACTTTAATACTTTGGTACATCCTTATGTATTAGCAGATAATAGACACTATACATTTTATATTTGGAAAAACTTTATGAACCGATATTTCTACTTTAAGTATTTATTAATACCTCTTTATGCTTTTGCAATATTTGCGATTTTACAATCTATAAATCATTTAAGACTGTTATCAATAGTAGCTTACGTGTCATGTGTTTGCATTGTACTTGTACCTCAGTTATTATTAGAGCCAAGATATTTCATTCTTCCATACATATTTTTTAGATTTCATCAAAAGGAACCTTCAAACTGGCAATTAGTGGCCGAAACTCTTACAAATATTATCATAAATGGTGCACAATTTTTGTTATTTATAAATAAAACTTTTGATTGGGAAGATGAAGAATATCCACAAAGAATTGCTTGGTAGATCATTATTATTTAATAGTTGTAAAAATTATTTGTACAATCATTCTAGATAAAAAGTAACAAATTATGTGATGTTTATAAAATGGATTATGACTGCCTTAATAGAATTTTGATGTTACTGATAAATACGTATTTGATAATTAATAAAACTTAAATGTTAACTCCTCCATAACTCTATATCAAAAACATAAAATTTATATGTGATTGATATTATGCTGTGATAAATATAAATCTTTAATAGAATATATAAAATGTATATAGGTATAAATAAATATAAACTGCAAAATAATGAGAAGAGTTGTTTTTATTAACGTAGAAACTTCTGAGCATTCACTTATCTCAAAATATACAAGTTACAAAAATGCGCATATTTCTTTCATAATAAAAATTTATTTGATTAAAGTCTTTCAGTATACTTTGACACTATAACTTGTCTGCTAATTCAGCTGCTTTACTTAATACAATCTGCACATCCATAGAAGGAAAGTTCTGTAGCAGTTTGACATTAGCTGCAAAATCACCACTAAGTATCTGATCCTTGCATAGCAAAATCATTGCACAGCAAATGTGAATTAAAAAGTCAAATCTATTCTCATCTGAAAATAGAGAATCCCATATCCTCATAACATCTGGTAGTGGGAATTCTTGAGATAATAAGAGAGTTAACCATCTAAAACTATAGTATTGTGGGCATAATTCCTGTTGATTCAAGCGTGACCAGATTTCAAAACAGTTAGACTTCACTTCAAGTATAAGTTTGCTCATCATGGCATTTATTCCAAATTCAGCTTCATCCAACGACTTGATAAAGAAATCTCTTATTTCTGCCATGAGATTTGTAAAACAAAAAAAGGTATCTGCCTCTGCATGTTCTCTCCACTTCTGATCTGGATCACAAGCAAATGCATAGTATATAGGTCCGACGATTTCATTCATACCCTGAACATATCCCTGGCCTGGGTTTAACTTTGCATATAAAAACAGAATTCTCTCTAATACCTCCCAATGTGCTTCTCCCCCCTCTAAAGGGGCATAATCTTCTGCAGCCTTTCTTGCTGAAACTGAAATCTTTGTCACTCCAAGCCCTTTTCTTTCAACACTAGCACTCTTAAGCACGGTGTGATGTACCCTTTGATGTAGTCGTTTCTGCCCATTGCTGTGTACAATCGCTTCACATGGATACTCACTTCCCTGCTGGAAGAACGATATATCTGGACACAGCCTCCTTACATCTTTATCGATCTGCAACAGAACTTCGTTATCTTTAAAAAAGGTCTGCCACTTGCTGTCAGGATCTAAATTCAACGGATGATCAGCTTCAGTAACATCAATCCTTCCAGTTTTTAGATTTGACTCCCCTGGGATGACAATGAGGTCATCAATAAAGGATTTATACAGTTCCCTTTTTTGTGTCAGTGTCTCAGTCCACTTGTCTCTTGAGTAAGGTATATAATTAAGTAACAGCTTCCAGCAAATTGGTCGGAAACTTCCCTCATCTGGTATGCCATTGAAACAAAGCCTCCTAAGTTGGCAAGCATCGATCTCCTTCGCATTCAGAATATCTTGGAACTCCTGGGTCCTCCTCTTTAAAATACTCATCTCTTATTCAGTAAATATAAAAACTAAAGAATCTGGCAATCATCAGCCTGTGGGGCTTGAATGAAGGGTTAAACCATAAAATAATAAGGAAAGCTTGCTCGACTCGTCGAGTCAGTCCATGTTAGCCAGCTAACTTGGATATCGCGAAATTATCATCATGCAGATATCTCCGTTTTTTGTCTCCCCTGAGTCCGACATGGAACTATTGGTTTGTAAACACTACAAGTCGCCCATCGCCGAGAGAACAGCTGAGTCCACGCGGATCAAATTTGCGCTTACCGCAAGCTGATTGGTCCGCAAGTTGTATGTAGTGGGAACCAAAATGGCCGCTTCGCGGGGTGTTTCTCGAGCCGATATCACTTCTTTCACTTCTTTGTTTAAATTGCCGCGGCTTTTGAAAATACTTTTGAAATAAATTATTTTACCGAATCAATATATATCGTATGAAATTCGTACCAAACATTTGATAAAAGAAATATTTTTTTAACTAAAGAGTCTAAAGGAAATGTAGTATTAAATACAGAATGTTTATTTTATAGAAAAAAGTTTGGTCTAAAATATTAACGAAGACTTTTCAAAACGATAATTTACAACAACTTTTAAACAAAATGAAAAAACATTTTATTATATATCTTATTGCGTTACGACACTGGTGATACAATTTTTATTTTGTAATGAATAAAAGGATTTGCAAACACACATTGTTACATTTTATAAAAAACGAATTTATATAAAATATTTTGGCACATAGCATGTCAACGCAGTAAAATCAGATCACAGATCCAAATCTGCATGCTTTCAACAATTTTAAAACTTTAATGTGCCTCATTTAAGTAAGAATAACAATTAGCAACACCAAATTAAACCACTCAGTAGCAACTCTTTATAAAACTCTTTATAAGGCACTCAATGTATATTTTCTCTTCTAGCTTTTTTTCTTGTTCCTTTCTAATTAATCCTATCACGCCAAATACTGCAAAAATTTCTCTTTCAAACCGTCAACGTCAAAAGTCCTCACGATCTCGACATTTTTCGTCTTATTTCGCGCACTATCCGTTTCAAGATGCACGGAACCTCGGACAGGACTGCAAGGATCCGCGCTCATGTACGCGTCCACAGTGCTCAAAACCAATTCCGGCCAAATTGCAGTGGCCACTGCGAGCGAATCAGCGATCATCCATTCGTCGGATTTGTCTAAGATGAGGGCTTCGGCTTTGTTCAGGAAATCCATGACTTCAGAGTCCAATTTTCCGAGGACTCGTTGCCGCCAGTCCTTGAATAAAAAGTGCAATTGGGAATAAAACAGTCGTGCATTAAGATAATGAATGTAAAAATTGGTGTATACCTTAGAAATCGAGTACTTCCTGACAACGTCGTACGGTATGATCAAACTTTTCTGCTTCGTCGGTGAGTTCAGAAATATTGCATTACTTTCGGGATCTAAACCGAAGTTAAATTCAACTTTATCTGACGATTCGTCGACGTTCGAGCCCATCACGTAGAACCTGTCGACATTTTCTGTGAAACGTGGATCCAACGAAGCTGCTAAAGCTACATTTGTTAAGGAGCCAAGCGTTAAAATACTTATTTCACCTGTGAAATCAATTAAATGTGTAGAATAATTAAAATGGCAAGTAAAAAATTATAGTAAACTTTTTTACCTGGATGTTTATTTACTATGTCTATTAAAGCTAAAGCCGCATGTTTAGATCGATCGATGCCTGTGATCAGCTCTTTTTCAAATTCGAAATCTCCAAGTCCGTCATTACCAAAATAATCCGAAGCCGTGAAGTTTCGTACTAAAGGCTTCTTTGCTCCCCCGTAAACTGGAATCTGGAAAAACAATCTGTGATTGATTCAAACCTATATCTGACATTCATAAATTTTGCTTATTTGTAAAATTATTTAAATTAAATAATTACAAGCATTCTCAAACGTTTAAATTAAAAAAAAAAATAAAATATTATATTAACATTTTTCATTCCCCGTCTGAAATTCTCCTCTAGTTCAAGACGTAAACTGCAATATTGACATATCAAGTACACTCACAACAACACAGCCAAAAGCACACCCATTCTAAACCCCCCAACACACATCATACCTGCCGAAGCAACCAAACCACCACGGCTCCAGCAAGCCCATCCATCACACTCAAAACCGCCTCGCTCATTCCCGCCTCCTCGAAAAGCCCACTTATCAGCGCTACGCACATCCGCCCGGCCAGCGACGGTGAGTATCTTGAGCACGTTCCTCTCGACGTTCTCCAGGTCGGTGTTGCCGTAGGTGCAGGTGACGGCGACGATCTCGAGCCGCTCCACGGCGGCCAGCGCCAGGAGGAGCGCCACGGCGTCGTCGGCGCCCGCGTCCGTGTCGACGACGAGCTTCCGCGGCACCGAGCCGGCCGACGACGACGACGACATCGTCCCGCCGCCGAGCGCCGCCACGAAGTACAGCAGGCTGAAAGAGGAGAGCACGTGGTGAGGAGGCTCGGCGGGAGGGGGGAGAGAGAAAGCGAGGCGTACGGAGGACGGTAGCTCGCAGGGGCTGATTTACGTGGATATCGGATACTTTTACAGAGTTCTTTTCGGACGTCTTTGGGATATAATTATTGTCGGAGTGTTTGGATGCTATGACGGTGAAATGTTTAATCGATCTTGTCTCGGTTCGTTTTGAAATCGTTAAAATGTGTGTGAGCAATTACAGGCTGCACGGATGCTTATTTTCTCAAGTATTTTAGCAGTATCGGCATCTTAATTATTAATAATTTCCTATTCCGTTGGAGAAATAAAGGCGAGTGACAGATTTTATGTCACAGATTAAATATGTAATTCAATAAAGTGCATAGAAATTTCTTTTTAGAATTTTTAACTGTAGAAGTTCATTTAAGGCTCAGAAATTAAGATCGAAATTCAAATGCTAAAGTTTCCGCATACTTCAGTATTGAGCGTTCTTCTAAGAACGAGTTCTAAATTCTTTACGTAAACGTAGGTTCACCTAATCAATAAACTTTTCTTAAAAGGAAACAATTATCTAAAGTTTCAGTATAAAATTTGCAAATCGCATAAAATAAAAACTAAGCTGAGCGTGTTAAGACCAAGGAGATTAATAATTTAAACAACCGGAAAAAATAATTAATTTAAAAAAAAAACATTAAAATGAGTAATTTATAAATCATTGAATAATAATTTACGTAACTGATTAGATTGCGATTAGATTAATATTGTATATAAATTTTTAGTCATATAGAAAGATCAGAAACTCTTCAATAGAGTTCAATTGAATGTTTTAATTACTTAATAATACGAAAGAAGAACAGGTTTAAACAGTCAAAGGTAAAACTGTCTCTAGTTTCACCAACAGTCGTTGTACTAATTAAAAAACACCTCAGCGAATCAATTCAAACGTTAACACACCACAGATGTATCACTACGACTGCAAAAATTATCGCCAGAATCTTCCAGAGCATGTCAGAGAGTTATATTAGAGAACTCATCAAAATTTGCACGTGATTCGTCAATTGTAACTGCGAACTGAGCGCAAGACTCGTTTCTAGACACACGTGGTTATAAGGTATATGCGCAAAGAGAGATAAGGAAGATAACGTCGTTCGCGTCGACGTAAAAAGCAGCAGCAACTTCACCGAGAGTTTCCTTGAATTTTTCAATAACAATTGTATTTTTAGTTTTAATAAATGAGGATTCGATAATAATTAAAGATTACACTTTCATCAATCAATTTTTATTATTATTCTTTTTAAATTTTCGAACTTATGAACGTATACAATAAGCTTTACTTATATGAATAAAATAATTCGGTTAGGTTTCCTTGTAGTAAACAATAACTCGTTCCTAACGATATTAATTTTTATAGCAATTTTTGTCTTAATAATAGTCAGTAAATAAGAGATAGTCAGTAAATAAATAGTAAAGTTATAATACTCGGTAAATAAAACATTTAAAATGCAAAATATAAAACTTGATAAATTTTTTGTATTTCAGCAGTTTGTAGATGAAGAAACCTACAATAAAATGTCTCATAATTATTTTTGTTAATAAAAACTTAAAAAAAAAAGTAATATTAAATAACTTACGTGATCGACTCTATTTTGACATACATGTGGATCGCATTTGCAATCGCGACAAGGCTTCTTTCCTTTGCGACACGAACATAAGCGAGTATTACACCGCAATTTACAGCCGCAACCCTATAAAACATATATCGTGTACAAGGAAAAAAAAAATATAATATTGGCAATAAAAACAAGTACC
This sequence comes from Ormyrus rosae, assembly GCA_035047165.1. Classification (NCBI taxonomy): domain Eukaryota; kingdom Metazoa; phylum Arthropoda; class Insecta; order Hymenoptera; family Ormyridae; genus Ormyrus; species Ormyrus rosae. The sequence continues at coordinate 11,438,460 of JAWWML010000052.1, read as the reverse complement.
TTTTTATTTTTCTTTGGAAGGTGATCGCCAATTGAAAAATCTGAATCGTTTAGATTGTTTTCTTCCAGGAAACTCTGTTCTTCTGCAAAATTTTCGTTTCCAACCGTCTTTATTAACGGTTGTCTGGTTGCTTCTTGAGCGTCAGCATTTTCGTCCGTCTAAAATATTGTGCAGAAAAGGAAAATAAAAACAGATAGATTTTAAATCTAATTCAACTTTTTAAATTATCTAATAACAAAGAACCAACCTTTTGTTCTAAACTTTCAATTTTCTTACAAAGTTTTTTAATCCTATTGTTCGATTTTTTTATTTTTAAGATTGTTTGCTTGACATTGCCAACAATCAGTTGTAGCTTTTCATCTTCAATTATTTTTGTACTCCACTCAAGTTGTAGCTCTGAACGAAAAAGGGATGACAAATAATCGATATCCTTTTTCAATTGACGTTGTGATTCTAATCTAAAAGACAATTAATTAAAGTTTTAGACGACGATTAAATCAGAAGTTTTTAGACTAACCTTGTATTGTATTTATTCGATGATCCTGTTGCTTGAAATATTTGCAGACGGCCTTCGTTTTCTGCTTTATATAACTGTCGTTTAATGATCTCATTCAGCTTGAGTAATCTTCCTTCATATTCGTTCTTCATTTTTAAATATCTAACAAATGTAGAAGAGACCAGCTCTTCTATATTTTTTAGATCCTTATTTAGATTTTTTAATTTATTTATAAGACTATTAGAGTCTTTTTCATTGCTGTTGCTGCCAAATTTCGTAAACGATTCTGAAAAAATTCAATTTCTTCAAACTGAACTTTTTAAAGGTGCATTGTAACTACGTACCCACAATTTCTAAATAAGAGTTGAACACATTAGTATGAATATATTCCGAATCTGTTAACTGTTCTCCTAAAACTTTCCACATTTTTTTTTAACAAATAAATAATTATAATTATCTACACGTGAATGCCACGGATTTCTTGATCGAACTGATTTATGAACGGTTTGAATTTGTAGGTAAATAATATAATCTGAAACTGACTATCAATATTTTGGAAAATTTCTTACTGTTCTTATTTCGGCTTACGTATACACATACATATATACATATTTAAATAAGTTGTTTGTTTTGTTAAATATATTTATTTAAATGAAATATCAATTTCTGCAATTTTTAATTTGCGTTTGCCGTTAAGATTTGCGTAGTGCAATAAAGTTTTTGCCCTTGACTAACGTACGCTACATATAGCTAATTTATGTTTAGATTTTCGTAGTTTTTAAAATTGGATATGAAAATGCGGTTGAATAGAATCAGACTGAAAGGAATCTATTTTTGAAAAGGACTCCTCGATCGAACTTTCGCGAATAACCTTAGTAGAAGCGCTGAAACGGAATTAAAAAATGATCCAATTTCGTTAACGATTTTCAAGTGCGTCAAACTACACTCCAAAATAAAAAACAATTATCGTTTTGAATAAGACGTACGAAAAGATCAACAGGGTTATTCTAAAATTAGAAAAATATAATTGGCAGCGGATATAGATTTTTCACACGACAAACCCACACCACTGTTCAAAATTTTGAAAATTTCATCATTATTTTTGGGGCGACATTGGATATATAGCTAAGCAGCTTCACGTTGACTTCGTTGTTTTTAAGTGTTTCAATTTTATTTTATTATTTCCGGCTATTACTGTGTAATGGAAGGAAAAGTTTACGACTTTCAATGCAAAAGCTGTGTACAAATTAATGACCACGGTTTTATTATTCTCTTCTTTGAATTCCATGAACGGAGGGTAGTGATACACCGGTACTTATAAATATATTGATTGACATTGAGAAATTTATCTGAAAGCTTAATAAAAAGGTTTAACATTTTTCTAACTTATATAGAAAAATAAATCTTTTCAAACACAAAAAAGACACTATTATTAAAATCAAGAACAACTATTGGAATTACTTGCATTAGACTTTGAAATAAAATTCTTTTTGACAGAAATTTAAATTTCTTACAATTTACTTTTATAGAATATCAGAAAAGTTATCAGATAATTTATTTTTTCACTTCAGATAAAAATATTCAAAACTAAAAAAATTATGTACGTTTTTTAGGCCAAAAATTTTAAGCGAAATAAATGTAGGCATTATTAAATTCTTTTTATCTTGCTGTTGCGATTAAAGAAGTAATTTTCAAAAATTTCTTGCTAAATAAGTCCATAAACTAAATAAACTTGTAAAAAAATATAAAATACTTTAAAAATAAAACTTTGTACACGCTGACCTAGACTAAATTTAAACAATATTATCTTTCTAAATTAAAATACACGTTACATTTTTGAGAAATACAATTAGCTTATACTTTAGCTTATATTTTGTCGAAGTTGACTTTTTAAATTAAGTTTTCTGCAAATTAAACCGCATCAAAATTTAAGTAAATATTATTCACAGTTAATAATTGATTGTAAAGCTAGTAAAATAACTTAAGCAAAGGTACGAATGTCATCATAAAGGAATTCTTCGTGGCTTAATGAGTTTCTAAACTAGAACATCTAAAAGAATATCGTGATATCAATTTCGAAGAATGCCGACGACGTCATACTCATTAGATATGCAAGTCAGTCAAACTTAATAAAAATGACATTATTTAACAATTTATGATAAAAAATAGCTTTTCATAAAAAATATAGAACGATCGTTAATTTGAAATTAATATAAATCTTTGGCAGCTAGTATATATATCTGCTGAACTGCACCGAAAAGTCAGTTCAGTTTCGAGTTATTGTTCGAAAACTAATAACGCACTAAAATGTTCAAGCACATCCTTCTCCTGGCATTAGTCGCTTCTGTGGCTGTGGTAAAAAAAAATGTTATATTCAGATTTGGTTAAATTTGATTAATTGTCAAATAAAAAAATAAAACTATTAATCGAATTATTTTCATAGCTTTATTTAGTACAAAATTTTTTTGTGAATAACTACTGAGTAATATTATATTTATTCATTTGTCAAAATAAAATCTATTTTATTTACAATGCTCAAATACTTTAGAGATGTAAAGTGGTTTGATCTCCAAGTGTCTGCAATCAAAACTTCAAAATTTGATCCATATATTTACTTTAATAATTGGCGTTTCATTTGTTCAGTCCCAACCTGCACGTAATTCCGCAGAAACACCGAATGCTATCGCTCAAGACCAGCCATTAAAGGTAACATTAATTTTTCACTTGAAACTAATAAATTCATTGTAAACAGAAATAATTATACCGAATGCGAAAACAGAAATATTCTGTTATTCCATTTTCACCACCATCTGTTACGACTCTATTCCAGCCCGAGACGAAGCCAGCTGACTTAAAACCAACCCAAACCAAGCAAGCGGAGCAGCCGAACGACCTAACTCTGGGCCAAATAGTGGACCGGCTGACCGAAGCAGTGAGAATGACAATCCAGCAGGAGCGTCAATCAATCGCCAAGGCCCTCAAGTCCCTCCAGGATGCCGGAAACCAGTCCCTGAAGGCCAGCATGGACGCCGCCGCCTCCGGCTTCGACATGTTCCTCGTTGTGCCTAAATTTGGCAAGAACATCCTCCTCACTGGCAATAATTAAATGATTTATTGTTTTGAAAGTTTTCTGCGGTTTTAGGGGTTGGTTTGTTTATGAAGGTATATTTATCGAAATAAAGGGTTTTTATGTATTGAAAGTTTATTAAATTGGAGAATTATTGGACCTTGAAATTGTTCATATTTTAGTTTATAAGTTTTTTAATGTCCTATTATTAAACACATTGTTTTATGAGGTGGAATCTTATTACATACATTTAACAAGAGTTTGGCTGTACTCAAAGGAGGGCTTGCACCTAAGTCATCTAACTTGAAACGGTAGAATGCGAGTATAAGTGTTAAATGTATTAGATGCAAGCTTTCAGCTCATCTCTCCAAACCGACGATCTTTCTACCAGTGATTGGTCCCTAAATATACAAATCGTTCATTATACTTCTTGCATAGCACATTGCGGTATCACTTCATAAATATCTCCGTCGGAAGGATTATAAATACAATTTTGTCGATTCTGCTTCTGTAGAACGAACGTCAAAATCATTATCCGGCCCTTCCGAGCTTTCAGCGGAATGATATTCGTTATTAGCTTCGTAGAAAACGGGAAAACTTTAGCGAAATTCTTCAGCGTTTGCATGACGACTTAATCTGAGAAACCGCAGAAACGTGCGCACAGATTCCTTAACTCGTCAATGTCATCAGCGCTTTTTATGACCATTTGTTTAAAAAATTGTTACTAAGACTGTTTTTATATTTTTATCTCTTATGTTTGCATGAAACTCATAAATATGAATGCACTTGAGGTAGTACTCTAAGCAGATATAGCACATTTTATAAATACAGAGATACAGCGTGCATTTATCGTTACGTATGATTTTATTATTAATTTATTTATTGCTAAACTCACAGGCGCTGAATGCATATTTTGAAAAAAAGGTATATAATGATTTGAAGATTTTTCTTCTAGATTGAAAAATTTCATCAAATTTCATCCAATTCCGCACGACAGCCCGTGTTAAATTGATAAAAATTGAAACATTAATAATTTCTCGCTTCAGAAGCAGTAAACCTGTCAAAAATTTGAATTATACCGTTTCTATATATTAATCTACCGCTGAGTAAAGTTTTATCTCATTTTTGTCGTTAATAGTCGCAAAGAAATAAATGTGCAACAAGACAAAAATATTAATTTATTCAAAGTGAAATTACTTGAAGTTCTTTGTTCTAACTTTTACAATTTTTATTAGATTTGATAAGTCATTTGTCAGCTGACGGAAAAGGCGTGACCTGAAATGAATGTAGCAGTTTTAATATTATACACATTTTGATTCAGAGTTTTGAAAACGAACTCTGGAAGTTACTTTGCAACAATATGAAATCATTTAGTTTGAAAATAGATTAACTCTAAAAACTGTTTGCAGGTGTACTAAATCTTTCCTTATCTGATTTAATAATTCTATTATTTCACTTAAGTACTTTGATCCAACAAGTCGCAAGAAAATAGTTTCTAAAATGTTCAAAATTATTTACTTATATCTGATTTAAGAAAGCAATAGATTACAAAAAATTTTAGCTATCAACGCGATTATTAATTCGCAGAACGAGTACAATGAAATTATTTTTCCCGAGTCCGCTCAAGATGAATAATTACGCTCCGATTTCTGCTGTATTTATCTAATTTTATCAAGACCTTCCCAGTCGGGCATGTAAAACAAACGAGGCCTCGATAAATTTAGCCCGATTTTCAATGTATACCGACCGACATAACTTTATTCCGGCGAAAGAAGAAAGGCAAAATAATTGTTCTTGAGGCGGAGCATCTTTGCACTTCCGTCGGGCTTATCGAGAACCAGTTTGACATCGTTGCCCGTCGGTACAATCTCATATAGCGAACCTTTTCCGCGCGCACTCCGAACTTTTCATTGCGTAAGCCGCAATGATTTTCGTGCGGCCTTCTGCTTCTCTTCTTTTGATCTGTTGACACAGTTGCGGTTCGGGACCAGATGAGCGAGTGTCTTGTATAAATAGTGATTGCCGACTAGGAATTACTCCAGTTTGGCGGATCATTTTTTTTCGTGCGGGTGATAACTTTTTTTTATAAAGATGTTTTGGAAGGCGCTGCTACTTGGGCTCCTCTGCGTCAATTCACTCGTTCTGGTATGCGGCTTTGATTTTTGTATTGGACAGTGGCTAATAATTAATTATATTTTGATTTGTTTGTCGATAGAGATTTAATGATATTTAAATATGTATAAGATGATCACTTTACATAAAGTTGAAGGAAGCTAGTGAAATGAGAGAATTGGGTTGAATTAATTAGGTGATTTTTGAGTAACAATTTTACGAATTAAATTAAATAAAAACTTTTTCCAAACAATAATTTTCCCAGGTTTTAAAAATTATTCTTAAAAATATTTTGACGTTCAAAGACACACCTGGTTTATTTCGTTAAAAGAGACTGAGGACAAACGTTAGTATACTAAAGACATTTTATCAGTGCGGCATTGAACTAAGTTAAGCAAATATTGAATAATAAACTTATTGAGATTTTAAGCAGATTTTAAATCCGAGCCATTAATAATTCAAGATTTTTTTCGAATAACAACATTTTTCAGTTTATTCAGAAATTGTCTGAGTCGAATGAAATCCATAAATTAAAATCAGCTGCGAATGTTTGTTTAAAATTTTAAGATTTAAATACTTTGTGGTTAATAAATCAAAAGTTATTTTGTAAAAAAAAAAAAAAACTAGATATTTTGTCCCACAATTTTTTTTACAAAAAATGCAATTATATTTTTTTAATTTTAGGGTCTCAATGCTAATCCAAGAGGTCTTATTGAGATCGACGAAAGTGGAACAGTAAGTGTTTTCGAGCTCAGTTAAAATACAAACTTTTAATGATAACAATGTAGCATCAGTTTTCTTGTTATTTCAGAAAGACAACAGGATAGGAAGTAACAATGGCGCTGCTGTGGTGTGTATAAAATTATTACAATAAACATCAAGTCTAAATGAGAAAAACTTCAAATTGAAATCTTAAATGAATTTATATTATATATTGAAAAATTGATTTTTCAGTCGCCAACTGAATCAAACGATGAGGATGACGATGAGGGCATTAAGATTGTTGGACCAGAGGTAAATTTTTCAATTTATTTTTGTTCTTCGCGGTAGCAGAGAACTAATATTGATACTCGATGATATTTATTTCTTTTGCAGAACCCATCTGAACCAGGTGACTCGATGAATGGTGAGCTCCAGGTTTGTATATTATTATACTCTTGAAAGTTCTATGATTTTAAAGTGTCAAAGTTTAATTTAACGTACTTAAATTTCAGATTCCAAGTTTGCCTAGCGGATCTCAAAAGGTTTGTGTAAAGATTTGCAATAAAAAACTGATTTTTAACTTAGCAGCTGTTGCAGTAATGAATTACTAAAATAATTAACATCACAGAATTTTAAACTATTAAAATCATTGATTGTTTGATATTGTGTGATTCAATGATATTTTTTAATGAAAATTGTTGTACAAAATTAAAAAAATGAAAGGTATTAATTAAAATTTTCATGACTCTTTCAGCCGAACGAAGTAGATCCATGGAAGGTAAATAATAATTTAGCAGATTAAACTTCAATTTTCAGAAAATGCTTAACAATAATTGAACGATTTTTTATTTTTCAGCCATTCTTAGACCCCAACAATAAAAATTCTTTCGGACAAACGGTAAAAATATAAATAAAAGATAATTAAACACATTTTCGATGTTAAATAATTCATATTTATGTAAAATGATAAATATTTTTTGAGTAGTTCCCAAAACCCGAAGAAGTTCCTGTGGTTCCCAATCGCCCTGAAAACAAGGTAAATTATTAAAAACATTCTCATACGATTAATAAATTATTACTTTAAAATATGCATTATATTACAGTTTCCTGAACCAGAACCAGAACTACCAGAAAGTGGTGCAAATGAAGTACGTATTTCTTTACTTTTTATAAATTTAAATTTTATTTGAAATATTCATTTTTCTTCTTTATTACAGGTTCCACATGTGACTACACCTAAGTCGGAAACAAAATTCCCAGTGCCAACTCCGGAAATCCCAAGCAGTGGACATCATGTAAATTCATTTTATCGATTTTATCTTCTTTTCAACACATTTTAATGAAACTTCTAATATAATTGTTTTTTTTGTTTTGCAGCAACCAAACAGCGGCGGCTTCCAAGAATTGGTAAGTATCCCGCAATTAGTATGCTTAATCTATTCATTTCAAAATCTATATTTAAAATGAACTTTCAGCCACCTGCAGGAGCGACGGAACCTCCAGTAGTCGAGGTGATGATCAATTTTAATAATTTAATTTCTGTTTAATCATATTAGACGACATTTTATTGCAACGTTTTCTCAATCATTTGAATTTCATCATTTCGCGTAATAAAAATTATCTACACAGAATGAATGCCTTTACAGTCAAGAAACGAGAGTAGACTTTGTACAATAAATATTTGCATCAAATGCATTAAATGTAAAAGAATTTTTCAATAAGTAAAACTAACCACACATTTTTATTTTTACAGCAAGAAGAACCACAAGAGCCTGAACACAAGGAACCTGAAATCAAAGAGCCCGATCATAAGGAGCATAAACATAATAAGGAACCCGAAACACCGATTGCAACTCCGAAACCAGTAAATTTTCTATATTCAACAATTGATCACAAAAATCCAATTTTATAACTGAATAATTAATCATTTCCTGTTGCAGACACCCGAACCAGAGTCAAACAATGGAAAAGACAAGGTTAGTACAAAAAAGCTACGATCCGAAACCTTCCCCAAACTCTTACAATAAGTCAACTAAATTCCATTTCTCTGCTCTCCAGCCAGGACACGGCGGTCACCTTGGCGGTATCTTGAACGGCTGGAAGGACATAGTCGACAAGAACAAGGACGCCGTGCACAAGGCAGTGGACTCCGTGAAGGAGGCAGGCGAAAAGGTGGTCGAAGCCGGCAAGGATGTCCTCGGGGCCGGATTGCAGATCGGCGAGTCCCTTGGCCTCGGCAAGCTCCACCACAAGGACAAGCCCAAGAAGCACGGCGGTATCTTCGGAGGACTCTTTGGTACAAAAGAAGAATGAGTGCCGAGATTTGTGAAGACGGACAGAACTTTGTATGTTCTGAGCGGGGATTAACAAAGATCGTTAAGATTTCAAACAGTGATTGAAATTTATTTTTTCCTATGGTCCGTGGGTACTTGTATTTTAGTGTTTTATATCAATGTATTTAACATTAATGTATCGATTGTATTAATTAAAGAAGACTGTCGATAGTTTGAATGTAAAAGGAAGTCGCTATTAAAAGTGATACGGCTTCGTGGCATTTCAATAGAAATAAAATAAATCTGCAAGTTACTATTATAAGTTCCTTCCGTTAACGAAATTCATTTTACATGTAGACCAATACCAATACCAAATAGACCAAAGACCATTTGCAGGTCCAAACCATTTTATTGTCGCAAAATGGAATTTTGATTATTTCAGGCGTAAATTTTTCTACAAAAGTATGCATTTTATGTATTTAATAGAAAATTCTTTTTAAAGGCATTTTTTATGCAAATTTAATTTTTTTATCTTTCTAATAAAATTTAGTGCATTTGTAAGTAAGATCTTACAGTTACTTAATATAATTTTTAATAGTATTTTATAGCGATTTTTCATTTGTAGTATACAAAGTACATTAATTAAAAACATTTATAGCCTTCATAGAATTTAATAGTATTGGCACTGATAACATTTTAATTAGAAAGATTCATTTAGAAAATTAGAAGAAAATTTTTCTTAATTACAAAATAATGTGTAATACAGAATAATGTAATTCTTTAATTTATCTTTATTAAAGTAATTGGGCAACAACTTTATTCACAAGCTAATAATCTAATATAAATATATTACTTCATCCAAGTTATATTAATTAAGCTTTCTGCATAATTTTATTATCTTAATTTGATGGTTTTTCTTGATCATTTTAAAGTTAAAATTTGTATTTTTTAAAAAACCATCGAACAATTTAACTTTTCTTCGGAGGTAGCAATAAAAATCATCAGAAAAGTTCCATTAAAGTCTTGGAATAAAATTCACTATCAAAATAATTAAAGTTTATTGCTTATTGCACTGATTCGATTAAATATTTTTACAACGCTAAAATTTCTGTTCTGTCAATCTGGAACCGTCAACGCGTAAAAGTGAACGCGTTTTATTTGTAGTGAACGGCCAGACAGTAATTCATTAATTTTTAAACTTTATTTTATAATTTTAAGTTCCTTTTTTTCTAAAGTTTCATTAATAATCAAAAGTAAGTTAGTGAATTGTGACATATTAATAATAATAAATATTATTAACAAGTGCATATAATAGAAAAATAAAAACTACCAGATGTTGCAGCTTTACTAGATTATTTTTGACTTTTCTAAACTTTTTTGTGTTTTCTTTCATTTTATACTATTTTTCCTTTTTTGTGTAAAAAGCAAATGATATTTTAAATTTGGATTTTAAATCTTTTTATCGCGTGACATTTTCAGAGCGAACGAATTACCAAGAAAAATATTGAAATATGGCTTCAAAAAGAATTGTGATTCTAATATTGTGCACAGTTTTAGCTTCGGTAAATACACAGTTTTATAATTCTAATAGAACGATAGGTATTTCTAAGAATTCAAGCTATAAAAATTATGTTTTATAGTGCAACAGCGTAGATTATAGACCTCACGGAGATGAAGTGGAAACTTATGCATATCACAGTGTAAGTACATATATACTTTACAAGATATTAAAAAAAATCGAAATCATGAATGACTGGTTTAGTATCAAAATTACATTATATAAATAATTTTATTTAATTTAGAAAAATAAATTAAAAGTTATACCACATTTTGTTAAACTTCTTTTTAAAATGAATAGAACTATAATATAATAATATAATATAATAACTATAATATCTGGCAATATCCACAAGAAAAGTTACGAAAATCTGATTGAAAGTTCTGGTCAATAAAACAAAATATACATTTTTTCTACAACAGCAAAAGAAACCAGGCCGGGGTATATACGACTCAACGGAAGCGGATCCAGAAAAGATCAGCATTCAAGAGGCAGACCTGCCTTTTCAGTCAGAGAAGGACGTAGATCGGCCAATCTTCAAGCCAGATTCTGATGAATTAGATCAGGTACACGATATTTTGGAAGCTCATCAAGAGGGTTTAAACCCGCAAGAATCTCAGCAAGATCCCGAACATCAGGAATCGGAGCCTCAGGAACTGCAGCCGTTAGTTCAGGTCCATCGCAAAACGAAAGATGTAGAACCAGTTGCAGTAGCTGGATTTCGAAAAGTGACATCCTACTACCAAAGATCTGAAGAACCAGAGTCTGATTTCAACCGGAGATTGGAACCAGCTCCTGAAGTTTATCGGAGCCCGGCACCAGCTGCCTGGTTGTTTGGAGATGTGCAAGAAATGAAACATAGACAGCTTATTTCTGGGGTAATTTCAGTCATCGTTTGCAATCTAGTTCAATATTTGTTATCAAAGAATACTTTTTAAATTAAGTTTTTTGAGCGAAACCCGTTTTAGGAGTCATATGAAGGAGACCTTGAACTTTGACATCACATTCGTAATTAAAAGTTACTTTAAAACAAAAATAGAAATTCCAGTTTTAATTTTTAGTTAAAAATAGCCAAATTAGCTCTGCGGAACATTTTTTCCGCGGTGCATATCTTCAAGTAACCTTGAAATGACCTTTAAAGAGATTCCGGAGAGGTTATAGCTATGGTACGTCTTAATTATGCAATTGGACTCCATAGACTGTACGTACCTTTAAATTTCAATGTTTGTGACCAACTCGAGTTACAGTTTTTACTCTTTAGTTCGAGCTTTTACGAGTCATTACATTAGTCTATGATTTCTAATAATAGCAGATTCTAATAATAGCAGATACTTTTGAACTGAAAAAATATAAATCGATTTTTTTAATCTTATTTAACGTCACTTTATTTATCTTCCAATGTGCTTAACAGCGATGGATACATCGATTTAAGAGAGTCAATTTTTACTTCCCCTTATTTCGACATCGCCTTAAACATGGCTTTTCAATTTAAGTCAACTTTATCATCAGTTTCTTTTAAAAATTAGATTTAAAATAAAATTATTCTTTATGCAATCTAATAACTTTAATAATGTTTTTATCAGGTTTACCATCCTGATCATGACTTCAATGAGGTAGTTGTAGACTTTTAAGAATATAAATAGTTATTTCTCAATAAACTCATAAATAACTGGTAAATCCTTTTTAGGATATCAGCAACTCTCCATTTGCTGAACAGGATTCAACCGTAGTAGTTCCCGAGGTACTGATTTATATCTTGCATTATTCATTAATTTCTCAACAAAATAATATGAACGTATAACTTAAAAAATTATTTAAAAAAAATTTCAGAGAAGAGTAGTGAAAGGTGAAATAAGATGTGTATGTCAGGTTCGTACAGTACTATTTTATAAAAAATTAAATTACTCTTACAAGGAGAGTGTCTACCCACCGGATCGCGGATCTTAGTGAAATTGTTGGATGTTATATTTACGATTAAATTAATACTAAAAAATGACGTATATTTTTAAAATGTTAGTTCTAGTTCATTTTTGAGGAATTATATTCATATTTTATAATTAAACATGACTTTGAAGCAAATGAATATTTTTTGATCCAACAAGCCTCAAGTTAAAGCTCTTGCTACATACTTTAATTTAATATTTCGTTCAATACACTAAGAAGTGGGAAAAAAGTGAAAAAATCCATTTGATCCGCTAGATTGAATATCAAAAAATAGTCGACGCATATTTTTTCTTGTTGCAATTGAACATCGTGACGTCACAATGGCGTAGCATATCTATATATCATATCGTGACGCCATCGCCACTTTTCAAATGGCTATATCTTCGTTAATAAACATCAAATTGAAAAAATAAAAAATACGGGTCGATTATTTTTCGATATTTTATCTGGCATAGTTAATGAAATTTGATTCGATTTTTTTACCCAATTATGGTAACGGAAATATTTAAATTTTTGTAATCGCGATTTCCCCTAGATTTTTAAAAAAATGCTCATAACTCCGCTGTTAGGTCTCAATGGACCAAACGTTGAGATACATATCTTCTTTTTTTTCGGTAAGGAATAACATCTTGCAATTTCCCAATTCACAGTGGGTGGATACCCTTCTTGTTAGCAATCCTTGTAATAATAAACTATATTTAAAAACACATAACTCACAAGAAAAATCTTCAAAAAATTATTTTAAAGATATGCGGTTTTGAAGCAGTCGACGAAGATAAAACACAAAGACAAAATGTTACTGGAATAGAACCGAAAATAACAAATAAAAATGGTTGCAAAATACATAACGAGGTATTAAAATCATCAATTCGATAAGTAAAACAAAGTGACGTCAAGTAGATTCTATTAAATTGAATTTCAAATAAATAATTTTTCAGCCTGTCATGAGTTGTCCTGACTGTTGTAAGTGTTGTAATTGTTGTAATAATAATTCTACCGACACTTATAAGGAATTTGTTAACAATACGTGTAATGAGGTATTTCTTTTAATAATTATAGTTTTTTAATAATCTAATTAATAATTAATTAATTTAATTATTCTATAATTTCGAATCAATTTTTAAGTCAATTTTTAAATTTTCTTTCTTCAGAGTGTGAAAGAAAATGTTGAACATTTACCAAATTTAAACAAGACCGTTCATCGTTTGCACAAAGTAGTATGTATTTATTCTTACTCTTATAAAAAGGTATCATAATATAGGCTGCTATACGGATAATATGTATTTTTTCAGGTGGTCATCAATCATTCCAAAATTATAAAAAGTTCTCAAGTAAGTCTTGAACCTTTTCATGAAGGTATTATTATACATTTATAAAGTTTTACCATTATTCCCAACAATATTTATTATTAAATATTTCATTTCTTTACAATCTACATACAAAAAAATTGCATTTTTTCAGAAACTAAACAATGGCTCTAAAATTATAACAACCACCCAGGTGAGCATTGGTTATATGACTAATGAGAAGTACCAATTTATATTTGGATTTCTAATATATCTATTTTTAATAGTACACTTTTTGGTAAAACTGCACAAAATTCTTTACCTTTAAATTTATCTTTTCAGAAATTTGATAACCAATCCGAAATTGACACACTAGAGGAAAGTCCTTTGACACTTAATCAGGTATATATGAATCACAAATTACGTAAATAAAATAAAATACAATTTAATAATATTATACTTTAATAAATTCATAATTTAATTATTGAAAAATATATTTTTGAAATCCTGCATAAGATACCAAAATTTTAAGTCTTATATTTCTAATTCAACTTGAATGTTGTGTATGTGTATATTTTTTTTCCTCTACGAGGAAACAAATATAACCATGTTGATGATTAATAAACCTAAACAGATACATTTCTTTTAGCTGCAATTGGTGGCCAATAAAACTCTCGGAGAAGTTCAGAGTAGACCTCAAGAATTGACAAAAGTAACTAGTATCCCCGTAAAAAGCATTAAACCGGAAACTGAAAAATTGTTACTTGAAACATCAAAACTTCCAAATCCCAAATCCAACAAACAGGTAATTTAAATCTTCATAATTACAGTAATCATTCAGAAATTTAAAAAAATAAATGTTTCATTTATATAATATACTTCATTTAAGTTAATTGCTTACAAACAAAGATCCACTTATGCTTTATTTAGATAATAAGTGAAATCTAAAAATTGATATCTAAATAATGAATTTGATAGATTTTGGCATAGATTTTAGTAATAATTTGAACATAAATGTCCGGTAATGAAAAAAGGAACATTTATGAAATCAATAACAGTATTTGAAATGTATATTTCGCACTTAGGGAGATATAGAATTGGTAAGTTCATAGCTCGTGTAAATTGACACCCGATCCTTCGGGTGTCAAACACGAGCTATTGGTTTGCCATTTTACCTCCCGTGGAGTGTATACTATTTTTTTGTCTAACGAGGCCGAAAATACAACGTTCTCGATCCCGCGTCGGGTGGGAAAGTGGTACTTTCGGCAGTAGTTAAATACTCGAAACTTAAATTGTCAATAAAGACCTAATACTTTTAAGACAAGCCAGTACGAAGGTGTGGCTTAGAATCCGCGTTAATTTAAATTTTTCGGAGACATTGCAAAAAATGGTTACCTAATTTTTCGGTAGCGGAACTTAAACGAAACGATCGAAAGAATTGTACTACTTGAATGTACGTGTACCACTTCGAACTGACGAACAGTGAAAACGTTAGTAATATCCACTAGGGGGCAAAAAATATAAATAATAAATAGCAAAAATAATAAAATAATATAAAGGCGATAATAAAAATAAATAAATAATGTCGATCATATGAAGTAAATTTTTTGCGCGCATAAACGATTTAAGAGTACTTATTTAATAGGAATCTCCCCATCAGCATCGCGAACCTCAAACGATTGAACACCAGAAAGATGATTCAGAAAAAAGTGACTTGATATTACAATCGAATGAAGCTTCTGATAGAGAGAAGGTAATGCATCTTTGCTTTAAAATATTCATCAAATTAAAAAAAATACTCTTTCACATCCATTATCGTGAAGACTTTACAGAAAGGCTCTAAACAAGAACAAGAAATTCTAAGTGGGGCTTTGAAGCAGCAGTACGAGTGGGTACTACATCCAGAATTGCCAATTAAAAAGGTTAAAAATTATAACATCATTTAAATAAATTAAATAAATATGAACATATATATTTTCATTAACGCACTTTGGGCTAAGCAAACCTAAACAGGAAAAAATAATTACGCGGGTGATAGATCATTTATTAAATCCTTTCTTAAATAATTTGTGACTGGAAAGTGAAGCTAAAATAAAATGACAGCGATTGGCTGAATCTGTTGAATCAAAACTTGCGATTGATTATACAACGGGTTATGTTTTGATACTAAGAGTTTATCTGACTGGTTATATAAAACGAAAGATTCAATTATAAAAAATTTCGAATTTTGTAGGCTCTGCTACCAATGGTAATAATAAAAAATGTCTTGATTAAATTATTGATTTTGTAATTTACAAGTAATAGAAAATATCAGTAGAAAATAATGCTTTTTTTCTGTTAGGGTTTTTTCTTTCGTACTGAACTTTTACGACTTGAAGTCCTCATAAAGTTTATAATATTCAGACAGAATCCCAACAAACTCAGACGTCAAAACTATTCTAAATAGATTCTTTTTAAAGCAATTCTGTTTAAAAATAATTCAATCCTTCATTAAAATTTTAATAATTTTGTATGGGAAAGTTAGTCATCAAATGATTGGGAATGTAGCTACTAGATTAAAAAAGCAAATTAAAAAAAAAACTAATATTTATTATTACGATGTTCTTTCTGGTAACATTGTATGCACATAAAAATTTGTATAAATACGCTGATTTTTTATTTATAGGGACACCATTCACAAAAAAGCGATAACTTTGTGCCTTCTGAAGTATCGCAGGAATTTACAGAAGACAACTCTGAAGACGATTCTAAGGTATTTTTTACTGTATTCTTAATGAAAATATGTTACAACGGGTGCGGCTTGGAAAACGAGTAATCGGCATGTCGGGATTTTCAGTATTACCTTCATTACAATTAGAACTCTTGAAAACAGTACGGCGATAGTCTTGCGATAAAGCGGTTCACTTTTCGCGCGGGTAGATTGCAATATACAATTATAAAAGTGATAAGGATGGATAAAGAAAAGCAAATGATCTGTAGTTCAATCCTTATAAAAAATTTTATACTTATTTCTTCTTCATTCAAAAATTATAATTATATAGAATTTATTCACTTTAAATAAAAAAAATTATTAACCATGTTTAAATAAAACGTAAATTTTAACAGAATTCAGAAGAAGATTCTTCAGAAGACGACATATCGGACAACTCAGAACCTGCTGTAAATAAATCTCAACTAAAACGACCTGTTCAGCCAACAGTTGAAGACTCTAAGGTATATTAATAGATTATTACTTTGATTTACGTAAGTCTATGTTTATTCGTTATATGAAATATCTAAATTGTTTTACAAAGAGCGCATACAAAAAACAAACAACATTTTTCTTTAACTATTTATTTCTCTTTATCTACATTTCTACACAATATCGACGACTATTTGCAGTCAAAGCCACAGAAACCTAAACCGTGCACTAACTTTGAACATATCCGATAACAATGACTATTACGGTAATATTGCTACAATATTGACAATGTCACATCACAACGACTATTACGGTAATATTGCTGCAATATTGACAATGTCACATCAATATTGCAATGACTATAACAGCTTACTGCCTTCTTAAGAAAGAACGTCCTATCTCTAAGACGTCTTCCTATGAGATAGAGCGTTCTTTCTTAGTAGGGCAGAATATTGCTGTGGAGGGATTCCAAACCACAAAATTAATGCAAACAAAATTTTCATTATGAAAAGAAAAATAATTTAGATAAAACATTAAAAATACTGTTTTCTTTTTCATTAAATTGAAAAGTTATTAAACAGAAAATCTAGACAAGTATAAAATTAAAAGACAATTAAATGTACTCTTTTTGGTGAAACAAAACTTAGTCCGTAACGGAGTCAATACTGTCTCAAGGAATGCGACCTCAAGTACCGTTAAACGAATTCGTAAATATATATATCATAAAAATAATAAAAAACAATGAATGAAATGTATAAAATTGTAAATGCTTTCTATTTCTCCGACCTAATGCAGAATGTATGGAAATCTCAACAGGCTCAAGAAACGCAACCTTTGGTACCGTCAAATAATTTAAGGGGGTCTCAAGTATCTCAAGAAATCCCACGACCAGTATCGTTCAATAATGTTGGGTGGCCCAAAGTGTCTCAAGGCCCACAACTCCCAGTACCATCAAACAATGTATGGGGGTCTCAATTGTCTCAAGTAACGCGACTTCCAGAACCGCTAAATAATGTATGGGGGTCTCAAGTGTCTCAAGCAACGCGACTTCCAGTACCGACAAATAATGTAGGTGGACTTCAAGTATCTCAAGGCCCACAACTTCCAGTACCATCAAATAATGTAGGGAGACCTCAAGTGTCTCAACAAATACGACTTCCAGTACCATCAAACAATGTATGGGGGTCTCAAGTGTCTCAAGGCCCGCAACTTTCAGTACCACAAAACAATGTATGGGGGTCTCAAGTGTCTCA
>JAWWML010000052.1:11389268-11417980 GCA_035047165.1 Ormyrus rosae | reverse complement strand
ATTTGATAGCAGATTTTGAGTGCTTTAATTTGATTACAATTTGTCGTTATTTCAACTACGGTTTTTTCTCAGTGTAATTTTTATTGAAATATTTGTAATTTTTACTGACATATTTCTCTCAGCGTATTCATTTTTTGAGCGACGAATGATTAAAATCTTTAATTACGGAATTGCCTTCTCGTGACTATAAAAATAAAAATAAAAAATAAAAATAATTACTCGGTTTTATGCATATCGTGCGGAATTCAATTTTCCTCGTTAAAAAAGAATAACAATAACTTTTTATATCCAAAGCTTCCCTTTTTTTTCATCGAAAGCTTGATTGCGCAGCGAAATTATTTTCAACCCGCCGCAATCCCTTTTACCCCAAAAACCTCCTTTCCCTCAATATCGAAAACTCCCAAAACCTCAGCAACCTCCTCCCGAGGAAGCATCGACAGTCTCTTTGCCTCCCGATCCCTGGACATTTACCCTCCCATGTTTCGCGCCGTCGGTCGCGCCAAACGGAATAAGGAAACTAAGGAGACGCGGCCGCTCGGTTAAATATCTGACCGCAATCGGAGAATCGCGTCGCGTTGCCTGCCCCCCCCCCCACCCACCCCTCCGCTCCGAGAACGTCCGCATGCCATAAATACTCGGACAGGCGCAATCGCGGTCTCCGCGCGCGCGGGCATTGTGCGGCTTTTGTTACCTCCGCCGCCGTCGTAATGACATCCGCAAGGTGGCATGCAGCGGGATCGTCCGCGAAAGAAAGTGGATTATAAATAGGCCTCCGGCTATTTTTAGAGTGGCGCAGGATTCGAGCGAGATATTTATTGAATATTGATGCGAGTGTCGGGAGCGCGCGAGTGCGCCGGGGATTGTAAACTAACCGATCGATGATGGTAGCTTTTGGTGGGGAGTACGCTGATTTTAAGCGGAACGTGTAATTTTTTTTTTTTTTTTTTTTTTGAAATGAGAGAGCTCTGCATTTGATAACAGAGTTTGAAACGCGCGGAAGGTCGTTGAATTATTTGACGAACTGTTTGAATATAAAGCACGGGTCTTTCAGATTAGAAAATACTATATGAATAAACTGCGGGTAAAAAGGCCGTTTGTCAAATAAAATGTTAATCATTGCAGTATGTCCAAGTGAATTATTCTTATACGTTCAAAAACAATTTCTAGCTCGTTACAGTTTTAATCCGCGCAATTAGCATGAAATTACAATTTTAAAGCGATTCACTTTCACGTTATACAACCCCTGCCAAAAACTGTTTAGGACTGCAGCTAACCTTAACCGTACAGCAGAGCGGCAGCTATTCGAATTGCATAATCCGAGCTTTAACTGCAGCGTACAAGTTAAAACGAAGCCAGCCGCGGCTCTCGTCGCGAAGCTCGCCGGGGAAAAATTAATAACCCGAAATTAGGCTGCGCCGATTAACATTTCATTACACCGCGAAAAGGTAAACTTTGCATTCCAATGGACGCGGCGGCATTGGGAGTCGGGTATTCGCAAAGAACTTGCGGACATTTAAATTTTCAATTGCGCGGCTCCGCTCTGCGCCAGTTTTTTTTTTTTTTTTTTTTTTTAGGGCCGTTTCATTATGTTACTATCCGCTATGCGGCGGAAAGAAGTGTGTCGAATATTTTTACTCTATTGGATATGACGAAGGCTGAGACGAAGGCTTTTAAATTCCCGACGATGAATCTTTTACACTGGTCTGCTTTACTGCGATGCGCTATATTGATACTTATTTTACGAATTCGGGAAATTGGATTCGAGAAAGACCTTGTCTAATGGACAATTTACGGATTTTCTGAGGTTTTGAAATCTGTTTTGTTTTTGTTGCAGAAGAAAGTTAATTCGTCTAATTGTCGTTTCTTTTGGAAAGAACATTTATAAACTTTGAAAGAAATTGGATTTCAAGTTTGATGTTTCGAGTTAAAACTTTACTTCCGTAATGCTTTCAACGGGTTATTATAAAAGTGTTTTACAATACTAAAACGATAATATAAAAAGTTTGTTATCTTTGTGCAGAGTATAAAAATTCTAATTAAACTTAAAAACTGGTAAAAGCTTAAAACTTATACATTTTTTTATACGACGCCGAGTAAAATAAATTGTCATTAAGCCTCATTAAATTATAATCAGTAAAAGGGCAACTTAAAAAATTGGGCAAAACCGGAATGAGAGAACAAAAAGTTCATTCAAACCGGCTTATCGCGCATTTCTTGCGCTTTAAAGGTCAGAAGTCATCTCACCGCAGCAGAGATATAAATAAATTTAAAAAAAGGTGCGTACTCGACCTCGCCTAAAGGGAGTAGTGAAAGGTTGCAACACGAGAACTGCCTAAATGAAAGAGAAACACTGACGAGAGAGTGAGAGAGGAACGAGTTTCATAAACGATTTCATCACTGACGTTTCAACGTAGAACTAACGTTTAACGACCCACAATTTTGGGGCTTGGAATTATCGCTTAAATAATAGAGTTGTTTGAAAAACTGAATTTCGAACGAGATGAGTGTAATAAACAACCTTGGTGCGTTATTGGGGCAACGTTCACGAAGTTCCTCGTTTGCAAACAATGAAGAAAAATTGCCGCAGAAACTACTTTAAATAGAGAGGGGAATCTGGCAAAAACTACTTTGTCTTGAGAAACTCACGAATCTTCTTTGGTTATATATATCTATAGTTAAAACTTCACAAATTGCTGTATAAAGTCGAAACGACGAGGAACGTAATATCCTTTATGCAATACTTGCGGTCGAAAATATTTTGCAGTATAACTTTTGTAAAGAATTTCTCGAAAACTTTGATGATTTATCAAAAAGTAAATTCTGTTTTTAATAAAGTTACCTTTATATTGTAGCAATTTAATTTTTGAAACGTTTATTAAAAAAAATTACCTAAAAAAAAATTGTTATAATTATTATTGTTATTAGATATTTATTTTTAAATAAATAAATTTGTTAAGAGATTAAAAAAAGTAATAAATGTATAAAATAATAAAATGTGCTGTTTACCAAGAGTGAACTTGCAACAAGATCAGAGTCACTATTTCCATTTATTATCTCATGAATGTGTATGATTTGTTATCTTAAAGTGTTAAAACTCATTCAGTAGAATATCATTTTTGTTTCTGTACTTGTTTATTTAAAGTATAGTTGAGGCAGCTACGAGCAAACAAATTTATTACAAAAATTAAATTAATTTTTGAATGAAATAAAATTTAAAATTTTTACGCTTCACAAAAACATTTTAATAAAGGAAATTATATTTTTAAAAAAGTTATTTATAGTTATTATTGTCATAAACATAAAATCCAAAGTATCAGATTACTTCTGTTAAGTAAAATCAAATATAAATGTTCATTTTCATCTGCACAACTCAGATTTATTTTATTCTCCTGCACGTGATATTCACAATCAACTTATCATTCTCATATAGATATCATCAGTGGAATTTTCCAAAGAAATGTATGCATCTGTACATATTCTTAAAGAAAGTTGTATGCTTTGATTCACTGCAGGCAAAAATAGATCAACTTTGCAGTTTGTGTTAACACAAAGTATAGAGCTTTTTGAGGTAAAAATAAATTTAACTTACAATGTTGTTGATTGCAACACATTTAAATTTTTAAATTAATAAATTGGTTAATACATATTCTAAAATATTTAAGGTTTATAAAAAGAACTATTGTATGCATGCAATCTCTATGTTCAAAATGGATGCCTACTTTCTAAAATTAGTTTCTCGCTAGGAAGTGGTATTAGATATTTGAAACCAAATGGCACATGTGGTCATTGGCTTAGGATTTTGCAATTCAATTCAATGATAAGAAATTTTATACCTGAGACATAAAAAACAAAGAATACTAAATATAAGAGTTTTCAAAATATTAATTAAATTTTGAATATATTATATTTTCATGTACAATTCTAATTACCATTTCTATTATTAAATTTATTTTAATATCATGGTTGAACTGTTTCACTTAGAGGTTCAATAGCACTAAACTATATTAAATGCTATAATTAAATAAACATGCACCAATTAGCAAATTCCTCTAAGGCTTTCAGCATAAGCCGAGTATACATCTTACAATGAAGTGTAAAATAAAATACTATGGTTAACCAGTTTTTTAAAAGTTAATCTAGATAACAATTTTTGCAAGGTTATTTTTGTTTTATCCGTACTATCAAAAGATAATATCAATTAAATTATAAACATTGATTGATAATAATTATATGGTTAATATTTCTACAAAAATAATAGTATTTTTTAATGGAATTTAGATGTAAATTCAAAATAATTTCCCTGACAATATTAAAGTCTCTAAATAAATAATATTTCAGTATCCTGTTACAATGTATTGGCTTTATATTACAAATTAACAGGAAAAAAGATACATTTTAAAAGACATCCATCCATTTCATTGAGTGTCAGTGAGCTGACTCTCCGACCATTCTCCAATCATACTTATGCTCAATGATTCAAGCTCTTCTAAATGGATTCAATCCTTGACTACTGCCTGCAAACTCCATGTGATATCTCTAGTCCAATTAATTACGTAATTGGTTTAATCCACACAGAGCATACAACTACTAGTACCTTAATCAATTCATCTATCGAGCACTCATGGCAATACAAATGTGAATCCTCCAAGAATTGTACACATGTGCAAGCACAAAAACGGACAGTAAAGAGCTTTAAAAGTTACCTCGTTGTCGGAGAAAAGTCATATAAAATGGTAGCGCCCTGCTGGACGGCCGCTTGCTGGCTTGAAAACCCGACGTGGCCCTCGTGGATGGTTGCGTTCAAACAGATGGATCGCCCCCTGCGATCCTCGTCGCTCTCGGTGAAACTGCTGTTCAGCTCCGGTTCTCTAACCTTCGCCTGCGTGCAAGTCTGGAACGAGAAATGTGCCTTGTCGTTTTTCTTTGCCGCAAGAGAGAAGAAGAAGAAGAGGAAAGAAAAAGGTCGTCGTAGCTCCTTTTTTTCTCTCGCCTACTAAACTGGTGTAGTGCAGTCCCGTCACGATAGGGTTAGGACCGTTCGTGCTTTTTTGCGCTTACCACTTCGATTTAAATGGCAGGTCGCGGAGAAATCCGCATCGATCGTGCACTGGTGAAGTGCTGTCCTACAATTATATTGTTATATCACACGTCCGCTAGTTATTCTCGTGCAACACAGTGCAAGGCTCGATCGATTAACAAAAAAAAGTACCGTCCCTTCCGCTGCACTACCGGTGTAGTGCTCAACCCCTTTAAAATTTACACACGCGATATATATATTTATTCTTGCGACACTACACCGGTGCGCGTGTGCAATATCATCCGCAAAAAAGATACGGCTTCTATTCGCTATATCGCACATCAGACTTTTTTTTACACTTCCGCTGTCGCTTTCTCTTTCTCTCTCGCGCTCACGCCTCGTATATGGGGTTTTTCCTTTAGTGTTTCATCATGTTATGCATACCTGAACTTTTCTGATAAACGCCTAGTTTTCGGAGCTGTCGATTCCTCGGCCCTTATCGCACGACTGTCTGCGCACTCTCGGCTTGTACTCTGGATGTGTAGGTTTGCGTGCAGGAGGGTTACGTGAGAACGTGTCTTGCTCGGGAAACGAAAGGAAAAAACGAAACGTTGATACGTGGGTGGACTTATACAGAGCGGATATTCGCTCGCGATTCGAATCGAACGATTCGAATTCTAGACTGTTGCGTTTTCTACTGCGTTCGACGCTGAAATGTTGTGGCTAGGATTATCTGCGCGATATATATCAGAACGTCGACGTAGTTTCCTACTCGTGAAATTCCACTACTACTGAAGTTGATGTCAGGTCAGGCGGGGAGAACGTTTTGCAAGAGTATCGTAGGATTGTAGAGGGAGAAGATCGATATGGGGATCGAGAGTGGCTTGCCGCTCGCGCGATTTTTATCGACTTTACGCGATATGTTTAGCCCGGCAAATTCGAAGAAAAAGTTTTTCTACGAACTTTTATAGAAGCTTTTTTCCTTACAATAAGAGTCAAATTTATTCAAAAATCTTAAAAAGATTGCAATTTTTAAAAGTTATCAATTCAAGTAAATTAGAATCTACATTTTTTATCATTGAAATATTTCAAATATAACATGCAAGGGAAAAAAATGTATATTAAACATATTTAATTAAATTCTCTTTTATTTTCAAGCGAATATAGCAGCTGAAAATATTTAAAAATTATATTATACTTTATTGTGAAATTTTATACTTTTAAACGTAAATAATAACATTTAGAAAGACTAAGTTCTTCTTGGGTATTTAATTAAATAGAAACCTTAAATGTTACCTGACAGTATTTTGTAAATATTACGAGTATATATGAATATTAGATGTACAATTTAACATTGAAAATTGATAATTTTTGATAGTCACTTGACTTTGACTAATAATCAATCAATAATTGCAAAAAGAAAAGTTTCAAAAATATCAATGCAATTATGTGATGTCGACAATTATTTTGATAATCCTTTTAGTTTAATAAAGTTAATTAACTCGTAATCGGGATACGCGTATTTTAAATGGAAAGTACCGAAATTATTCAGGCGCCGGATTCGAGAGCCTTATTTTACGTCTTGAAATCTTTTTTGCTTTATATAACTTTTTTAAAATGTGTTTTATCGTCAAACTATTAAAAATTAAAAATTAATTAATTTAAATTTGTCTTTTTAAACGTTTCTGATTCGATTAATTAATTCCTTGTTCATAAATTTCTGGTTAATTCACCTTCCTTGCGAGGAGCTCAAAACGAAAAGTAGGTACACTGAAGCTGAATCTATTGCTCACTATTTTATCTATTATCACCCAATTCTTATAAAATAAAACTTCTTTATTATTTTGAAAAATTTTATTTTTCACTGTATAAAATTAAATTTTCTGTTTTCATTAATGTAGAATAACCACTTAAATCTCCTATAAATTATAATAAATTCTTACGAAAAAATGAACAGAAGTAGGAAACCTCTTTCCTTGTACTTTCAATGGTACAGAGAGCGCCGCACTGCGAATTGTGCTAATTCGCAACTGTGCCGTACAAGATATCCGTATACGTTGTTTATCGAATTTTTCTTTCAACTACCTTATATTATTCTATACCGAAAGAGGAGTTTGTCTTCGTCTCTGTTTGGTAAGTATTTAGCAATTATTTAGCCTTCTGATAAGTTAATTTAATAAAGTAAGTGATTTCTAACTCTATCTAACGCTTTTTATCCTCTGATAGAACGGGAAATTCGTCGCGGTTGCTGGATGAAAGCTTCCTAACCTCAAAATTCTTGGAATACATCTTAGATGGTTACAAAAAATTGAAATCGCACGTGATGACACTCTGCGCGCGTTAATCACACGATTGTTAACAATATTTCTGATTTTGTAACATACAAGTAGCTTAAAGATTGCTAGTAAGTAGCTTTTATTATTTTGCAAATTTTGACATATGAAGTTTTCAGTTTTTTTCTTACATTTATTTTTTTTTAATGCACTTATTACTAGTTTGTTTGAAAAGTAAAACAATTGTTTTCAATTTACTAATCTGTTATTCTAAAGTGTTGTTTTTTTGTAAATATAATTGCAAAAAAACATGTAAAGTTAACTTTCCTTTGTCTGATTTTTTACATTTTTTAACACTGGTATTTTAAATGTGTTCTAAATTCAAAACTTATAAATAAGGCACCAATCAGTCAGTATTTACAAATTCAATGTTGATTCAATATTTTGATAAAATTTAATTTTAATTTTCTATATTTAAAATAATAAGTATTTAACAATAAATTCTCACAAAATGTTATTTTTTGAAATTGTAAAAATAAAACTCTTTTTAGGTTAACCAGATGCTGATTTAGTAAATATAGTACATATTGGAAGAAGTGATGAAGCTCTTATTGGAAGAGTTAATTAAGACTACAAAGAAACATTTTCAGTTTCTTATATAATCAAATATACATTGTTTAGCATAGTATAGGAATTAAAACAGTATCAAAATGACTTCCACGTATACTTGTGTAACATGTCGCGTTGCCTTCAGAGACTTGGAGGTACAAAGACAGCACTACAAATCAGATTGGCATCGTTACAATTTGAAAAGAAAAGTAGCAGAGTTACCACCAGTGACAGTTGAAGAATTTCAAAAGAAAGTTATTGCCCAGCGAAGTAAAATGGATGAAATGAACCAAAATCCACATTTAACTTGTAAAGCATGTAGGAAAAGTTTTAATTCAAAAAATCAATATGACAATCATTTAGTATCAAAAAAACACAAAGAGAAAGCAGCACTTAGATCTAGCAGTATGCAATCATTAGACGAAGATGAACCAATGAAACAAGATTCTGAAGAAGCTGGTGGCAGTGCAGGACCTATGAAAAAATTCAAAAATAATGCAGAAAGTTCATCTGATAAAGAAATGGAAGTGGATTCAGATGTAGAATCAGTAGACTCAGATGAATGGATTGAGGATACAGAAAATCCTGTAGTTAATAATGACTGTCTATTCTGCAATCACCATAGTAGAAGTTGGGTCAGAAACTTAAAGCATATGACAACAGCCCATTCCTTCTTCATTCCTGATATTGAATTCTGCGTTGATATCAAAGGATTGCTTGTGTACTTAGGAGAAAAAGTTTTCGCTGGTTACCTGTGCTTGTGGTGTAATGACAGAGGTAAGATTATTAAATTTAATTTATTAAATTAATTTAATTTATTAAATTAATTTAATTTATTAAATTTAATTATGTATTTAAAAATTGACTCAAGGTTTAATAAGTAATAAGCAAAATATTATTTAAAAAAGATTTTTAAAGCATATAAAAAAACTCTAAAATAGTTTTCAAAAAATTAAATTATATCTTGAAGTTGCAAATTCTTATATTTATTAATTATAATTTTAATTAGGCAAAGCCTTTAGAAGTGCTGAAGCAGCAAGGACTCATATGTTAGATAAAGGCCATTGCAAGATGTTGCATGAGGGTGAAGCACTTGCAGAGTATGCAGAATTCTATGATTATTCCTCCAGTTACCCAGATCACGAATCGTCTGATCCAAATGCAGAAGTAGAGATTCCAGAATTAGATGATAGTGATTATCAATTAGTTCTTCCATCTGGTAGTACCATAGGACACAGATCACTTATGCGTTACTACAAACAGAGTCTAAATCCCAATCGAGCACTGGCTGTGCCAAAGAATGAAAAATTAAGGAAAGTTCTTTGTATGTATAGGGCGTTGGGCTGGACCGAAACTCAAAAAGAAGCTGCCAAACAAAAGGCTATGGATATTAAGTATATGCAGAGGATACAGCAAAAGTATCAGACAAAACTGGGTTGCAAAGCAAACAAACTCCAAACTCATTTTAGGCAGCAAGTCAATTTTTAAAGATTGTTTTCATATTTGTCCGAGAAATTCAAGTACTATATTAGTTTTGAATGGCTATATTTATAATGTCCATTTAACGAACTCATTTACAGATATTTAACTTTTTAGAGATTTAGTTCGACTGTAGAGCTAGAGACTAACAAAGTGTACATGCAAATTATGTTATATTACTCAAGCATTTATTTTTTATTTTTTTGTTACTTTAATTAAAATTAAACTTCTTGTACTAATATGGTAATTGAAGTTTTTGTACAGATCTATAAAATATAAAATACATTTTGTACTATAAAATTGATACACATCGTGACTTAATATTTGTCCATTTCTTTAATAAAAGATCACCTGTTAAATTTCTCTTTTTACTCAATGTTTCATATACCCATGAAATTTATTTTACCATGCAGCTTTATATTGCAATTTAATTTTTTAGGATTAACGGTAAATGTAATCAGCGTTCGTTAGATACATATAGGTTTTAAAAATAATTGACGATATAATAAACTTGAATATTTATTTAATGGGCATTCTTATAAAATAATTTGAGGTATCTAATACTTTCTTTACAATACATATGGTGTCAACAAAAATAACCGGATATTTTACATCATTTTCGTGGACCCGTTTATCTAAAATTTGATTGTAAATAGAACATAATGTCCTTTTATCTATATATTTATTTTTATTTTTCTCCAAGGGAACTTACATTTTTCTTTATTATTACCACTTTGAAATTTTACAACATTTTCTATCAATGTTTATTTGGAAGTACAATTCAACATACACGTGGCAATGACACTTTGAATTCGTTGATGAGAAGAGAAAGATACAATTTGCTTTTCTTTTTCTATAATACATAATCGGACGTTATAAATGTAATTGTTGCCTTTTTTGTTTTGTGCACTTTTTTTTATTAATACTCAACAATCTTTAATACTGTTTGTTTACTATGCGTACTCTTAAATTATAATTGTAAAATTCAACCATTGTATAGTTTTCTTCTTCAAATTGCCTGTAAAGAAGATTGGCTTCAAGTGTAAAAGAAATGTGCAAAAGAAAGTTAATCTTTGTAAAAATAAACTTTTGTTACATACGTTTGAAAGTCTCGGAAGATTCATTATTAATATAAAGAAAATTTACGTACTCTAAAATTTACCTAAAGGGTAATTCAAAAAAGGAACGTAAAAATATCTTACGTTCAAAACTATTCTTACGCTTTCGCTTCGTGTTAAATTGTTGTATCTGCTGCCAAAGTTTACTTACATATCACAAGTATATTCGAACATGAAGGTTAAAACGTTTTTAACAATCTTAACATTATTCTTAATATTTCTTTTTCTTCCTTTGTTTTATAAATATTGTCAAAAACAAAATGTTTTCCAAATGTTTCGAAAGTTATCAGTAAAATTTAGTGATCTTCTTGTTAATCGAAAAAAAAAATAACCGAAATTTGTATTGTAATTTAAAAAAATTTAGTGATTTCACATCACAGCGCACTTTGTGCACACGAAATAGGGCAGTAAATCTTTATTGACCACTAGTCAAATTGAAATCTCTTTATATATGCAAGTAAAAGGTTACCTATTTTTAGAAAAACAGAAAAGGGAAATAATATAAGTGCTTGCTCCACTTTCTATAAGAATCAAAATCAATCGACAAGCCGTCAATCTTATAGTAAGTAGATTATTTATTTTTCCTAAAAATGTAACTTTTTCCATGCAAACCACCTTCTTTTTGTAACATGATGTTTTGTTATCAGGTGCGACGACAGCTCTTTTGTAACACCAATATATACATTTAGTTTCGTTTAATTTTTATAACGTTTGCAATTAAATTATTACTGAGCTGTTATTGTCACACGATCAACGACGATTATTTAATACACATTTTTTTCACTTCTACTATAGTTTTTCTGATAAATATACATTCAGAGAATCTCTTGTTTTATTAATTAAAAATAAACGAAAGTTTTTTTTAGCAGCATGAGGCAAAAGAGGGTGAATAATTTATTAATAGTCAATTTTATCCTCTGAATGTGTGTGCATATTTTAACATTTAGTAAGTGTCTTACGTATTTTTTTTTCAATACTGATTTGTCTTTGAACTTTTCAACGGAACTTAAAAGTATTTTAATTTATAATTTAAGTTTAATACTTTTCAGTACATATACTTAATAAATGATAGAATTAATGTTATAATAAATAAGTATTACTAAAAATATAATGTATGTAGTAATAAATACTATGTAACTTCTGATAATACATTTATCTTAAAGTAGTTCCCTTTAAAATATGATACTATTTGTATATATAATTGTCGAAACACTCACAGAGTTTTTCTACTCTTCTGTGATACAAGTTTAAATCTTAAATTACAGTTAACGTCATCCAAAAGGATGACTTTTTGAATGCTCAGCATTTTATCCATTATAAAGTAATCGTTGCTTGAGTAATTCAAAAACACCGCTCATCGGTTTCTTTTAAATTCGATTCTTTTAGATCAAAATTCATAATTTTAAATCTCCGTCCCTCTTTTCCCCTTCTTACGTATCAAGTTTCAAAATCAAAGGTCTGCATATCTTAGAAATACTCAAGTTTGAGAATGAATAGAAAAATATCTTTAATCCTACAGCAATAAATAAGAACATAAAAATGACAATTCAAAAAGCCCCCGACATCAGGGGATGAAAAAGGTCGTCCAATATTCAGCTTCCACCTCCGATCATCACAGGCTTACTGCAGAATCCTGGGATTCCCCGATCAATCTAGAATCTTGACCATCAGTTTCAGGGCCTCGTGAGGCGGTCCGGGCCTGAGGTTCTCGTCCACCTCCGAGTACGGAATCTCAGTGATGACCTCGAAGTCGTACTTCAGAAAGACTTTCTGCGAGAACAAGCCCGTCGCGTCGGCCTTGAGAACCTGAGGATGAGAGAGAGAAAGAGAGACAAAAAAAAAGTGCGTCAGATAGATCTGTTTTTGTTCCCTTTTGTTTTTAGGAGTTATAGGTATTGTACATACATTATTTGCATTCGGCTTGGATCGATATAAAAACGCGACGAGCCGCTTTTTTTTTCGTTTCGTGAGGAAACACAGAATGAGTGAGAGATCGAGGTATAATAGACACACGGGCTGCTTTTTAATGCACGCATTATTTTTTTTTGTTTCTATGCTAAACACATGACATTATTCATCCGGGATCCATGCATTTTAGGGAAGCATGCTGAAACAGAGAGACATTTCAGGGAGAGAAAATGAAAATTCACGGAAACGGAGGCATGACAATGCTGATGTTTTTTAGACTAGAGTTTTGTATCTTTTTTTCTTTCTTAAGTGTAGCGTCTTGAGTCAGTAACGTTTAAAAATAAGATTTTAGTTCATTCGAAGTGTGACATTTTTTAATTTTTTTTGCAAAATTCTAATGTTCTAATTCACGAGTCATTAATTGATTTCTGAGTAACACAATGAGTTTCTGCTTCATGCTTTACATAATTTCAATATATCGACGTGGAAACAATATAAACTAAAGGCACTCAGCATTCTTTGATATTTATTATGTACCCTCTGATCTGACTTATTTTTAATGAGCAGCAGTGCACATCTGACTCGTTACTTGCGACACCGGGCTCGAGTAAAGTTTAAATAATGCTTTTAAAATAGAATTACGCAAGTGTAAAACCTGCCTCATGCCGCTATGTAGAAAAAAATTGTCTATTAAAAGAATGCAAAGTCGATAGTCACTGATTGCGTCATGTTTGAGCTATTAATTATCAGTATTTTATTAAAAATTTCCAATAAATTATCAGAAAAAAAGAGCGTTTATGACGCAATTGGCCTGGTCGATAAACTGTAAAGAATCCGCATGCTTTTAGAACTGTGCGCCTAATAAAAACTTGCGATTACCCAAAGGAGCAATTTTTAACGTCAAATTAAGAAAAAAGTGTCTGTCTTGCACGGTTCGACGATAAAATATATCTACTTTACCGACGATAATATTTAAAAATTCCTGTGCTTGTGCAGTTTTTCATAATCATCGATTATTTAATGCTTTCACGAAAGGTTTTTTAATTTATGCGCACGCGATTTCATGCTTGAATTACGAGGTGCAGCACATTATTCTCAATTTAAATACTTTGTGCTACGATGTAACATGTTTGGGCGTCGCTTTATATAAAATGCACAAAGAAAACGCGTTTGAATTCTGCTATTTAAAAATTTATCAGCAATAGTAAAACACCCAAAGTAACCCGTCGGTAAAGTAGATCATCGATACAAAAACCCGTAATCAACAACAGCATCATGACATACACAAAAAAACATCCACAGTAACGAAAAAGAAACACCACACCGAACCATCCCCCGTACCTTGAACCCGGCGTTCTTCGCGATCTGTATGCTGTTCTCCACGAGGACGTTCGCGAGTCCGCGTCCGCGGTAGTTCTCGTCGACGCTGAGTATGCGGCACTCGAACAGCTCGTCGACGTCGTACTTGGCGAAGAGGTCGACCTTCTCGTTGACGCTGTAGAGCAGCCCGAATATCGCCTTGAACTTCTCGTCCTGGAGCTCGGCGAGACGGCGCTCGCACTCCTCGCGCTCGCCCTTCTTTATGATGCCGTTGAGCGCCGTGCCGGCTATCTGCAAAAGCGAGGCGGATAACGATATGAGACGGGGGATGATATCGCGGCTTTGTTGTTTAGGGATGCTGACGGGGCATTGTAGCGAGTACTTTTGGGGGCGGTGTGAGGGGGCGACGTTCTTGGGGGGACGTCGAGGGATGCCGGATGTTGGGGAAAGTCGACGAGGCGCGCAGATTTTTGGCTGGGTTTGGGAAATTATTTATTGGACGGAGAAGCAAGGAACTGTAATATCGATAGTTGTAGTAACTTTAATATATTATTATTATAGATATTGGCAAATGATACTAGTTTATTGTTATTGCTTACGACTCATTTTTATCCGTACTTCGGAATTTCCATAATTTCCAAATAATATCGGACTGTATGAATATATAGATAGAAATCATGGGACAGGTAATTTACTTTACTTTAAATAATGAAGCGCCGCTTTTAACTCTTGTTTTTATTACTGTCGGTAAAGAAATAGCTCGTATTACTACGTGCGGCGCCCAAAGAAATTACTCCAAGTCTACTCGAGTGAATTGCCATCGGGCGAGCATATTTTTTTTCTTTTTTTTTTTTAGTAAACTTTATTTTTGCCTGGGTATATAAATAACCGGCGTTTTCTCGAACCCTTGCAACTTTAAATTAGCGATCAATATATAAAGCTCTCGCGCGAGAAAACTCTTAACTCATTTTAATTCCATCCCTCGTATACAATAAATTGCCAACTCCGATTCGCGGCGGCGGCGGTGTGCACGGAGAGTTCAAGATCTTTTATACATGAGGCTGATGTGCTCTCTCGTTAAACGAAGTCGGATGATAAAAAAAAAATCCCCGGGGGGGATGAAAGTGTCGTCAATCAAACTGACAAGTACGTGACTTTCGGAGATTAGTCAGGCTTGGGAGGAAATGCGCATCCGACTTTTAAGCTCCGGGTAAAGGGTCTTGGAAGAAAAATACGGGATTTTCTTCTTTGTGTTTTGAATTTTACTATTTTTAACAATTAATCGTTTGAATGATAGAATAAATATTACTTGGGTAATGCACGTCGATATTTGGATTAATTTGACTCGTGATAAATAAGTAGTATTCATTCTTTGAAAGGGGTCTAAAATCTTTCTTTAAAGATCTTTATTGCCTACGTTTCGATACTGTTTTTGACACAGTTTACGATGAGTTTTGATAAGATAAGTCAAACTCGTTTTAAATTGTCAAAGCAAACTTGTTGCTTTAAAACCTTAATCTTTTTTTATCAAAAGCCCCAAAGAAGATGTTATAAAGAAAGTTTTATCGAAACGTAGGCAATAAAGATTTTTAAAAAAAGATTTCATAAATATCATTCGAGATACCTTTCAAAGGATGAATATACAATTTCGAACGTTACAGCCATCTACTCAAACTAAGTAATTATAATATTAATTATAAATATAAATTTTGCATTATAATTGCTTATAAACTTGTTAGAAATACAACATATAAGTACCTACAAGTTTAGTAATGAATTATAAATAATTAATGTAAATAGACTGTAGTCGTCTACATGATTGAAATGTAACGATATAAAAAATAAATGATTCAAGTATAAGTTTGCTCCACTTTACAAAATAGCTATAGCTTGATAATGATTGTCTCAATATTTAAGCATCAGGAGTGTATACTACTATACGTAAGGCGACAATCTTTCTTAAAAATTTCAAACCTCCAACACGCTTCGGCAGACTTGCATATCTCCAAAAATAAAAGAAGAAAACTGCATACAAAAACAGACTTACCGAAACAATTTTACCGAATAAAAAAATAACTACTTCTTCAACAAATATCAACCCATATTAATACCCCCGAAAAACCACCCCCCAAAACAACAATCCCCCGAAAGAAAATCCAAAAAAATAGTCGACCTTTCCGCCCTCGTCGACGATCATGCATGACATGCGTTGCTTGAGCGTCTGCAGGCAGTGTCTCTCGAGTTCGGCGTGCGCCTCGCCCCTCTGGCAGAGTCCCACGGCCCGGTTCAGCGGCTCGTCCGCGAAGAAGTTGTACTTGAGATGCTCGATGAGCTCCTGGTGCCTGTCGGCCGGCACCGGCACGCAGCGCAGCTCCGCCTCGGACGAGCCCGACGACGACGACGAGGAGAACAACATTGTGCCGCGGCAGCGCAGCAGCAGCAGCAGCACACAGGCCTGGCCGTCGGGGTGCGCGGCCGAGCGACGACTGAGCCGCCGCGGTCGCGCAGCACACACAGAGAGAGAGATAGAGAGAGAGCAGGGCGAGAGGAGCGCGCGACCCCGGCGGGTGGATTATATATAGGCGACGGTGCACGCGCCTGATGCGCCGTCTCTGTCTTCTCTCCTCTCTCTCTCTCGCGGTCGGGGTGGAAATTGAAAATGCAACCGAGCCGGGTAGGGAGGTGGTGGTTTTTTGTTTTGCCCGCTCGGTTGCCACGGGGAGGCGGCGGTTTACTTATATATCTTTCGTTTCGACGGGGAGCTTTGGATTTTAGCGATAATGCCGCGGTGGTCGGGTTGACATGAGTTTGTTAACAATTAACCGCGCGCAGATGCACTCCCTTAATTGAGGCAGCTGTCAAAAGCAGAGACGGTGCTTACGATGGAGATTACACGCGTGAAGAGGGTGGAAAAGTATATAAATAAAATCAAAGTGGCGAGGTTGAATTTCATTTGCTGAAACGAAGGCTTTTTTTATGAAAAAATATAGCGCATCACGTCGAAGTTAGTTATTTCGGTAATAAATTTTCATCGCGCTCTAAAAGCAGAAGTAATAATCTTTATCGCAGCTAGATTGAAGAGGAATAAAATTTTATCATCTTGTTTGCGAGGGATACTCGAGATACCTCGTCCTGGAGCCTGCATAAAGTGTACTTCAATTCAATTTAAAAGTACACGCCGCATCGAGCTCTAAAGGATGTATTGCGGGTCAATGCTATAACAGCGCTGGAAATATATAATTATGTTATTCAGAAACTTTTCCCTCGTTCGAGCGAAGGATTCCTGCCACGTGTGGTTATACAGTTTCTAATAAAGTTCAACACTCCGAGTAAACTTTAAAAACCGAATTATTCACAAAAAGAAGTAATATACATAGTCTATAAATCAAAAGCGCAATGCAATTACGAGGCGTCGCGGAGCGGATCCTGATAAAAAATTCACGGCGGGCGCCGTTCGCGCGGAAATTCCGAGCGGACTGTGCACGAAACGGTTTAAAATTTTTTTTTTCAAGCTCTTTTTACAGCCGGAACGGACGTGCAGGCGGAATTTCAAATTAGTCGAGCCCTTCGTGCTCGGGGCAACGGGGTGGCACTTTAGCGGTACTTAAGACGTTCGCGGTTGCTTCCAGCTCTCGTCTCGGAGGGTATGGCGGATCTGTTCAACTTGCGCAACGTGCAGTTCGCACTTTGAGCCTCGAGTTCGAGTTCGTTTCAGTGCGTAGAGATGATGAATTCGAGGGGGATTAATAGATTTTGCGATTTTCGTTAATTGGAGAGTATATAGATTTTTTCTTCGTACGTTAAATTTTAAAAATGAGTTTTGTTTATTTGTTAATTAATATAATGTAAGGTTACGTGAAATTCGACGCAAGGTTTTATTATGTTCAAAGATTTTTTTAAATAGTCGTCGGGAGTCGTCGTGTTTCAAAATGACGATTACTTCTTAAAAGTATCCCATTAACAGCTGTTAATTTTTTTCTAAGAACTTTGTAATATTCATAAGTGACCTTATTTTTCTTCAACCAAAATATATAATATTATATACTTCTTGATCAAATCATTTTTACAACGGTTATCAGCTACTTCAATATCCTAAAAAGAATATCTTATACGTTTATCTTATATCAATATATCTCATCTTATTTTTCGAATATCTTATCTTATTTTAATTCCTTCAGTATAATTTACATAAATACACCATTTCTACCTTCTAAAAATAATTATTAATTTCAAAATTTTCCTCTATCATCAAAAAATTCCTATTCCAATCTCTCAGATGAAGGAGAACCGCATCTACATAATTTCGACTGTCCAGAGCCGATTTCGCTCTCGCTTAGCGCTGAATCAATGATATCTTCATTAATAATCGTCGATAACATCAGAGCCGCGCAATAAGCGAGAGAGGGGAGAGAGAAAATTGAAGCTTATTTTATTAAGCGTTGGCCGACGCGCCTCGTGTCTCGTCCCTTAAACGTACGGGGTTTCAAGAGCCATGAAACAGATGGGACCGAAGAGGGACGGAGACGTTTATTCCGATTGAGTCTAATTTATTCGGTCTCTGCCTTTTATCTAATTAATTAGTAAGCGATGCTCGATTCAAACAGGCGGAAGATCGAATGCGAACGCCAGTTTTGAAATTTAAATTTAATATACATCGCAGTGCGCTGGTTATACTTCATTGTGGAAAGGTATATCATTTGCATATATAAATTATTCTTTTTGTCTATTGCAGAAAAGCAGGTTAGAAAAGGCGACTGTGATTAATTACCACTTTGACTTTTAAATTTAAAAAATTCATCGAATAATGTAGTAATGGCTCAGGGCGAAGGGAAGCAATGTAATAAGAGTCGTAGGATCCACAAAGGACAAGTTAATGGAACTTGCTGAACGTAGGAGCGAAGCAAAGGAGAACAAAGAGACAATGGGGATAAGTAGACGTCGAGAAACTTACGTCGAGTATACGTTAAATTGCGTTTCGAAAATCGATGTACAGTTACATCAATGATCGTTTCAATTACCATTATATGTTAATGTAAAAATTGAACAAAATCAAATCGACCGTTTTTTTAAAATATAGTTTCTATTCTAAACGATCAAAAAAGTTTGGATAAACATTAACAACCATTTTGCTAAAATTTCAATTTAATTACGGCAACGCAATCAACGCTCTTGCATTTTCCCGCAATATTAACTGCCCAAACTATTCCTCCAACTTGAAGTACAAGCGCATAAAACTTTGCCAAT
The DNA here is from genome assembly GCA_035047165.1 of Ormyrus rosae. Lineage (NCBI taxonomy): Eukaryota > Metazoa > Arthropoda > Insecta > Hymenoptera > Ormyridae > Ormyrus > Ormyrus rosae. The sequence goes on along the minus strand of JAWWML010000052.1, from coordinate 11,399,012 downwards.
TCATACGCGTACATTAACAACTTGTACAAGCAGCACACATAACTTCCCCAGGCGAGACTCTCCAAAAGTTTACTAAATATTTAGCAGAATTCGCGCGAAGTATCCCCGCGAGATTAAGCGCCTCTTAACCGCTCGGAAACTGTTTAACTTGTTGCTCGGGCATCAACCGCCGTAGCAACGCCCCGCGCTCCTCCTCTCTCGGCGACAAAACATAGGCCCCCGCCAAAAAACGGTCCCATCCGAAAACCAAGCGACGCGACCCCCTGTGCGTATATAGTCTCTCCCTCGTCCCAAAGCAGTCCGAAAGCAACAGTCCGTCCGGCCCCCAACCGAAAGCTCTCGGGTTATCGGCTCGCCGGGGGGAGAGAGAGAAAGAGGCGGAATTGAAGCTCCGCGGCGTGTGTCCGAGTAGAGTACGGAAAAGGGTCCATCATATTGATTGACCCAGTTCAAGGCGCCTGCCGCCTATGAAACTCGCTTCTCTCTCTCTCTCTCTCTCTCTCTCTCTCGCTCTGGTATATATCGGGAAGATTACACGTCGCGCAAGCTGTAATGAAGCTTTTACGTACATTTTCTTCGAGCGGCAGTCGGCATAATTTTGCCGCTTAAAAGTACATAAATCTAAATTTAAGAGCCGACGGGTAATGGGGCCTGTACTTAGCCTGGATTTATGCTTCCCATTGTTGGTTTCTTTACTGCCGCTTTTTAGTGCCGCGACGGATATTGGCGGTTTCGGCACGTCGAGAGGTGAGATTTGTGTGTATACATCGATTTTCGTTTCCATTGTTTTGCGCGTGAAAAGGATTATTTTCGGGGAAATTGTTTTCTTTTCTTTCTCGAGATAGGGATTGGAAATCTCGCGCTTTTCGCGATATTTCAGTTTTTGGAGTTTTGTAGGTCAGTGACAAAGGGGGCTTATGACTTTCGAAATTAAATTTTCCATGCTCGTGTAATGGCATTCTGGTGTTTTGATTACTTCGGCAGGATATTAAATACCGACCTTAATGCACTTCTTGCGTACCCTAACTTTTAATTCACTCTGGGGACGAAAACTATAGTATTGTGGCATTTTGGTGTATAATTTATTTTGATTAAAAATTTATGCTCGAAACCACCTGTTAGTAGTAAAACTTCGTATTTCCTTTAATATTGTTAACGTTAAAATGAATGAGTTAATTATTTTAAGCGTAAAATTTATTATTCCTAGTTTGCAAAATGTAAAAAAATGCCTTCTAGGCGTAATTTCAAATACTTTTTTTGTAACTTTTTTTTTGGAGATTCCAGAAAGGAAGCCAAAAATATGTTGTCCTTTTGTGGTGGAATGAGTTTCGATTGATTTTCCCTTCCAACTTTCGGCGCAGTTTCGCAGGAACAAAGAATGCCACCAGGAGATACTTTTCCAACGAGAGCCTTTTTTTTCTTAGGAACTAATTGGGGCTAAAAGAAAAAATAGCTTTTGTAAGGAAAGTAACTTTTGAAAAATGAGGAAGAGTACTTTCTCTAATAGAAGAAGGCTTACTTGTTTAATTTGATTTATCTATAAAATATAGCACAATACTACAGCATAAATTGAAATAGTAATTTTGTAAAAATACCTTCAAAATTGTTGTAATAAATTTGAATAAATGTTCAAAGTAGCCTCGAATTTTCGGATCGATCGATTAGTACTCTTTGAAAAGTCCTGATTTACGTTTCTGACTTTTTTTACGTGCCTTACTGACTGCCAAATCTTATAATTTTTCACAATTGGGAATCAACTTATTTTGAAAAAATAGTAAGAAATTTTCAGAAACACTGCTGAAACTGTAATAGAATTATATTCTATTATATTATTCTAACTATAATAGAATTATAAAAATCAGGCTTTTTGAGCAAATTACATTTTCTTACGTTCTTATCAATCTAAGCGCGTTTTAATTATTCTCAATTATTTCCTCTCTACCCTCTTTACTTTTATTTCTTAATTCTTGCGGCAGTTTTATCTGTAATCGTCTTCATGTTGGATTGTACAGTAAGATTAATTTTTATTATCAGTGATAATATTAGAATAATACAATTCTTTTATTAAAAAGGAGGACGTGTAAAAGCAAGAGATTTTTGCCAATTATTTAGATAAGATATTAATTGTATTAATAATATTTTTTTATTCTTAACCCACTTTACTTAATAAGTTTTCTTCTTTCTAATATATTAATACAAAATATAATAACATAATAATACAATAATGACATTTTTAAGGTGAAAAAATAACTAACGTTTACTTTTAACGTAAAATTAAACTTTAATCTAAAAAAACCTCCTTCGGCAAGCTCCGAAACAATCCATTTCCCAAAAGAGAGTCTCGAACAACATACCAACCTACGCCGTCCTTTCCGTCATCAGCAAAAACCGCGCGAAACAGCAGCGCGCCCGATTGCAGCATAGATTCGCGCGCGTCCAGTTAAAACTCTCAGCTCGGCCCTCTCTTTAATGCCGGACGTCCGGCGAATCAGAGCTCGCTCGCACCTCTTTCCCTCCTCCGCACTTCCCTCTTTGCGCAACTTGACGAAGGAGCGGCGGCGGTGTAGAGTCGGGTCCGACACGCGCTCGGATTCGATTATGAGAGCTGTTTCTAAACGAGTTTAGCCCCGGTTTTTCGAGGCTTTCTTATCTGGAGATTGAATTCTGTTTAGGGTTGGAGGAGGAAATGGCGGTGGGGATGTTTGGAAAATAAATGTATGTAATTAATGTGTTGATTAATTAATCAAAATAATGCAAAGTAATATAACTTCTCGGAAAAACTAAAATGTTGCAAGTAAAGCTCTTGTTTGTTTTAATTAATTAACTATTTCTACTGTCACAGAATAGGTTACAAACAAGGTTAAAAAAAGAAAGAATTCAAAACAATTGATTTTGTCGAAAGCGAGTATAAAGTTTATTTAGCAGATTGCCAGGCTTCCATTGGGAATTTACGAGGTGTGCGTTGTCACGCGGCAAAACGGGACAAGTCTTTTATTGTTGTCGTAAGTCTGCATCAATGTCAATTTGTCGCGATTTTGTTTCGACGACCTTCGAGGCTTTATCATCGAATCAACAGGTCCCGCTGAAACGCAGACTCGGACGCATATTGATTTCTTCCGATCGGGGATTGAAGATTTTTTTTTTTATTAACGCCGAATAAAAAAAGAATGCTCGAAAAGAGTGCACACAAAGTTTTATTTCAGTCAATTTGATTTATTTAGATGGTGATGAAATATCGATGAAGATTTGGGTGTGTCTGAACAAACACGGTTTTTTATACTTATTTTAGGAGATCGTATACACACAATGCTGCGAAATGTGTGCTGTAAAATGTTTGAAAAAAATTACGTATGAATGAAAATATTGTTGAATTTTAATCGAATCTGCAATAATGCAATGTAAAAGAATTCAGATAACATTTACTTTAATGAAATTTTCATCACTGGTTTTTATGATAATTTTCCAATCGTATTAAAAGGAATAAGCACTTTCAAATTTTTAACTTTGAATTATGAAATGTCTATAATTCGAAAAGTAAACTCGAATTTTTGAGTCCCAAGAGTCCCTTTTTACCCTTGTTAAAGTTCCTCCGGTAAACTAAACTACATTCGCAGCGTTCGATATTCTCTTCTCCGCTGGTACGAACATCCCCAGTTTGCCGTCCAGAGGTTCTCGAGCGGCAGATGGTACTTCTTTATTTGGCCAAATGTCGGGAGATGGCAGTGGTGACTTGATTTTGCCGAGAGATTTTGAGGTGGCTTTTTTCTTGAACTTAAGAAAATGTTATTTTTGCAATTTTTAAAATTGAAAAGAGTGCTTTTAATTATTTTTAATTTAAAAGTGTAATTAAGCAGTAATATTTACATTAAATTATGATTCCCATCAGTGATAAAATTACTTTTCGACATAACTGAAACTTATTATTATCCAGTTTAATAATTTTTACGAAAAATTGTCTAAAGTAAACTGTGAGAAATTTCGGAGTCGAAATTTGGAAGCACATAATCAAATGGTCTTTTACGACAACAATTTAATGTTTTTATAAAATTCCAAAGAATCTAAACATTAAGCAGTAAATACTTACACATCAAAATGGTAATTTCCCTATTAACATTGAATTAAAAATATTAACAAAACTGACAACTCTTTCTAACAATTTAGAATACCAGAAAACTATGACACAAAACAGTCTACCCCATAAAAACTACAACAATTAATTTTCTGTAGCAAAAGCACTATTTTTAAAATTTAATTGTAGTTTCTATTGTTGCAGTTAGCTCATTTTTCAATTACATGTAATTATTAGCTGCCTCAACACTTTACCATATCACAGTTAACGTTTATCCCCAGTTATTATCGCGCGGCAGATGGTTCAACTTCGCATTACGAGATAACATATCGCGACAAAATTTTGCCCTTTAAGATACAAAAGGCGATAATGCGATCTTTACCATGAAAAGCTCATAAGCGCGCAAATAACATTTGCAAATAACATTTTCGCGCTTATGAGCTTTTCGGGATTTCTGGAAATCGGGATTGAACCCACTGAAAATCGCAATCGCGAGTTCAGTTAGCAATTCATCAAAGCCCCGAGATAATTAATAAGTAATCCTTTTCAATGAAGCATATTTTAATCAAGTCATTTCGTAGAATTGAAGCAGACATTGGCACATTTTCGATTAGAGCAGACCGAACAATTTCCGCTTAATTCAACTGAATATTCATCCTGAATAATGAAGGCTAGTAAACTGCACTGACACTATACTGTTTTGAATAAAATCTCAAAATGTTAATTCATGTAGAAATTGTAGATTACAGTGATTTTAATCCCAAGAGGGATGGAAGCACGCGGCGGCGATAAATTTGAATGTTTAAAATTTTAATCTCCTTGTTTAAAGTGAGAGCTGTGTAAGTTACGAATATTTATAGAATTAGACGAGAAAAATGACCTTTCGCCCAGCTGCCAGGATTTACATTTCACCGAATCTCTTTAATAGCGAAGGAATAAACTTGTTAGATTTCAAGGAATGACGTGAACTTGTTAACCTTTCCGCAAGATTTTTAATTTACAAATTCCATAAGATCGTTTTACATTTTTAAAGTGCGCTTTACAGAAATCTGTCGATAGCATCGTTTTATAGAGCAAATATTTTCTTACGGTATGAAAGTCAAGAAGTTTGAATAGATTATGCGTAAAAAATTTTTTAAAATTCACGAAAGCAATCAAGATACGTAAAAAATATACAAAAAGTATTTCCATTAAAAAAGCTGTTTTATTTTTACTTCAAACAGGATTAGAAAATGTTACAAAAAAGTTTTACGAAAGTCATTAGAATTTTTCAATCAAAGAATGTGCCGAATTCAATTTTACGAGTGATTTTTACGACTTCATTAAAAATAAAGTAAAGATATAAAAATTGTGAGCTTAAACAGTAGAATTTAAAAAGTACATCTTTATTGCCAATCCCACAATAATATTACGCAACATAATTTTTTTTAACGTTTTAAATTCTTCACTACATTTTGGGCTCACTCAAAGAGATTTAATCAACTATCTTTCGTCCAAGAGCCCGAAAATCCGAAAAAAACACGCGCGAACCAAAAGCTGCCGATATTAAATACTCGGCAAGCCTCCCCCGAGTGAATATAAAATTCCGGAAAAAAATCCGACGCGGCCGCGCCTCTCTCGATATTCGATGGAACTCATAGCGAAGTCAATCTGCCCGCCTAGGCTTATCTGCATGCCTTTGATCTGCGAAGCCCTTTTCGCGGGATGCTCAAGCAATTACGTTGGGGCCGAGAGCGGCTTGGCCGAGGCGCTCATATTTACGGGGTATAATATAAGACTCTTCGGCGATTGATGTTCTCGGCGTGCGCTCGATTGTCGAGTAATTCAGAAGTTGTCTTCGGAATTAGCTGCGGTTTTTATTTTTAGAAGCGTTCGTCGCGCTGAGGATAATTTTTTTTTCGAGTTTTGGGATTAATCGGATCTTTGGGGCTTAATTGAGGTGCAATTTTTAAGTGTTCTTAATTAATTTTAGTAGCAATTTATGAGTTTAAATTGATCGTAGAAAAGGTAAAGTCTTGTGCTAAATGTATTTTCTAGATTGAAAAGTATATTTTCAAAGTAATAACCTTTGCTGACTTGAGCGAAAAGCACGTAATATCAAACAGCCTTGATCTCATAATGCAAAAAAACATTTACCGATTTTGTTTCTAAATAACTATTGTATCAATTTCTATATTATATTAAAGAGAAGTACCGGATTTTTCAAATCTGATGGTAATCTATGATTATATCGCATCGTTTGAATATTTAATGAACACACTAACACAAGGGAGTTACAGCTTATATTTGTGATGTTGATGGCTGATTTTACAATTCTCATTATGCCTATACAAACAAGCCTACAGATTAAATTCTAATTCGATGATTTCGACCATAGAAAATTCACGCGGTAACCGTAAATTTTGACACTGTATAGGAAATAGAGGCGAAAATCAATAGCTTAAAGCTCAGTTGATGTGAGATATATTTGCATATTTTATGCTTATCTATAACGTAATCTCAATTTAACGCATTTTCGTAATTTAGTTTTTTAAAATGTAATTTATTAGTTACTAAATAGAATCTCTTATTCTAAGTAATTAAAATCTTAATTTGGCTTTTAAAAAAAAAAATGCTTTCAAGCTCCCACCAAAGACGCGCCAAAACTCGATTCGAACCGAAAAAAAAAAAAAAAATCACACAAAACTCAAATTTAAAAACTCCCCGAAACGCATAACAATCGAGCTCCGATTTCGCCGTCCGACAAAAAAGACAATAAAAGCAGCCCTCCATCAGCCTAAAAAACTCGCTCGAAATACTCGACTGTACAAAACGCGGCGCGACTGCGAATAAAAGCGAGAGGCGAACATACGCGCGCGCAATATGTATATACATATATACATCGGGCGAGCCGATCGGATAAACATATCGTTCGGCGAGGCGTCAGTCGGCGTATGCATATCAGGAAATTTGACGGGGGCTCGCGGTGCGATCGCGCGGGGATCGCGACGAATTGCTCTTTTGACCGAACCGAGAGGGAGAGAGAGAGAGAGCTGTTGTCCTCGATTCTGGCAGCAGCCGGTTTCCCTTTTCGGCGATCGCTGGGAAATTCGGGTGAATAGAGAGCGTTGCGTCCTCTGTGACGGCTCTGGAATACACGAGCCGCGGAATGCCTTTGTCGATGGGGATTTGTGATTTATATTCCTTTCGGCCGGGGTGAATTAGAAGCTCGCGGTGGGGGAGACGGCTTTTTTTTGAAACGTTGGATATGACTTTGGAAAGGTGCTTGACGCCGTGGTGGAAGGACTGATTGAGTTGTGATAGTTTTAGAGTTGTTATATGTTTATTGTGTGCTCATCTTTTTAGGTATTTTTTGTGTTTAGAAAGATTTATAAGCAACATCTATAGGATTGATAATTTTTTTGTATAATAAGAAAATTTTTAGTTTTGTGAAGACTCTGCAATTGTTAGTTCGAAAGCTTTCGAAAACGAATTCTGCTGACTTTTATGTAACAGAAAAATTAAAGTAATATACATAAAAAGTCTATTAAAAGAAAAAGAAAGTTTGGTTCATTCTAATTGTTTAGGAATAAATAGAATTGTTATTTTCCCGGAAAAATTGTTCTGCAAAGTTTCGAGAGTGAAGGGTTAAAAATTTACGGGCGAGAAAACTTTTGCCTTCCAAATATTTAGTTTAGTGATAAAGCTAGTTGAACTTTGATGAATGACTCTGTATACAGTAAGTACAAAAACTTCCGAGACATTAACGACCCGAGAAAGTTAAATAAATAGCTTTAATTATGCATCAGTTTGAAAAAGTCTATTAATAATTTTTCCTACAAATCGTGCAAAACTGACACTGTTAGCGAAGCGAACGAGTATATATAAAAACTAAAATTCTCCATTTTCGTCCCTTCAATAAAAACCGAACAAAAAACGATCGATTTTCAAAAAGATAAAAGTCAATCTTCGTTCAGTCGAAAACCAACCATAGATTTCCCCGAAATCAGCTTCGCGTCAGCTTCCAACTTTCCCCGCAGCCAACAAAATAATCCCCCTCCCACCGTCCAATCTTCAACAAGTGCCAAGACCGGCTCTCCATTACCAGGGCCGTTCAACATCGCTTACCTCGCGTTCGATTTTCGCGCCGCTGCCGCTGCTGCGAAGTCATTATAATAATTGGGTTGCCGATCCTAAACGCCGGCCAGCCTCAGCAGCGCGCGGAGAGTTTCCGCTGTTAATGACGACTGGAGAAATTCGGCCGGGAGAGTGTGCCAGCCCCCCGGACGAATTACTTAGTCGAAATTGCAATTTCCGGGGAGAGAGAGAGCTCTCGCGCCCGCGTTAATAAGTCGTTTGTTCGGGCTCTCGTGCACCTGCTTTATGGCCTGAAAAACGAGCCCTCGACGTTTATTGCGAGAGGAGGAGATTCGGGGCCGGTTTTCGGTTTCGGGCGCGATCGAATGGAAATGGGTAATTTAGCGGGAGGGACGCTGATCATAGTTTTATGGGCGCGTTGGCGATGGGAGTTTTTTTTTTTTTTTTTTTGAAAATTTGAATTGTGGTTTGTGAATTGGAATGGAAACCGCGGGAATTTATGTGCGGGTGTAGGGTATTGATTGATAGAGGTTTTGGCAAATTTTGTAAAAATTGTTGTCTAAAGTGTTATTTATTAGGAGTTAGAATTTCAACGGCTTTTTGATTATTTGTATTTCAAGATTGTGACGTAGAATTTAAAAATGTTAAGTTTTTAACGAAGTTTTAAAACTCTTAACTTTGAAGATCACTTCATTTTTTTGATTGGGGAAAGAACTTTTAGATTTTCTGTCTATTGCATTAAAAATTGGGATTTGAAATTTTAAAATTTTTATCTTCTTTTACGCGATTTTATTTTACAACTTTTTTTTTACTATTTTTGAACTTTGAAAGTATGGTTTTAGTTCATATTGTTTGAAGTTGAAGTCGATTATCGACCTGTCATAAAAGTAAACTTTTGTTATTATAACTGAAAGTTTCCTTCCATTATAGCTATCTGCTGTTTAGATAGTCTTTTCATATTTCTAAAAAGAAACTTAAAAATTTGAATTTTTTTAATTATAATAGTTTATTGAATCTAAAGGAAACAAAAATTCAAGTAAAAAGCGTTTCTCTAAGAAGTAATTAATTACTATCTAATTTCATATATTTAATTTTTATTTGTGAAATTCAATTTTCTTCAATTTTCTTAAAAATTCTATACCAGTAAGTGTTCCCTCGTCTACCAGATTTAAACATCGAAAAGATTTGACTTGTTTTGCTCGATTTCGTTTCAACAATTTACTGTTCTTCGAACGCTGTCGATCCATTCGTTATTTAACGCAATTGATTCTGGGAAACGAAGGGACAAAAGGAACAGAAGAAACGGGGGAAAACGATGATGAAAGTAAATACCGCGATTGCGGGGAGAGGCTCGGATTGATTTTCGAGCTTAGGGGGGTCGGAAAAACGAACGGAGTGGATTTGAGAGCGAATATGTGCAGGTTACACAGATATCGAATTATTAAAAGAAAGTTTGTACGAGGAAAGTGAGAAAGCGTGTTGAGCCTCGTGGGGAGTTTTCTTGAAAATTTTCGGGTCATATAATATACAAGGTCTTCAAAAAGTATCGGACCCCCCCTGATTCGCGAAAATATTCATTTTCGTAAAACATATCTGAA
>JAWWML010000052.1:11251457-11389168 GCA_035047165.1 Ormyrus rosae | reverse complement strand
TTCATTGTTTGAGGTTATGTTTATCTCATTATGTTCTGGGCAGATTACTAATGTGTTACTGATATAAATTGTATTGTCTAATCTTTCAAAGTCACTTGGATGATACACACTTTCACAAATTTGGCACACTACAGTTGCACACCTGGTTTTTGGATGACATTTATAAAATTTTTCTTTTAGCTTGCCCGGAGGCACTCCTCCAGTCGGCGCCAGCTTGTAATTCATTTGTCTTATTATTCTTCTCAGATTTAAGACCTCACGATCTTGTTTGTGACGTAGCGGTGAATTTTCCCAATATCGATGGCACGTCTACTAAATTTCATCTGAGGTACTAATAACTTTCACTCAACACCTTTCATATAAATTATTATAAGAAAACACGAAAAACAGCCCACAAACGAAAAACTTAAAAAAAAGAAAAAAACAAACTTTTCCTTTTCGAATCCTTAAAGTAAACCGATAAATTCCGCAACGAAAACTCTCCGCAGCGTTACAAGCCAAGCTTTCATTAACCATTCCGCCCTTTCTCCCTCCTTTCCACGTCTGCCAGTCGATCTCATATTCCTCGCGAGTCGATCGAGCCGCCGCCTGTACGGTTACGTGCAATGCTCGGTACTTTATGTAATTGCAGAGTAGAAAGTCTCGCGCCCGGCAATATTTGCACTGGTATCTCGTAATATCGAGCGCCGTTCTATTCAGTCGTCGTCGGCTGAACGTGTTATAACGACAGGGTGCTTATGAAAAATATGGCCAATCGATTTACAGCGGAGATGCGACCAGTTGGCGCTTTTTTGTGGATTTATGGTTTCACCTTTTGAGGATTTTTTTTGTTGAGCTGGATGATAGGTTGGTTGGTGAATGTTGGTTATTGAATTTCCATTAAGAAATTTACGTGTAGAAATTACTAGAAAAATTGTTACTTCATGCGATAAAAATGCACATATTGACTGGAGCAATGCATTATTAACGACTAAATATTGACTTAAAACACTCATTCTAAATAATTGCACTAGAATAGTGTATCGAAACATTTATCTGGGATTTCGAAAATACTCTTGATTAAACGTACTTTCCCCTCGATATAAAGAAATTTTGTCATGACAGTACGCTACAGAATGACATCGAAAACTCCAGGTGTTTGTTGACCTAAAAAAGGTAGAAGATAAAGCCTAGGTTGAATATTGATTTCGAAACACGTTAACGTTTAATTCTGTTTGACATCGACGAATGCAAATTAAGGCGGGTTGCATTTACATTTACATTTGCGTCGCCTACTTACATTAAACTTTTCCAATTTCCGTAGTCAATATTTTTGGTTTTTACATCTATGGTATTCGTCGATTTTGAAATTCCATTTCCTGTCTGCCGTTATAAGATCTCAGGAAATTTCTTCTGAATATTATTCTGTAGAAATTTGCATTTATTTTCAAATCTCGGAGATCTGATTTTTAAATTTTGATTTGGGACCTTTTTCGTAGTAATTTTCAAACATTTTATGCTAAATTTTATCTGTATATCAATTGGTATCTGATTTTTTCTATTCTGTGTATAAATTGATTCGCTGCTTTATTTTTAAATGATTTCGCGAGACATTTTAATTGCAAATATTCGTCAGGCATTTTGTAGTGTCAAGGTCTCATATTGATGTTTTCAAAATACCACATGATTAGAGTGTAGCGAGCAAAATAACCCTTACATACTCGTTAGTCCTTTCTTTCCACATTTCAACTTCAAAAGTTCCGCTGAAGTCGCTAAAATGATTTTTTGTACTCTTGGTCATGGTACACTGACTCATATGCAAGATGTTAGAAATGATAATTAGAGGTTTCGCGATGATGAGTTTGATCTTAATGACCAAAAAAGAAAAAGGAGGGTTATCCAACGAACTATTTTTTCCGCAGTGGCATTTGACAGTTATTCGAAATATTTTCACAATTAAAACTGTCCTACTCTATTTTTTTATTCGCAAAAAAGCAACGAATTAATTTATGCACCTAAGTTATAAAAAGAACACAAACCAGTTGTCAGCTATCCTTTATTCATTTAAACCCCACAAAACTAATTTTATACGTTTTGAACAAAACCATCAAACATACAACTTTCCACCCATTTATTGACATTCGCTATGTCCGCAATCCCTCGATGTAATACCGATAAGATAGCCGAAATAGGCGACCGCAGAAATGGACGTCGCGTAATTATCGCAGAAACAAAAGTTCTTGCTCACACGCGACGCTACTATTTCGCCGTCACGCAACGCTTTCGTTATTTTCTTCTTTTTTTTTTTTTAGAGAGAGAGGGATGAGGGTACGATAATTGGGGGAATTAGACGTAACCGCGAGATTCGGGATGAAGCCGGATAGATTTATCGAGCAGATAAGGCGCGGCTCGAACGTAATTAGCGTATCTCGGATCAGGACGTGTAATTAGTCGTGCTGGCAGTAGTGTTATCCAGATCGGATCGAAAGCTGCTTGTTTATCCTTTGATATGGATATAATTCTTCGGATAAATGGAAACTTGAGGTTTCGATTCTCATTCAAGACTGGCTTCAGACGAGACATTACCTGGTTTTTGGCCATAATGTCGAAGTAATCGTAGTAGTAGCTTATTAACAATGACGTCATTATTCGGGCCGTTTTTTACACTTTTTGGGAGTGTTGTATGATGCTGGAAAATTTGGAATTGCCCAATTAATAAAGTCATGAAATTATTTTTGTGAGAAACTTTAAAGTTGTTTTTCTCAAAATCAATTTTTTCACCCTTCCAAATGTTCCTTACGGGAAAATTTTCATCGGATCCAGTTGAAGCTGTGCACGAAGATTGATTATTATGTTTATAAAAAAGTTACACAGGTTTTTGTCCGTCAAATAATTTTTCAGTTTTTTATTGATAATTATATTATTAAAAAAAAGAGTATTTTTTCACGTTTTTAATATTTCGCAGACATAAAATGGTCTTAAAATTGTATTTTTGAGTTTAAAAACAAAAATCTGTGTAAAGTTGTAGGTCTTGGCACTACGTAGGACATTTTGAATAAGCACCTTTTTTGATTACTTTTTAAAGTAAAACTCTTTCAAATGTGATTTAAATAGGCTGAACATTTTTTTCTTTCTCTATTTTTATGTAACTAAAACACAGTTATATTTCAGTAAAGGTATATTATTAAATGCAGAATTTTTTTTGACTATACACTACTCTTAAGGCACTGGTTCGAATCCTGGTCAGCTCGAATTTTTCGGAGACTTTTTCACAAAAAAGAATCCGGATTTTTAGATGGCTGAGATCGAATCGAGTGCCCGGGGAGTTTGCTTGAGGCTATCGGTTCGTCTGTTCTGCTTCTGGCTGTGGGTTATAATGACGGCTCTGAGTGCAGAAGTGCCCACAGTCGGCAGTTACAGTCCTGCACGAGAAATTCGTCTCCCTCATAAAAAATTGTCAGAAAATAAAAAAATACCTGGTCATGGCCTAAAGTTGAAAAACGAAAAGGCCAACATTTCAGGGAAAACATTAAAGAAAGAAAGTCACCTTCACGGGGAAAACTAATCTACATATGCCAAAATGATTATCCGAAGATTTCTTATTTTATGGTCTTCTTTAAGAATATTCATAAAATTCATTACTACTTTTTTTTATTTTCGTCAATAAAAACAAACGGTGAATTTTTTATTCGAGAGTTTCACTTATGTCACAGATAAGCGTGACTTATAAGTGCAGGTTTAGGTCGCACAACATTATAAACGCATATCTTATTATATCTATTAGGTGATTTTGCTGACAGGGTACCTTATACAATTTTGCAGATTATGTACTTTGTCACAAAAAAGAGTATTAAATTTACAATAAATTCACCCACAAATGTGAAAAGCGAAATAATTAAACCTCCAAAAAGTACACGAAAAGCAATATACAAATCTTTGAAAGTCAAATTATTTATATCAGTGTAGCCTTCTTTGAAGTGAAAATTTGAGTTTGCTATTTGACGCTCCAAAAATAGATTGAAGAAGCCCCCTTCGCACATTCTTGATATAATCCAGTTGATTTTCTTCTTGTATGGAGAATCTTCATCGAAAATGTATGAATAACTTCTTTCAAGTAAACTACTTTTTGAAATGTGAATTTTTTTGTGTTTATAAATTTGAGAGTGTAAAGAGGATTTAGTACTGATACAAGCTGTGCGTTGCTCCACAAAAAGACGATTGAAACAATCACATATTTCTGTAACTTCATGAAAACGTTTCAGAATTTCCTCGTCTCCTATTAGATTTTTAAATCTTGAAATTCCCAAAATTGTAAAATTCGATTTGATTAAATCTTCAGCAGAATCAATAGTCAATTGACTTTCTGGTGTACTTTTTATTGCTGTGAAGTAACTTTGAATGTAAATATTAATTGGATAGGTTAAAATTACTATTAAAGTAACCAGCACACTTTTTTGTATTTTAAAAACTGAAATATTTAAAATAATTCGAAATGAATCTAAAACAGCTAATGATACAGGTTCCATTACAGTCCACTTTAAGACCGCTGAATAAATTATAAAAGTAACTATCAGTAATCCTAAGAACCTTGATTCGAAAATGCCAATCAGTCTATCAGAGTAATTGATGTTATCCATTTTAGATATAATTACCATTGCATTAGAATCAACGTAACGGCCTTGCAATTTCCAGTAATCGCGGTAAAAGTTACCTTCTAATGCTACAGCTGCAATACCTGAAAAAAGATCTTTTAATAGACCTACTGGTTTATTTTTATTAATAAGACCGCTCATTCTAGTAGTTTTTATGGTTATTTGTGCGTTTAAAAGGTCAAGGATGTTTTTCATAAGTACTTGAGTCCCAAGAGGTCTCTTAAAATATCCACAGTTGTTATTATTTTTTATTTTGACTTCGATTATTGTTTTAATGTTATATCCATTTAAATTTTTAACTTTGTCAAAATATAAATTGCTGCAGAATGATGAACCTATTTATATAATTAACAGTTCAGTAGAAAAATCGGTTTGTAAGCTATTAGAAAACATCATACTTACGATAATTAAAGAAATATTGTTTGAATGCATCATTCAATGACGTAAGTGGATGTTTGAAAAGTGTCCATTGTTTGACAGATGTATTCGTATTTTGAACTTCATTCCAAAAAATTGAAGCTTCATTTGTAAAAGGATTGAAAGTATTTAGTACGATTTGTTTTTTTGAATTCTGACACAGATATATTGCAGACAATATATGGTAATTCCAAGTTATATTTAAAACTTGATTTGCCATTTGGCAACCGATTTTAGGATTTTCATTAATTAACAAAAAATATGCTTCGTGATTCCACCAAATAGAATCTCTTAAATTGCTCAAGGACAAATGCAAGTCGGTTTGATTTGAAAGTGAAATTACAATAACTGATGCAGGATAATTCTTTTTACCCATGGCTTCACTGACATTATAAAATCCTTTCAGACGCATATTTTTTTTAAGTGCTGAATTATTATTATTTTGAAATAAATTCACAGCAGAATTATGATTCAAGGTACTTTTACCACCAATTACGATAAGATTTTTCTTATGAAAACAACCTTCAATGATGTTTGACTGGAATATAAATTAATTGATGCGTTACATAATATTTATGTAAAATGTTCTAATTATATAACTTACAGCAGCAGTAAAAATTTGGTTCTCCATTGCCGTTATGTTTAATTCACTTTTAATATTAGCTTTAGTGCATTGAATCAAGAAAACTTGTATAGAAAAAAGATGAATGATTTTTGATACCAATTTCATTTTCTTACAATGTGGTGTAATGCATAATCAGTCAACTTTCTTATAAACGATAATGTTTTGAATTTGTTTCTTAGTAACCGCTGTACGTAAACGTAAAAGGACAGAATATTCCTTATTCTTACAAAATTTTAAATCAATAAGTTATGCAAATTGTGCTTTGCAATAAATGTGGAAAGCTGCATTCTTAATAAGTAAATAAGTGAGTAAGCAAGGGGGGTTCGAGGGCGGAAATTCACGTATGCAATAGCTTTGCCAGGGCATAAAAAGTACAGTAAATCAATTAGAAAATGAATCTTTCCAACTCTTCACCAAAAAACGTCTCTCAAGTTTTTAAAATGGCACACCGTAAATCGAATTTTTATTTAAACGAGTGCAGATGTACTGGAAATGCTTACCTGGTAAGGCTTCGCATTCTTTATTCAATAATCTTTTGCGGATGTACCATTTTTGCAAAAAGACTCAAGGATCTCGGTATATCACATCAGAACTTGAAACTGGTAATCCTTCTACAACATCAGGAGATCCATGCTGAAGTGTTTATTATGTGAGTCGCAGCGATGTCTGCTAAAAGCGAGCAGTATTGAATAAATCTTACAAGAAAATCGGCTTTCGAGAAACGCAGCATTGCGTTTCTAAAACCTATTGATATTTCAGAGATACTCCTTAAAAATTGTATTATTAAAATTATAAACATTATTAAAACAGAATGAACGTCGTTGTGGCAACAAAAAAACCAAGCAAGCACAGGGAAAAAGTCCGGACCCAAGGGAAAAAAAAGACTATCGCGTAAAGTGCTAAATATCGGTTATCTGCAACCTGCACTCTCCTTCTCTTTCTCTCTCTGTCCCTGTTTCCCATCGACGTAATATCGCGTTATGTTTCGAGGAGTTTATCTATTCAGGACGAGATGGCACAGAGGGGTCTCTGCTTATCGACTGGAAAATAAAATGATGGAGGTGAGCTGCGAGGACGGAGCGGGTCGAGTAAATATGTATTAAATTCGCTTAGCGGCGCCGGGAAAAGTGCGGCGAGTCGGGAAAAGCAGAGGAGAGGCAGGAGAAAGACTGGAATTATCGGAATTGAAAATGAAACTTGGCAATTTTCGAATTTGAATGCCTTCCTTGCGGTCGGGTTTATCTCGATGCTTGCTATTTGTCACCTGTAGAATGTCCTTACAATTCGGTTTGTCGGATTCGAACTGCTTTTTAATTGTGGTTTAAATTTTCTTTTTAATATAACTGTATAGCTATGTTCTTATCAACTTATCTGTAAAAGCATCTATGTTTTATAAAATATTTTGAGCAATATGGTTTATCAAGATTCTTTCAGATATTATCGAGTCTTTTGCCAACTATAACAAATCGAATAACTCAAACAAGTGCTTTTTTGAGTATTTATGATAGAGGTAGTAATCTACGACCTGCATACTAATGAGTAAGAAAGGCAGTAAATCCCGAAAGGAACTTTAAAGTGGCAGAACACAAGAAACTGTTGAATACGAATCAATGTAGATTAGGAAATTTCAAATTTAATAATACCCGCGCATTACCAAGTTAAACAAAGTACTATATTAAAACTAAGAGTTACTGCCTCTAATAGAGTTTCAAAGTGACGATTTAAAACGAAATCGAAGTCACGCTTCAAGACGTAGCTGTCGGTGTGCGTAAAGTCATCGAGGGGTCTTAATAAACCGCTCGGCAGGCTGCGGCTCTTTATGTATGCTTGACGTAGATAAAAAGTTCCCGGAGCTACCGAATGAGCTGTTACAAACTGCTTGTTGCCTTACACAAGCTGCGGGAGATTACATGAATAAAATAACAACGTATCAGCAACAGTTACTTCCAGTTTGATGCGGAGACTTATCGCAAAGATCAATGATTGCGCCCTTCAGGATGAATAATGAAGCGCAATAAATAGAAGTTTATCAGGTGATGCATAATTGACAGAGTTGCTAGATTTATTTAGTTGCGAATTTAAACTTTTAGAAGATTTCATGTGATTTTTTCAGCAAAAATAAAATATAACTTAATTATTTTCTGGGGTATTTTTATTTCAAGTTTAAATATTGGCGTAATTTACAATAATTTGAAGGTTCCAAGTTATTTTAACTACTAATTCTTATTTAAGTATTGTCTTTTAAAGTTCTGAAAAATAATTTGACTATTTCCTTCAAAAACTACAAGCAAATGAGATTTATAATTAGATTACGGTAGATTATGCTCTTATAAAATATACTGGGTGTTCAAAAAGTTCAGATACGGGAAAATTTCGTGAAAACCATGATTTGCACAAAAAAACTTTAAAGACAAAGGTTTAAGATTTCTCGATCCCTGCCTATTTGATGGTCACCTTGAATTTGATCTTGACCCTAAAAGCCATTCTAAACCTGTACTTTCGATATTTTCTTCTACGTCTCATAGTTTTTACGAAATTCAGCTGTATCCAGGGTTACTGAACATTCTGCATAGTATATTAAAAGTATATACTTTACTATATAATAAATCTAGTTCTAAACAGAGTAATCTACTTATAAATGGATCAGAGCTAAAGGAGTTTATTTTTAATTCTAATAGGGGTCATAACAGAATATTGTTATCACACCACCGACCATCTACTTAAAGCAGCAGCCGAAAGTCGAGAAAACGTATTTGCGCTAAACGACCTGAATAAACGCGAGGCGAATAACGCGAAACCCTCGATCTTTCACGGGAGTAACGTTAATACACCTCGTCGCTCTCCTCGCCAGAGTCCTTCCTCCGCAAAGAAACACCGCGAGCCATTCACCTCGAAACAATCAGCTCCGATCGTCGCAAAATAAAAAAAAATAGAGCAAAAACACTGCAAAACCCATCCCGAGGGGAACGGATGCAAAGGACGTAGACCAATGGCAATTGGACAACAAGTCACATCCAGCGATATCTCCGGGGGTGATGATACGCCGCCGGGACCGTCGGGACGCTGAATTTGCATTTTGGCGAAAAAAGCGAGACCTCGCCGAGACGGCACCGGGGAACCGATGTTTTTCTCCTGCCGGAGCAAAGGAGGTAGGAATATTAAATCCCCGCCGTGAAATTGCTGGCTTAAGAAGAGCTTTGATGCGCCGAGCTTTTTAAGATTTAGGTGTGGCGCGGCATATGGAATTCTATATCGTAGAGCTCTTTACTTCTGAATTCTGAAATCTTTGGGTTCTCTTGCAAATTTATTTGTTTCTGTGAGTGTAATAGTTGAAATTTTACAACTTTGCGCAAAGCGGTGGATCAAATACTAGCGACAAAGATCAAATTATCTCCTCCGATTGAACCGAAGTTTATCAATTATTCAATCATTGACGATTAATGTGAATAATGAACGAATTTATGTGATGGGCTTCTTTAGTAGCAGATATTTGATCACCCTTCAATATAATCAGTGCCAAACTGATTATATTATGCATTAATTTCCATCAAAATAGCTTCAATAATGACAACCTACGCGATGTTGAATAGTTTACTAACTATTATTTTCGTATACGTGTAATATCATTAAATTTTAAAATATGTAATTATAATTTATCAATATCACTGATGCGCATAATCTCACATGAATCTATTACTGTACAATATGTCTATTAAATTTGTTATTAAATTTCAATTATTAATTATCACATACATTTGAAAGATAGTTTAAAACAATTTTTTAATAAAAAGGAGAATGCCTACGGCTATTTATGGTCAAATTTTGCAAGAAATGCATATAACCGGTTTCAGCATAAAGAATCTTTAAAATATTGAGTATTTAATTAAAAATTGCCTTTTCTGTTAAGTGGAAAATACGAAAAATGTTGACTGAACGTCGGATGAAATCTTGATTTTTTCACTTATTTTAATGAAATTGGCTTTAATTTTTTTACATATTTCTCTGCATTTCCCCAGACTAAATTTTATTCTACTGTTGATATTTTGACCATCTCTAAAGGATAGAATTACTTTTATACGTTCTTCTGCATTTTTGTGGTAAAACTTTCAATTTTTAACTGATTTAAATTGCTCCAAGTCGAGATTTGCATTTATTTAGTAAATGTTCTATTGCGTTTCCAATAATCACAAGCATCCATAAGGAACGTCGTTCCCTTCCACAAAAGTCCCTTTTTCACCCCAGATTTAGCAGCTAACCAGTTCAAAATATGTCCCAGAAAGCAAGCCACCGAAACGCACCTCCCAACGAGCGCACAATGCTTCCACGAAGCTCCCTCCCATCGAGTGATTTTCCGCCGCCGTACGTGATAAGAAAGACGAGTATTATCGGCATTGTAATGCGCCGTATGCACACAAGCTCTCCATCCTCCCTGCATAATGCAGCCACGAAGGACCGGGCAGATCGCTGCTCGTGCATTACGATCCGGCATGTCCGTTTCGGACGAGTTTTGCTGCCGGGGATTTGTTTGGCCACACGCCGCGAACGACTGTTTAGTGTTTGGCTTCGCTGATGGGCCGTTTGTTCGGGTGACTGCTGAGGAACACAGAGCCTCGGTCGAGAGCTGTGCGAGGGTTCCAAAGTCACGGGATCGATTGATTGTCTATACAAGTGTTGGGAATGAAAGACAGGCGCCAAAATTTGTGAATGGATTGAATTTTGGCGGGAGAGATATAAAACTATGAATATTTCAGTGCGGAGATTGAAGAATTACAAATTTTTTTATTGTACATTTTTGATAAAATTATTTGAAAAATTTACGATTTTTCCCTCATTTTGAACAAGTCGGTTTTGGAATATATTACAGCTTTTTTTCTCGTAAGCTACAGAACTGAAATTTCAACTCGTTTCTCTGTATTTTTAAGCGAGAAACGTGAATGGAGTAATAACGACTGATTTAAATATTATTTCGCAAACTTGATAATTTACGATTCAAGCCTCGATTTTACAAGCATAAGAAAACAAACTTTGTTTCCGACTTGCAAATAACCTTGTTAACGATGAGCCTAAACAGTAGAAAAATTCAACTCTATAAACTTTCTTGCAACATTTCGAGGAAACCGGTAAATTTAAATAGTACCAATTATTACGGACAAATAAACAGTAACGAGAAAAATGTACACAGCTCAAGTACCCCTTTTACCGATGTAAATGCTTTTTATACATACATATTGGGCTTCTTTACGTGGCCATGACCAAATATATATACGAAAGCTCTCTATTTTATGTTATATAAATAGAGCTACTTGGCTTATCTAAAAGGTCTATGATACTCTTTACGTGAAATATTATCGTACATCCATTTTAATATCGCATATCGCGATACTACGTTTTTTATAATACTTTCCGATAAATAACAGTAACTACTTCTGCAGTGAGTTTATTGTTATGACCATTCCATGCTTTCCATCGGTATTACGACCCATTTTTTTTTCTAAATTAACGTGTCTGAATAAAAACATACTTACTTTTTTGGGCGAATATAAGGCTGAGCTTTTGTAATAAAAAAGTAGATTCTATGTAGGTGCGGCAAAATTAATTATCATATTAATTTCAATTTCTATGTACTTAACATTAAAATAAAATTTAAATTGTAGAACTTTGGCACCTTATAATGAAATAGAATTTTACACACAATTTTCGGTGAACAACTCTCCGGAATAACATTGACTTAATGTCTGAGAGAGTCCTACAATTTACAGCGCGTTCATTTCTTACTAATAGAAACGCAGACGATAAAACGGCGCGAAAGTCTGTTTAATCAGCGGGCGAGCAATTAAAAACAAGAAAATTATGCCGCCGCGCGGCTCGCCGCGAGCGTAAAACGGGCATCAACAAAAGACCGCGAAAGCACTTATAACTGGCCGGCTTAGTAACGAGCAATTCCCAGGTTCAAAAAGCACACGGGCGGCGCTTAATTAAAACAAAGCCTGCCGGGCGCGAAATCAAGCCCGCGCAAACTCTTCTTAAAATCACGGGCTGTTTAAAGCCGAGGGCCATAAAATTTCCCGCGAGAATTCAGCCCACCCGCGGGGCTTTTTCCGGAAAACGCATCTTGCGGAAGCTCCGTCGCGAGGCGGTACTTTCTGGCAGGGATGATGGAGTGCTTAGCTTGGAGTTGAGCGAGTTGCCAATTCTTTGGGAGTTGCGAGGTGTTTAGCGGGGAAATGCGCTTTGAAATAAAGTTCGGCAATGTTGAATGCGATGATGAATGAAGGATGTTATCGGTGCTTCGAGATTTATTTTTGTGCGGAAGTCTATGTTTACAAGTGCTTGTTGTCCTAAAAAAGGAACGATAAATTTTTTATCGTAGATATAAAAAAAAAAATTAAAAATTTCACTTATCCAAAAGTTATTTTTCTCTCTAATAATTATTCATCGAAAAGTTTCAGTAGACTAATGTCAGTTGAGTTTAGTAAAGTTGATACAGGAGTGTATCCGTCGCGTAAGCCTGCATTTCAATATAGTCCAAAATTTTTTACATTTACTTTTCTATGCTACTCTACCTAGTTTTGCCACATGTATTGTAAAGCAATCATAGTTTATTGATTTCAAATTTTCTAGGAATAAGGAATCATGTACTCCTTTTATGTTTACGTAAAGTGGTTACTAAGAGACAAATTCACAACTTTGAAATATATAACAAAGTTGACCATATTCAGAGGTCCATACTCAATTGTAGACAATAATCGATTGCAGTTTTCATATGTACATATATTAATTTGTCTTTAGCATGATGTTTTTCAAAGTATTGATTCACTTACCTGAAACATAAAAGCAGAATAAATTACTAGTCTAGTTTTTTATTTGAAAGGCTGAAGAGAAAGAAATTCAACCTTTCATTCAATTTTTTTATTGAATTGTATTTTCACCTAAGAATAAGAAAATAAACTTATTCTTAGCTTATTCAATAATATCTTTGCCACCATTTTTATTCTTGGCCTAAACGTTAAAGATAGTATATTTATAGAATTTATTTAGTTTCATTTTTAACGAGTACTTCTAGCAAAGCGCAATTTGCATATATTATCGAGCGTGAAAAAAAATTATTAAAAAAATATAAAGCTATTTATGTTTCGAAGTTTACTTATAAAGGTTTCTAAGCGACGAATTTAGTTGTTCAAGTTGAACTAGCATTTGTAATAAAGGGAAGATTAATTCTCATTTTTCTTGCATAAGAAATGAAATCAATACTCCAAGTTATTATTTATTGTACTATTCAATCCTTGTTTTTGAAATATGTTCAAGATAATATTAAAAGTATATTGAACTTAATAGAAACGGAAAGCAAAATACACAATATAACAGTAAGTTGTTTTTCGATAAAAATAATTATTATGTATATATATATTTTACTTATGTTTCAGTCTATTTATTTACTTATATTTACTTATATTTTAGTCAAGTATCGTTGAAGGTTGCTTTTATAATGAAAGTGTTATCAGCATTGGAGTTAAAAGTAACTTCAATCATTATTCTACTATGAATTTATTCAAAAATAATAATGATTCAGCACTTAAAAAAAATTTGCGTCTGAAAGGATTTTATAATGTCAGTGAAGCTATCGGTAAAAATAATTATCCTGCATCAAATGTTGTAATTTTAGTTTCAAATCAAACAGACCTGCATTTGTCCTTGAAAAATTTGAAAGATTCTATTTGGTGGAACCATGAAGCATATTTTTTGTTAATTAATGAAAATCCTGAAATCGGTTGTCAAATGGCAAATCAAGTTTTAAATATAACTTGGCATTATCATATTTTATCTGCAATATATCTGTGTCAGAATTCAAAAAATCAAATCGTATTCTATAATTTTAATCTTTTCACAAATGAAGCTCCAATTTTTTGGAATGAAGTTCAAAATACGGATACATCTGTCAAACAATGGACACTTTTCAAACATCCACTTACAACGTCATTGAATGATGCATTGAAACAATATTTCTTTAATTATCGTAAGTATGCATTCTAATAGCTTACAATTCGAATATGAGATTTTTCTACTTAACTGTTTTTAATGTAAAATAGATTCATCATTCTGCAGTACTTTATATTTTGACAAAGTTAAAAATTTAAATGGATATAATATTAAAACAATAGTCGAAATCGAAGTGAAAAATAATAATAACGATTGTGGATACTTTAGGAGAAATCGTTCGCCTCGAGTTCTTATGGAAAAGATCCTAGACTTTTTAAAAGCACGCAAAACCATAAAAATAACTAGATTTAGTGATTACATTAAAAATAATAAACCAGTAGGTATGGTAAATAATCTGTTTTCAGGTACCGTAGATTTAACATTGCAAGATAACTATTACCGCGATTACTGGAAATTACAAGGACCTTTCGTTAGTACTGGTGGACTCGTAATTATATCAAGAAAAGATTATATCAATTTCTCTGATAGACTGTTTGGCATTTTCGAATCAAGGTTCTTAGGATTGCTAATAATTACTTTTATAATTTATTCAGCGGTCTTAAAATGGATTTTAAAGGAACCTGTATTATTAGCTGTTTTGGATGCATTCCGAATTATTTTAAATATTTCAGTTTTTAAAAAACAAAAAAGTGTGCTGGTTGTTTTAATAGTAATTTTAACCTACCCGATTAATATTTACATTCAAAGTTACTTGACAGCAATAAAAAGTTCACCAGAAAGTCCATTGGTTGTTGAGTCTGCTCAAGATTTAATTAAATCGAATTTTACAATTTTTGGAATGTCAAAACATAAAAGTCTGATAGGGTACGAGGAAATTTTTAATCGTTTCCATGAATCAGCGGATATTTGCGATTGTTTCACCCGGCTTTTTACAGAGAAAAGTATAGCTTGCATCTATAATAAGGGTCATATACTACCTCAAGTTTATGAACATGAAAACATTTACGTTACAAAAAGTAATTTACTTGAAAGAGGTTATTCTTACATTTTTGCTGAAGATTCTATATACAAGAAAAAAATCAATTGGATTATATCACGAATGTGCGAAGGGGGCTTCTTCAATCTATTTTTGGAGCGTCAGAGAATGCAATTAAACTTAAATTTTCACGCCAACCAAGGCTACACTAATAGAAATATTTTGACTTTCAGGGATTTGAATATTGCTTTTCGTGTACTGTTTGGAGGTTTCATTATTTCATTTTTCATAGTTACATGTGAATTTATTGTATCAAAAAAATCCAATCAATTTTTTTTATCAAAAAAAATGTAATCGATATTAATATCGAAACAAACATATTAATAGATATTAATATGTAGTTGATAATATTCTTTTTTATAAAAAAGAAAAAAGTTTTAATCTACGAACCCACCCAACAGATATCCAAAATTTACATTTATAGCACTGTGTGAGCAAAATCCGTTTAAGTGACACTTATCTGCGATCAGGCAATGTGCAATAATGATTTCACTTATTGTGTAGACCTGTAATAAACTACAACAATCCTTTAAAACATTGAAACTATGTGTTTTCATTCACGAAAATAAAAAAAAAATGTAATGAACCTCATGAATATCCCCAAAGAACACCGTAAAATAAGAAAATTTCAGTTAATCATTTTAACATTCATTTGGTTAGTTTCAAATGTGAACCATGAAGAAGCCAGCCATACATGCTGTATGCGCGTTTAGAACTTTGAATTACAAAACGTGAAATTTTCATTAATCTTAAATTTGTTAAAAAAAATATTTGCTGTTTATAAAATTGAAATATTTGTTAAAAATTATAAAAAATAAGTAATTAAAATCAATTTTATTTATAGGTATTGGAAGGTATCAATAATAAATACAATGTGTAACTAATGTCAATGATTGAACATTGATGAACAAAAGCAGAATTCAAAATACAAAAAGTAAAAGATATTATATATATACATTTACATTATCTCTCTAGGCTGAGCAACTTTTTCTGTACTAACAGAACTTTTCAAAATACAAAAATTATTTGTACAATTTATGGTTTCATTTGGGGTTGTCAACGAATTGTTTAAGTTCATATTGTCAACAAAATATTCCAAAGTAATTATTTTGGCCACTGTCAAATATTTAAAGAATAAAGATAATTTCTAAGACTTTCCACTTACTAAAAAATAATTTTTTTCTCCAACTAATCGATTGCAGTTTTCATACGTACAAATTTGTGCCTTCAGCATTTTTTTGAAAGTATTGATTCACTTACCTGAAACATAAAAGGAAAAAATTGCTAGTTTAGTTTTTTGCTTAAAACGCTAAAGAGAAAGCAATTCAGCCTTTCATTTCATTTCTTTATTGAATTTTAAACGCACTTAAGAACAAGGAAATACACTTATTCTTAGCTTATGCAATAATATCTTTTCGATCTTAATTGTTCTTGTCCTGAACGTTATAATGGGACATTATTTTTTCATTTTTAATGATTAGTTCTCGGAAAAATCAATATACACATTATCGATCAAGAAAAAAATTATTAAAAAAAAAAAAAAATAGAAAAATATATTTTTTGAAGTTTATTTATAAAGGTTCGATATTAATTTTTCTAAGCAACAAATTCAATTTTTTTAGTTGAACTAGTAAGGGCAATAAAGTGAGCATTAATTTCTCTTGTTGAAAAAAATGAAATTAACAACCAAAGTCATTATTTATTTTACTATTCAAACTTTTTTTTTGCAATATATTCAAGCCAATATTAAAATTTTGTTGACTTTAATAGAAACGGAAAGCAAAATACACAATATAGCAGTAAGTTGTTTTTCGAAAATATGTGTTTATAAAAAATATAACCCAAACCTCCCAATCCCTCTCATGCCCTGAATCATCTCCTGTTAAGGATTATTAAAAAAATAAATCATCCCTATCCATAACCTTCTGCCAATGCGTGGAAATTACTAGAGAAATAGTATATCTGCTCTGGTTGAGTATCTTTGTATCCTAATCATTACCCGTAGATGTATGAAAAATGTGGCTTATATCAGGACTGTCCTTATAAGCACAATTTTGTCCTTTTAAACATCCCTGGATTAACCAACTTAAGATATGAATAACCATTAACCACCTTAAGATATAAATATTCATTTATATTTCAGTCAAATATCATTAAAGGTTGTTTTTATAATAAAAATCTTATCATCATTGGTGATAAAAGTAACTTCAATCATAATTCTGGTGTGAAATTATTCAAAAATAATAATGATTCGGCACTTAAAAAAAATTTGCGTCTGAAAGAATTTCATAATATCAGTGAATCTGTCGGTAAAAAAAATTATCCTGCATCAATTGTTGTAATTTTATTTTCAAATCAGACAGATTTGCATTTGTCCCTGAGAAATTTAAAAGATTCTATTTGGTGGAACCACGAAGCATATTTTTTGGTAATTAATGAAAATCCTAAAATCGGTTGCCAAATGGCAAATCAAGTTTTAAATATAACTTGGAAATATCATATATTATCTGCAATATATCTGTGTCAGAATTCAAGAAACCAAATTGTACTAAATACTTTCAATCCTTTTACAAATGAAGCTCCAATTTTTTGGAATGAAGTTCAAAATACTGTCAAACAATGGACACTTTTCAAACATGCACTTACAACGTCACTGAAGGAAGCATTCAAACAATATTTCTTTAATCATCGTAAGTATGTATTCTAATAGTGAACAAACAAAGCATGAGAATTTTCTGGTTAACTGTTATTAATGTAAAATAGATTCATCATTCTGCACTATTTTATATTTTGACAAAGTTGAAAATTTAAATGGATGTAACATTAAAACAATAGTCGAAATCGAAATAAAAAGCGATAATAATGATTGTGGATATTTTAGGAGAGATCTTGCTGCTCGACTTCTTATGGAAAACATCCTAGACTTTTTATAAGCACGCAGAACCATAAAAATAACTAGATTTAGTGGTTACATTAAAAATAATAAACCAGTAGGTATGGTAAATGATCTGTTTTCAGGTATCGTTGATTTAACATTGCAAGATAACTTTTACCGCGATTACTGGAAATTACAAGGACGTTTCCTTAGTAATGGTGAATTGGTAATTATATCAAAAATGGATTACATTAATTACTCGGACAGACTGATTGGCATTTTCGAATCAAGGTTCTTAGGATTGCTGATAATTACTTTTATAATTTATTCAGAGGTCTTAAAATGGACTTTAAAAGAACCTGCATCATTAGCTGTTTTGGATTCATTCCGAATTATTTTAAATATTTCTGTTTTTAAAAAATAAAAAAGTGTGCTGATTATTTTAATAGTAATTTTAACCTACCCGATTAATATTTACATTCAAAGTTACTTGACAGCAATAAAAAGTGCACCAAAAAATCAATTGATTGTTAATTTTGCTCAAGATTTAATTAAATCGAATTTTACAATTTTCGGAATGTCAAAACATAAAAGTCTGATAGGGTACGAAGAAATTATTAATCGTTTCCATGAATCTGCGGATATTTGCGATTGTTTCACTCGTCTTTTTACAGAGCAAAGATTAGCTTGCATCTATAGTCTAAATCATATACGACCTCAAGTTTATAAACTTGAAAGCATTCACGTTTCAAAAAGTAATTTACTTGAAAGAGGTTATTCTTACATTTTCGCTGAAGATTCTCCATACAAGAAAAAAATCAACTGGATTATATCAAGAATGTGCGAAGGGGGCTTTTACAATTTATTTTTGGAGCGTGAAAAAGTGCTAGCAAAGCTAAATCTTTACGACAAACAACACTACAATAATAAAAGCAATTTAAGTTACAAGGATTTGTATGTTGCTTTTCATGCACTTTTTGGAGGGCTCATTTTTTCGCTTTTCATATTTTCGTGTGAGGTAATTGTATATTTATTTGGGAAAAAAAGAAAAATATATTAATACTTTTTGAAAATGGCCACTTCAGCAAGTGATTTGAATTTGGCTTTATAATTTTGAGAGTGTAATATTGTAAATAAAGTGTAAAATATGCATTGAATAATGAATACGTTTCGAAATGAACTATTAAAAAAAACTCCACACCCAGAATAAAGCACATTGTTAATTTAACCGCCCCTCTTATTCCGAAAATTCAATCCGACTCCCTCACGAGCCGCAGGAAATTTTTTGACGTCGTTTATTTGTCCAGTGAAAATTACCACTTTCTGAAGGGCAACTGGCGTCGTACAGTCAGCCGTTTCTTTCCTCCCGCGTAAATCTGCCCCTCCTCGCGAACATTCTTTGCAATATCGGCGCTACTCGCTACTCGCATAAATCCATCCGGGCTAAGCGCAATCCGTTCTAACGCGGAGCGTTTTCAGACGCAGCTTGAATATAATTGCATCCCGCGAGCACGTCAAGCGTCTTCACGTAAAATCGCCAATGTGGGAAAACGGGCTATGGAGATTGCAATAGTCTTTAGACAAGGAGCTTTTTATCGAGCAAAGTATGCGCTGCATTTTTGGATCTTTTTCTTTAAATGGTAATATTTTTACAAAATGAAAATTAAAATGTAAAGCTCAAGTCACAAGACTAAGCAAGCATTTGAATGTGAAGTGGATTAAATATTGGATTAATTTACTGTTCAATTATCGCGGAAGAAAATAATGGAATTGACGAAATATAATTTGAAGGTCATTACAGGTACTATACAATGTTACAGGAAAAATCTCTAAAAATGATTTTTCGACCTTGAAAATAAGTATATCTTAACATTCTTAAGGTCAAGATATCTCAAAATCCTGACGTGATGTAGTGTAGTCTATATGGGACAGACGACTTTTTATTTTTTGTGGGTCTGTGTAATCGATTTCAGTTTTCATGCGTACAAATCTTTACCTTCGAAATAACGTTTTTCGAAGTATTGATTAACTTACCTGAAACATAAAAGGAATAAATTGTTAGTTTAGTTTTTTGTTTAAAAGGCTAAAGAAAAAGAAAATCAGCATTTCATTTTATTTCTTTACTAAATTTTAAATTAACTTCTACACTTAAGAACGAGATAAACTTATTTCTAGCTTATGCAATGATATTTTTGCCACCTTGCTTATTCTTGACCTGAAAGTTAAAGGGATATTATATTTAGACAGTTATTTATTTTGTATAATTTTTAATGACTACTTTTAGCAAAGCACAATTTGCACATATTATCGATCAAGAAAAAAATTCTTTAAAAAAAATGAAACTGCTATATGTTTCGAAGTTTATTTACAAAAATTTCTAAGCGACAAATTCAGTTGATGATATTGAACTAGTGTTTCCATTAAAATTAACATTAATTCGTATATTTCTTGTTCAAAAAATGAAATTAATAACCAAAATTATTATTTCTTTCACTATCCACACCTTCTTTTTGCAATATATTCACGCTAATATTAAAATTATATTGAACTTAATAGAAACGGAAAGCAAAATACTCAATACAGCCGTAAGTTGTTCTTCAATAATATGACCATAATTATTATGTACACATATTTAAATATATATATATATACACTTAAATTTCAGTCAAATATCATCGCAGGTTGTTTTTACAATAAAAATGTTATCCTCATTGGTGATAAAAGTACCTTGAATCATAATTCTGCTGTGAATTTATTTCAAAATAATAACGATTCAGCCCTTAAAAAAAATTTGCGTCTGAAAGGATTTTATAATGTCAGTGAAGCCATGGGTAAAAAGAATTATCCTGCATCAGTTATTGTAATTTCACTTTCAAATCAAACCGACTTGCATTTGTCCTTGAGCAATTTAAGAGATTCTATTTGGTGGAATCACGAAGCATATTTTTTGTTAATTAATGAAAATTCTAAAATCGGTTGCCAAATGGCAAATCAAGTTTTAAATATAACTTGGAATTATCATATTTTATCTGCAATATATATGTGTCAGAATTCAAAAAACCAAATCGTATTCTATAATTTTAATCCTTTCACAAATGAAGCTCCAATTTTTTGGAATGAAGTACAAAATACAGATGCATCGCTCAAACAATGGACAATATTCAAAGGTACACTTATAAAGCCACTGAGTGATCTATTCAAACGATATCTCTTTAATTACCGTAAGTATCTATTCTAATAATATACAGACAGTACATGAGAATTTTTTACTTAACTGTTATTATTGATGTACAATAGATTCATCATTCTGCAGTATTTTATATTTTGACAAAGTTAAAAATTTAAATGGGTATAACATTAGAACAATAGTTGAAATCGAAATAAAAAATAATAATAACAATTGTGGATACCTTAGGAGAAATGTTGCGCCTCAAGTTCTTATGGAAAACATCCTTGATTTTTTAAAAGCACAAAGAACACTTAAAATTACTAGAATAAGTCGTTATATTAAAAATAATAAACCAGAAGGTTCGCTAAAAGATTTGTTTTCAGGTATCGTAGATTTAACAGTATATGGTAACTTTTACCGCGATTACTGGAAATTACAAGGACGTTTCCTTAGTAATAGTGAATTGGTAATTGTATCTAAAATGGATTATATCAATTACTCTGATAGATTAATTCACATTTTTAAGTCAAAATTCTTAGGACTAGCAATGGTTACTTTTATAATTTATTCAGCGGTCTTAAAAGGGACTTTAAAAGAACCTGTATCTTTAGCTGTTTTGGATTCATGCCGTATTTTTTTAAATATTTCCATTTATAAAAAACAAAAAAGTGTGCTGATTATTTTAATAGTAATTTTAACCTATCCAATTAATATTTACATTCAAAGTTACTTAACAGCAATAAAAAGTGCACCAGAAAGGCAATTGCTTATTGATTCAGCTCGAGATTTAATTAAATCGAATTTTACAATTTTTGGAATGGCAAGATATGCAAGTCTTATAGGGCACGAGGAAATTCTTAAACGATTTCAAGAAATTACGGACAATTGCGATTGTTTCAATCGTCTTTTTACAGAGCAAAGTGTAGCTTGCGTCTATAATAAAGGCCATTTACGATCTCAAGTTTATGAACATGAAAGAATTCACGTTTCAAAAAGTAGTTTATTTGGAAGAAGTTATTCATACGTTTTCGCTGAAGATTCTCCATACAAGAAGAAAATCAACTGGATTATATCAATAATGTGCGAAGGAGGCTTCTTCAATCTATTTTTGGAGCGTCAAATAGCAAACTCAAATTTTCACTTCAACGAAGGCTACACTGATAGAAATAATTTGACTTTCAAAGATTTGAATATTGCTTTTCGTGTACTGTTTGGAGGTTTAATTATTTCGTTTTCAATATTTGTGGGTGAATTTATGGTATATTTGCTAAGGAAAAGAATGTAATCGATAGTAATTTAAAAATAACGGATCCACCCAATAGATATATGAAATCTATATTTTAGCCCACAAAATTTTATTGCGAAAAGATTTTCTTATTATTCAGCGATTGTACGTTTGTGTGTATAAAATAACGGTGAGAGCACTTGTTTATATTTTGTTTATATTTCTATTTTAAATCATAATCGTTAATCGATTATGATTTAAATTTAAAATTTTAATCATTAATTGAAAGTTGTTTTTCTTCTTCATTTCTAATAATCTTGTAATGTATACGTGTTCAGAAAATATAACATTATCATCCGTGTAAAGTTTACATGTGCAGCTTTAAAACTTTTTGTATTCGACGAGTTCAATTTACTATTTTTACTTTTGGTTTCAACTTGAACCAGTTTCAACTGCTAAAAATGTCAAAAAGCGCATGAATAATAACGTCGACATTTACGTATAAACGACTTAAATAATTCCCCGAAAAATTGGAGTGATTTCTCTTGGAAAACCCCGCGTATGTCGGGACTTCCGGTGCACATCTCTCTTCCGCCGAAGTTTCGCCGAGCAAGTTTACGAGGCTCGATTCTCCGATGCCGTTGCTCGCGAAATTAACTGTGCCCACTGCTAAAGAAGCAGACTGACTCACGTTTTGCCAGTTTTTCACGCTTATTTATTTGTCTTTTTTACCTTTGAAGTGGTCTATTACAGGTTGAGCGTTTTATTATTCCCAAAGTTTCGGATTTACTTTGGATGCACTTGCCAGTGCAGCTGGTTCTTCGAAACTATTTGGCTATTTGGAAAAAGATTACGAATGAGTGTAAGAATAGAAAAGCTTTGAAATCGGCTTTTGATTTTATCTGGATTTTGTTAATAATAAATCGGAGTGATACGCGACAAAGCGCTTTATGTATCATTAACAATAGTATAATGAAATATAAAGACAGTAAATTTTTGATTTGATTATTTCAAATACAATGGATTATTAGATAGCAATAATTTATAAACGATAATATGAAATTATCGAACATCAATTACAAATTCAAATTGGATTACTTTACTTATGAGAACTTTAAAAACTAGTTAAGTTTTTCACAGTAATTAATTGCATATTTTATGGATTATATTTTGCGAATATTTACACAGACGATACTATAACTTATGCAAGAAAGTATACAATTATAAGTTATTATATAACTTATGCAAGAAAGTATACAATTATAAAAATGTGTTTTTAAATGAAGTAAAATAATGTACATTTACAAAATAAACATGTTCTTCACCAAATGCATTGGACTTGAAATTAAACAAGAAATTCCCTCCATGTTTTCCATTAAAAATTAATTTTGTTTTTTATGAACCAGAAGTCTAGGTTTATTAATTTATAAAATTCGTAATTTTATTATTCTTCATGAACACTTCGATGTTCCATTTTAATTTGGAATAGCATGAAAATTATATCAATGTTTCATTTTTTAATTTATTGCGCTGTTTTGACCTTTAATGTTCATTTTATCATTTCAATGAATGCTTGATTCAGTTTTCACATAACAAATATTTACTACAGTTGAATCACATTTTTCGTGAAAATCATGAATTAATGTAAATAAATTTCATATTATTTCTTCAGCCTGTCTATTAAAAAATTCAATGTACATAAACCAGTTTAAATATTGCCATTTACAAACTGCCAAAGTATTTCTTCTTATTTAGAAGTGCAGTACTAACAATAATCGTTGCCATAAAACTAACAACTTAAATAATAAAAGGAGATCAGACTTTTTATGCCTCTTCCCATGAAAGAAAAAACTAGAAAAGTTAAGCGGAGCACATTTGGTTAGGAAAACGTTCACCACTTTTGTATAAATATCCCACCTTATAGCCGCAGCTGCGATATCTGTAATTACAGCGAGCTCCCAGGGTCTTGGATGCTTCTTGAAAGCAATTGCTTCCCAACAATTAACGCGTTTTATATCACTCCCTCTAATCGAAACCGGCATTTAAAAATATCTCTTTAATCTCCTCCGCTTTACTCCCGCTTATCCCTCTAAAAGTTTCAATTGCAACTTGAAAAAGAAACATTCAGATATCAATCTTAACATCCAGTCTTGCCGTCAAAGGGATGTAAAATCACAGCCATATCGCGGGTACGTAACGTCCTTCGTCGGATTATAATTGAAGAGTCGCGTGCGGCGTTAGCATAAATCGACTGACAACCTTTTACCAGATATTACGGTGCAAGGAAGGTGGGAGAGAGAGCTCGAAATCTGCCTCGACATGCGATGTGCAGATGTCGGCATAAAGTAGAATTTGCGCGATGAGAAATGTACTCAGTGCGAGACTATTTCTGCAGCTGAATTTTTGGACGGCTTAATAAGTCGAAAGGTATTTGCTTTCTTCTTGCGAATTCGGAGAAACCGATATGGCAGTTGTTACAGAGATAGAAATCTACATTCTTTGTTGGGATCGCGTGTGCGAATTTTTCCCGCTCTATAAGCAATGTTCTGTTGACTTCTTTTCGTTATTAATCAAAATAGACCTTGAATCAAGTACGGATGTAGACGTAATACGCGGATACGTATCTCGCAAAAAAGAACTATGTGTATGTAATTTTGCATTTAACTGCTATTGATTCTTTTCATTGCTCGTTCTGACCGGCGATCAAGATTTTAAATAATAGGTTTAAATGTTGATTCGAGTGAAAAAAAAAAAAATAGAAATCAGAAAAGAGTAAAAATAAAGTTATGAATATTACTCGATCCCTGGTAGAAAATAAAGCAGTCCTTCTGGTTACAATATTAAGTACTACCTAATTTTTTTAAGCACCTGTTAGTGAACAATGCGGTAGTGCTGAAGTATTAATTTATGAATTAATTTCTTTATTAATTTATTCATTTATGTATTTATTAATTTATTCCTTTGTGTATTAATTTATTTCAAATTGGTCACTAAATAGAAAACAGCTATCTTCTGCTTCAAAGACGTGACGAAAATAAACAATTATTAACTAACGGATAGCCAAAAATAAACCAGAAATCGCATTTCTGACTATTCATTCAGGGATGTCAATTCTTGAATTTCTTGTCAACGCCATAAACACGAGAGGAACAAACTCACAGCAAAATGGGCAGCAAACAGCAAAAACGGTCGCAGATTTACATCAACTTTATGTAAATTTGAGACGTGTTTATGGGGAACTAATAAATTTTTACAAAATCTACAGTTTAACAACCAAATCAGATTCCTGATTTTTTATTTTTGGTTGAAATTCTACGATACTCCAATTTTTTATTCGACACCGACTGCAGTTACGAAATTTATCATAAAACTGTCCTCTGACACCATAAGGACAATGAATTTTCCAACGAACTTCAACAAAGTATATTTACAATCGCAATCACAACTCTGAAAAAAAAAATCACAAGCGCTGATCAATAGCTTTCCCGCAAATACTCCTCGTCAACCATTCTCGAACGTAACCACCCCTTATCCCCGCTAAATCTCCCTCCCGGAAAGGCCGCCCAGCAATAAAGCTCCATTAATCCATCCGATCAAAAATTAAAACCCCCCCAAGCGATCCAATCGGCCGGGGTTCGTGTATCAGTAGTCATCGCGTGCCGGCGCACGACTCGCGTGATGAGCAGTGGCTCTCGCTGTTCGTTCCGCCGCGGCCGGGAGGTGCGCGCGCCGGTGCCAAGTGCATTAAGCTCTCGCGGGGGCTAATCGGGTTAAATCGCCGCGGCGGCCGATCATAATCGGGAGGGTCGGCTGATCGGTCCTAAGATCGGAAACCGCAGGTGCGCGCTTGTAAATGAATTATCGCGGAACGAGGGAAGGGGGATTTGGGATTTTGAGAGGGGAGTTGGAGATACGGCTGGGAGGAGTTGAGATGGAAGGCCAACTGTTGACTAACTAGAACAATGTTTATTAAGAAAATTGCCTTGTACTTCATTGTTCTAATATGCACCTTACGGACGTTTACTCGCTACAGTGGTTCTCAACTAAGATTAATTGAGAAGAAGTTGAAAACAACCTCGTCAAATACATAAGTAAAATAATACGGGTTGTTTCCTGTGCATAATCAACCCAAACGATATTACATGACGTTGCCAAGTCTCACCTGACTTTCCTTCAGATGCAAAATCTGTGAAAATCTTTAATCTTTGTTCAGCTATTTCTCGAAAATTAATAGCGGAAGCTACTATAAAAATGGTCGCATATTATTCTATATATTGTATAGAATCATAAAGTAGTTTTTTTACAACAATTCGAAGATAACTTCTACCTAGTGAAGCTTAGCGTATTAGGACCTCCGTGTTAATAAGCTCAAGCTTAACATTGAATTTCTCAAATTTTAATATCGAAAGGCGGGTTGAAATTTTTACCACGTATAAAGCGTACTTAAATTGACATATAACATAAATTTTAAGAACATTCGAAGAAATTGCGTTTATCATGTAAATGTCCTTAATATAATTATACGTGGAATCAAAGTTTCTTTCCTTATGTAATTCAAGCTAACGATTTTTTTAACGACACTTATTTATAATGTAAAAGATAAAATACAGATATTTCAAAATCTTTTAGTTCGAGGTATTTGCGAATAGCTAACTTAATTGCAAAACTATTTAGTTCCATCATTAATTTATTATGAAAGTTCAGCTCGAAATAACAAGAATAACTTTGTAGCTCTCTATGGGATCAGATATCAAAGTCCCGCGAATGTCGCTCTAATATCAAAAGTAGAGTTATAATCTTATGGCTTTCGTGGGGCATCGTCAGTTTCCCAAAGCCCGCTGCATGAAGTACGTGAGTTTGAAACAAAATTAGGGAACTGGGTTAGTGAATTATATTTCCGCCAATAAATCACCTCCTCACAGGTGGACTAACACGAACTACGGTCAATGGGCATTCGGACTGCGCGCTTTTAATATTGTGCCAGTCCGTCGTCGAATAGGGTTTTGCCGCGACTTATTTAGGTAGCAGTTTTGTTGAGCCTTTGAATATCGCCGTGTTTACGATTTGAACGGCACGTATCTCGGGATTTATGTTCGCCCTTCGATATTTTTGTTGGAAAGTGTATTATTCTGTGAAAGTGGGGATATCCCGTAAAAAGGACGTAAAAGTATGTCAAACTATAAAGTCGGCGCTTGAAAATCATGCAATTTTAAAGATGTAATACACGGCGACTTGAATAATTCAACTCTGCTCTCTGTACACGTGACGAAATGCTTTAATCATAATAAACTGGAAGTCACGCTTTATCTTACATATTAAATATCGGTATTATTCTTTTTGTATTTTATTTTAATTTACTATATTACGATGCAAAGTAAATATTTGTTTGGAACAAATCTAAGTGAACGAGACAATTAAAATTCAAAAACTAAAATTAGAAGAGTATAAAGGAGATTTCTATTTCATTATACAAATTTAGGAACACAAATTACCGGAATTAAGTTATTCTCCATCTTGGTTTTAATGAATCTGCTTTAATTGCAGTACTATTTAGAGTGATTATGAAATTATGTAATTTTCTATTCTAATTCTAGATTTTACTTATTGTACATTACATTTATTTTATCAAAGCATATAATTCCTCTTTTGAATTTAAATTTTAACTATTACATTTATTCAGCTGCATAAAAATACCGAGTATTATAAATAATTTGATAATAAAACGCCACCAAAAATTGTTTATCTTGAATCAATAATTTATATGTAAACCAACTCTAGATATTCAACATTAGCATAAAGCGCAATAAATCATTCAAATAATTATTAATACAAACCACCGCCACCTTCCTAATTAAACAGCTCAACGAGCCATCCGTTTCCGCGACGAATGAAATTGTCATCGAAACCCGCTTAAAACAATACGAAGCCCTCCGGAGGCCAGGAGGGACAAACATCACACCGCGAACATCGCCTAATTTACATGCCTTAATAATTCTCGCCAACAGCGGCAGCGAAATTCACGCAGACTATATACAGACGCGTGCGAAGCGACAGCTGACCTCCTATGTGTCTCTCTGCTCTTTCTCTCTCTCTCTCCTGCAACATCGACTACTGAAAACTGCACTGCCAAGAGCAGCGAGACTCCAGTTTCGCTTCTTAGTTTCTCTGTCAAGACGCGAATATTTTACGGAGCTGAGACGGACGCGTGTTGGGGGGGGGGAGGAGGAGCAGGAGATACGAGGCAGTTGTTGTTGGGGCCACGATTTGCGGTTGGGCGGCGCCTGCATTATGAAAATTCGGCTGGTAGGGAGAGGACATGGAGCCGGACAGGAAGTTTCTGCGGCTGAGGCGAGATGTTACGCTGATGAGCGTCGTGGTGAAGATGTTTTCGGTGTTTAATGCATGAATCCTGGAACGTGCTGATAAGTAAAATTAAGATTTTAACGATGAACAGGAATTAAGGCAGTAGTATAAAAGTGATGGCTTAAAAAGTATTTTTAAAGAATTGTTGATATGACTTCTAAAGCGAAAATTAGGTATATCTTGCTTTATTTAACATGAAAGTTGTTACTTGCCTATTACGGTAAAGCGACAATAAAGATTTTTCAATACATTGAAAAGAAGAAAAGTATCATAGTCCTAAAACATAACAGAAGAATAAGTAATAAAATTAGCTACATAAGGGCCATTGCATTCTATAACAAATTACCTTAAAACTC
This sequence comes from Ormyrus rosae, assembly GCA_035047165.1. Classification (NCBI taxonomy): domain Eukaryota; kingdom Metazoa; phylum Arthropoda; class Insecta; order Hymenoptera; family Ormyridae; genus Ormyrus; species Ormyrus rosae. Next base: position 11,360,533 of record JAWWML010000052.1, on the reverse strand, counting down.
CTGGTAAACAAAATTAATAGAAAAGTAAAACTAAAAAAATGAATAAAATCAGATTAAAAACAGCAAGTAATGAACATGCATCAATAAAAGAAACAAAAACAGACTGCAACAAAATTAGAATAATCTTGCATGAACTAATAGTTAACAAAAAAGGCTACTCAACTACATTACACTCATTGAATATAGCATTGTCACATCCTACATTGGAAGTCCATGAGGTGAGATAATCACAGACAAACTTATACAAGAGATAAGACGCATATCTCTGCACACGGTAATTGCAATTTACACTACAATAGATCTGATCGTAGAATATCTAACTGTAATTGGAAGAAAATGCAAGCAAACAACTTATCAACTTAGTAACTAAAATAGCTGAAGAAATCATCAAAACCATTAATGAAAACAAATCTGTTCATTTTGAGTAAAAAAATAGTAAAGAAGACTGTGACTTATGTCACTATCCAAAAGTAAAAGGAATAAAATACCAACATTATATAAAAGAAGAGAAGGTAATCACTTTCGAAGATAATAAAATTAAGTATACACCTATAAAAGAAGTCTTTACAACGGTAGATAAAATAGCAATAGAAAATACAAACAAAATTTTAGAAAATAATTACCTCGGAAATAATAAAGCACTTTTATATTTTGATAGAGAATATAGAGGCAAGCAAATATTCACAAATTCAATGCAACCATTATCGACACAAGCGAGACAAATGACATAATAGTATTAGATGACATAGTTTTCATTTCTTCTTGCCTTAAAACATAGAGAATAGTTCCTCCACTATCGTGTGACATGTGCAGTTGGCCTAACATGCTCCGCAAGATTAAACAGCCTTTGCAAAAGAAATTTACAGGAGAAGCAGATATGCATCAACGGAGATGTATACGAAAGGTAGTGTTGATTAGGTATTGGAAATGAATAAATAGAATACATATTGTATATGCAATTATACATAAATGGCTTAACCTAGTAACGATGTTACTAGGAATTAAGACGAGATGCGCAATTGCATATAATGTTAAGAGATATATGTGATGAGTTATTTAGTATTAAGTATTTAGCTTGTAAGTTTTTTAGTTTATATCTAGCCAGACCAGCGAACAGGAAAAAACTTTCCTCTGCTGGGTTACTATTGTAACGTGTTATTTATGTGCAATTATTATTATTTAATTATTGTATATTTATCCTCTGGTTTAATAAATAAATAAATAAAATTTATATTTCTACACGAATTCTAAATGCATTCTACAAAAAGTGAATTAGTCATAATATGTATATCATAAATATTAAAATCAAATTCTTGAGCGTTGCATTTGATTCATTTAAAAAGAAAGCACTTTCATTAAAAAATAATTTCAGTAAAAGGTAATTCACGCAAGATCTCGATTTTTAATCGTTAAAGACCACCTTCGTAATGAATCATTATTAAAAACAAACAGCAGCGAAACGTGGCGGTTTCATTAAACTCCCGTGACCGATTTTCGCTCGTCGCGACAATATTTTTCTCCATCCGTCGATAAAAGAATCCGTCACAGCACTCAAATGTCGACATGCAATACTTAATGCATTCTCGTACAACCGTCACATCATTTTTCCCGACTGGAATTACGGTAATTAAAGCTGCTGGATAAGTGGCGAACTTAAAAATGGGTCGGCGTTCCGGAGCTTAATTGTCGCAGTTTTAGATGACACGGGTGCAATTACGTATTTATGCATTTAGGCGGAGCTCCGCAAGCGCGGATACCGATGTGTCGATCGTAAATTAAGCTCGCCAGTGCCGTTATTGCGAGGCTGCCGTGTATTCGACGCTGACTTTAGCGCCGCTGGCCATTAATCAGCTCTCGTTTTTGACGTTCTTATCGAGCGCTTCATGGTATTCGTCTATTTTGAAAGTGGAGAGGAACGTTAAAGCGAGATTGTTTTCGCTCGAAGTGAAAAATGAAGAAGTTGGCTGCTTTCGAAAAGTTTATTTTCACAGTTCCTGCTTTTAATGTTCCTTATCAAGAATTAAAGTATATATTCAGGAATTTGAAAGACATTATTAAATTTCAATTAATATATACAAAATTTACCACAACAAATTCATTAATACACTTAGAATTAACAAAGGTTTTGTTTTACTTCTACATCATGGTTAAAAAATAAACAATCCCTATAATTAATAAAATACCCCGCTATAGCTTAAAAACTCCTCATAAATCCTGGCGGTGCTTCAAAAAATCGCACGTAAATCCCAGCCAGCGAGCCGGTCGCGTTTGGAAAAGCTTTATCGTCCATTATTCGAAATTTATGTGTATTCCTATTCGTATCTCCTCGAACCTCCGTGAAATTTTACGTTCCCGAAACAGCAGCAGCAAAATCAATCTCGCAAGAAAGGCGGGCCCCATCCATTTTTATTGTCAAGTGCATTTTTTAAAAGTCGAACTTTCGGAAAAAACAGATGTCAAGGCGGAGCTCATAAATTTTTATTCCATCAGTCGCTGGCAGATTCATTCGTCTTGATTCGTCTGGTAGATCTTCGCGGCGTAAAGCGCTCCTTGAAAGTCAGTTTGGGTGGCGTTCTGTAGGTGGGGAATTGAATGTATAAGCGGAGATGTAATTGACGGTGATTTATGCAGGACTCGAACACCTTTGCAGTCTATTGTGCGATAATCTGTGCTTTATATCTTTGTATAAAGTTTTGAGAGTATATTTCAGGACTAAAGCACTGTTGACAGCTTTATTTTAATGGCACTCGAAGCTGCGTTGTTTCTGATGGAATTATTATGGAATACTCATTTTGATTTGGTTTTAGTTTTAAACAAGATTGGAAATTTCCTTCCTCGCTGTGCTACTTTCATTTAGAAATTTAATAAAAAATAGGAAAATTGAAAACGCCAAGAGAAAAATAAAAAATTTTTTACAATATTGTGCAACTGAAAGGCTAGATTTTTTGAAAAACTTGCTTTAAAATTTAATAAAATCACAATTTTATTAAAATCTAGTAGTATTACATTTAAAATTTAAATAAAAGTTCTTTAAAAAGGCCTTTATTAAAGTTTCAGCCGACTAATATTTGAAATTTTCTCATTATCAATATAACTTAATATCTAGTCTTTTATACAAAAAAACTTTCGAACGTTGCACTCTTCCTCCCACCTCACCCAAAAAGGCACCATTGCCGATTAAGAATTCATCGTGTCGTCTTCGGCAAAAATCGACATCGGCATCCCGAGCATCCTCGTAAAACAGCCTCGGCTGCAGTTCGGTGTAACGAACCGGAAGCTTCCCGTCTTTGAGCCTCGAGGCGGGATAATTAGAGCGATATATCGTCGCGTCGGGGACAAAGCCGAGACTCATCGGAGGGAGGCCAAAGACGCGCGAGGAGTGCGCGGCAAGATCGTAACTGACTTTAAACCGCCGTGTAGCGGTTTCACGGCGCGTTCACGCCTCTTTTCCGCGCCACGCCCCCCCGGTTCTATTAGAGAAGGCCGCGAGCAATTACGTGAATAATTGTGTACGCGCGAGGATAATTGAGCGCTGTACTGCTGACGGGGACGGAGAATTTTGGGGAAGTTTCGATTTTTGGGGTGTGCGAGGACGGTTGGTAGTCGAAGGAGGGTGTATTTGCTCAAAGTATTTTAATTGGTAGAGAAGATGTAACGTTCAAAGTTTCCCTCAACTAAAAACACTTGAAATTAAATTTATTCGATTCGATAAACATAAATACTAAAGTTACAAACGAGAGGAAAAAATAAAATTAATTTAGAAGTTATTTTATATAATTGAAATGCCTTTTATTTTCGAAAATCTCAGCCGTCCCCGCCTTTTAAGCGCGAGAGAGTCTCCTCTCACCGAGCGGCGAGCGGTCCAGGCCTGGAGCGGCCAGAGAAGGGAGAAAGGCGCGATAGAGAGGGACTGCTGCCATGAGCACTTAAATACGGCTGCTCTGACGACCAGCGGTCATTCGCTCCTCTGTCAGCCTTCCTTCCAGACCTCTCTTAAGAAATTGACTAGCCATTAAGCCTACGAGCAGTGCGCTCAGGCTTATAGTTCTCTTTAATATTCAAATGTATAATTAATACAAAATAAATATTTGTTCTTTCCAAATCCTTCTTTTTTTCCATTTAAATAACTAACCGCGGCTGTGGTCGAGACTCATTACGCGTTTCTTCGCTCGAATTTTTTTTTTTTTTTTATTTAACATCTAACTAACCGTGGCTTTCCGTGAGATTCGTTGCGCGTCTCCTTCACCAGCATTTTTCTAATAAACTGCTGACTACGGCTGTTATTGACTCATTGTGCGTCTCTTTTTCACCCGTTCCTAACAATTTAGCTCTACGACATGGCAAGTTATGTGGTTCATTGGCCGCCGCATTTCTTCCCATGTATACAGGTAACAAAAAAAACTCGATCGGTGTCTAAAGCGATTAGTGAAAATTTTAATGTAGTTTTAAAATATTCGGGTCCATACACGAACTTACGGCGTACGCGTACGACGTGTACGTCACAAAGAGAATGTTTTGTTTCGGTGAAACTGGTAAAAATTGTATAATGGATGGTTACTCATTGAAAAATAGACACATTTATTATTATTTATTCATTATTAATTTATCGTAGTAATTGCTGGTTATTGGTATTGTAAAATAAATTTCTAGTTTTCATCTATATTAATGCATGTATATTAGAATTCTGATAATACAGGTAACAAGAAGTTCTATCCTGATAATGTGAGAGAAGGTAGGAAAAAATTAAACTCGTTTCCACGAACTTGAAATGTTTCGTATTTCCAGGTAATTCAATCATTGAAATAAGATAAGGTAAAGCGGGGGAAGATACCAGCTTGGGGAAGACGCCACAATGCAAGATTTTCTTTTGTTTGTAAACAAATCGCAAGAAGTGCTTGTTAGATGTGTTTATTATGATTTTCTTATTCAGTCGCTTAAATATTTCATGATTTTAGTATCATTATCAGTTTCTTTTCGAACAGAGTCGAAACTGGTAGCTCTCGATCTAAAATTTGCAACAAATTGAAACATCAAACAAAATAGACGTTAATTAGATAATTTTATAAACTTTAATAAAATACCATCATTAAAAGATAGGAAATAATCGTGTTTAGATTAAATTTATTTTTTTATTTTACAGTCAATTGGGGGAAGATGCCACAAAAAAGGGTGGGGTAAGATGCCACCGACATATGCATTATCTACAGTCATTAGACTGAACTTTTTTTAAGTCACTTGAATCTCACTGAAAAACAACTATTGGTCCAACTATGGCTAATTGGATTTTTAATAATCGTGGTAAACGTGAGACGAGGATTTGTTTTGGAAAACTTCTGAATAGCGCTTGGTCATCGGCTACAATAGCTAGCAATAGTATCAATGGATTGAGATTTTTATTTTATTTTATTTTATTATTTCTTTTTGTTAAAAAGTATTAAAAGTATTTATTTAGAGAAAAAAATAATTTATTGTAATTATATTTTCAAGTTTAATACAAGTTAAATCTTGTTTGTAAGTATGTGGCATCTTCCCCACCAGTGCGGGAACGATGCCACTTTCACGTCATAAACTTTAATTATTATTAATTATCAATTAATGGAATTTTTTCAAAGAATTGTTATGTATTTATTAGTTTATTGTATTCTTTGTACATTTCAGTTATAAAAATGTTACTTCATTCATTTTTGAAATATTTATTTCACTTTTTTCTTTAAGTATGGCATCTTCCCCCGCTTTACCTTAATCATTGAAATGAAATTATAGATACTACAAATATTTTTACTTGCAATGTTGTTTAGCAATTACTCATAATTGTATTCGTATTAAAAAATTTAATCTGTTGGGTTCGCTATTATTTAACTTGTAATTAATCCAAAGAATTTTATCCTCCAATTTAATAAAAACGAAAGTTTTTTGCAGTTAACATTTTTGCTTGAAAAATGTTTTTCTACTCCGGAAGCATGAATTACGAAAACATTTATGAAACCCAGATCGAGAAGGCAGAAGTTCGTGCTGAGAAAACAGGAATATACATATTCTCATTTTATGCCAACAAAGCTTACCACCAAACTGATACTCGACGCATCTAAAATTATGTTATTCCTGTATATATATCCTTCGTCTGATTTATTTCGGATTTACCGAAAGTTAGCTCGGAAAATTGAGAAAATGATATGTTACATAACAAACGTCGGAATCAAACTTTCTGCAAAATTAGCTTCGTTCACAAAATCAAAGTTTGCGTTTGACAAACTTTTCATTTCAAATTAAAGAACAAAGAGACAACTTCAAAATTCGACTTGTTTAATTCTCTTCTCCCATAGAACAGCGTTGAAGACCAAACTTTAAATTAAAAGCAAAATCGCGCGACAAAACCTCTCCCTCGAATCGCCAAAATTAAAAACCCATTTTTCTCCGCACTCCAAAAGACACCAGCCCAAACCTAATTAACGCAAAAACTCGTCCCGGAGCGCAAACGTCCACGTGTCGATTCTCCACGCAAGAAATTAACAGGCAAACACGCCTCTCCAAGTGTCCTCCAACAGAGTAAATGTGTGACCTGCGCAAAAAGGCAGAAGGAGGGGCGGGGGGAAGTTGCGGAAAAAGCTTGTCCGCCTTTTATCGGGAGAAAAATGGAAGCTCGAAGTCGCCGACAGAAAAGTTGAGGGAAATAAACAGGGAGAAAAAGCGGCTCGATGTAAGGAGGCCAGCTGCGCGGCTTATAGATAGCGGATTAAGCAGCGAGAGTCGGGGATTATTAGGGTTTTAACCCCTCTCCCTCGGCCTTTTTCGGCAGAATGGAAAAAGTATATTGGCGCGGGAAGCCTCTAATAATGATATCGTTAGCGAACTTGACTCTGTGCTTTTCTGGTTTCTCTGATTTGGCAACTTGCGGAACGGAGCTTTCATTAGCGACGATCTGCTTTTAAAACTAGGCGGATTTTTCGAAAATTTAATCAAAAGTTGGATTGTTTGTTTGTTCAAACTACGCGGTTAAATTAATTCGAAGCTTTTATTTGAAAACTAAATTCGAAAGCATTCGCGTATTAGTTCGCTTAATAATTCATGCACATATCAAATAAATCTTCGCAAAATGACTGAAAATTTGCGCCAATTATTGTCTAACAAAATAGCCGCACAATTAAATAGCCCATTCCAATAACGCTGCATTGCCGTGCATTGAAACGAAACCGCGCCAGGCATTACATATCTCCGTAATTTGCGACCGAATAAGATTCATCGTAACGCGCTATAATAACTCTCTCCCAATGATTTAGAAGTCCTCCGCGCAAATAATCTAAACAGCACGATCGACCGATAAACAACCATTCCCCGAATTCCTCTCTCGTTTAGACACCACCGCCGCAAATCCCGGCCCTCGAAAAACATATCCCGATCTCGGCTCTTAACGACGCACTTTTCAGGAGCGACAGACCCGGCAAACAATCGCCGCGCTCGCAAAAAAACAGCTCGAGAGTGTATATCGGGGAAAGGAAAAAGCGGAGGAGACGAGAGAGAATCAGCCGGGGCGACAAAGGTCCTGGAAGTCGAGTACAACAAAAGGACCCCGAGGACAAGAGGGAGCCGCAGCTTTTTCTCTCCCTCTCCTTCGCTCGCCAGAAACAATTAAAAGTACACGCAAGAGCTGCCGTCGTTGCCCGCCGAAATATTCGAGAGAAACTCGATCCCCCCCTTCGGCAACCCTGGGATATCACTTTCACTCGACTGTGTGTCATTTCGAGGGGGGAGGAGAGAGGAAAAGTGCGCGGCAGCGCCTCGGAAGGAATAATACGAAGCCTACAAGGAGGCGAGAGGCTCTTTGTTCGCTTGATTATGCGGAAGGAGAGTGGGCTATTGTTGCGGCTGGTTATGCGCGGCATTACCGGCGAGAATGAGAAATTGACTTGTTTTCATTTCCGGGCTCGAAATTCCTTCGAGCGGTTCGACGAGCCCTTGAAAAGTAAGGATCTCTCGCGCGCGGCCTCTGTCGCCGATGGCATCGTCGAGTGAATTGTTATTTCGCCGAGTAACGATGGTTCCCCACTGCCTTTGCTCGTTTATTGATTAGTTTTTAGGCGGAATTTCACTTGGGGATTGGACCATTTTTCTTTAGATTCAGCTTAAGAAAATTGTCTCGGCCGAGAATCCTGATTTTTCTGTAAGTAATTCGAGTGACTATCTTATTTGGCTTAGCAAATTGCAAAGTGAAGTGTATACGTATTGATTTGCGAAGGAATTGCCTCTGCCGGAGGACAACAATTGGTACATATCGGACAGAGGCTTGATAGAAACATTATTTTTATACAATTCTAGGAAGTAGCAGCACAATAGCCGCAGGGCGTAAGATCTATTTGAATAGTCTGTTATCGGTTTCGGATACTTCTAATTTACTCGAGGGAAATTACGATGAAGGTTCACTCGAGAGCTTCGACGTTGTTATTGAAATCTGTAATTTTACAAGATGTTTTTGATTTATAATTATTTACAATAAATCTTTCGTCTTTATTAAACGTATATTTCTCTTTTTTAATCAATTATTTCTTTCAGAAACAAAAAAAAACCTAATAGGATCAATGACGGAAAAACGTAAAATAACGTGGAAGTAAAGTCGAAGTAATAATAAGCCTTCAGTCAAGATTATAAAGCTGCTCCAACTTCTGCTGCGGCCAATACCCAAGTTTTCTAGTGCACCTTGAAATACCGAAACGTAAAACTCGAGTAAGTAGTAATGGATATAAACCGACGAAACTTGTTATCTGTTAAATTAAAATACGAGTCATCCATTTCGCATCGAATACCTTTTCAATCAGCTCTCAATAAACGCACTCGAACCAGGCCCCTAAATCAAAAAATCCCGCAGCGATTTAATATCAGGTGAACTTCCCATTGCTAAAAGTAAAGGCAGCCGCATCGAATATTCATTTGTTTATCCCCGTCGCCGCGTGTCTCTCCTCTTCTCTCGTCAAACGAACGGCAAAATTTTTCATTTACTTCCTGGACTCCCATAAATACCGCGCGCATAAATAAAGCCCGAGAGAGAAAAAAAAGACCGGATAATAGACGGAAAAATGAAGGCTCCTCTCTCGTCCTCGTAAAATTTTTCCATTTCGCGTTTCGGCCATTACCGCGCTAGAAATGCGATGCCGACGCGCGTTTCAACAATCATCTCGTATATATATATACGAATTCTTCGGATTTTTACTCCGGCCGTATTATGGTCAGGGAATGTCCTCGTAAACATCGGCAATGAACGACTTTTCCTTTCTTTTTTTTTGCCTCGAGAATCATTTAGGTGTATATAAGTTTTGTGTTTTTCATTTCTCCGAGGATTTTCCCGAGTGTGCGGAGGGAGAGAAACGGGTCTTCCCCCCCGTTGGTTGCTGACGGGTATATCGAGACCTTTTTGCGACGTGTTTTTGGTACCGGAGTCGGAGAGAGGTGCTTTGTTTTATTTTATTTGTTTATTTGCGCTGAATTCGATGGGTGGAGTTGGTGATGGGATCGTTATTGATGGTTTTGTTGTGAGGTGGAATTATTTTTTTGTCCTCGACGGAGATTAATCTTTGTTTTAAAAGGTAATGTAAGAGTTTTATTCTGCAATGATCGGTTGAAGATTTCTATGTGATTCTGAGAGATTTATTTGAACTCTTCACAAGAGTTGCTTTTATTTTAGAAATATGGAGACTAAATATAGTCTGCCGCTGTCTGACTCAATACTCTCTTTTCTACTGAAATCGGACCAAAATATGTCATACAAGATACAATTTCATCTTTAACAAACTTTATATATCGCATTAGTTAAAAATATAGATAATTCCGCTTTTTAAATTTCTTTTATTAATTTTTTTACGTATTTCATCTGTCCGGTATTCAAATTAATTCCCACCCCAACTCGAAGATGAGTTCCTCAGATTCTTTTCGTCACACGCGAATGTGACTTTCCCAGCCCCTTCATCGCAAAATTATTAGTTCAAATAATGTTTTTTTATGTTTTTTTTCAATATAAACTAATTTATAAAATAAATTATTAATATCTAAAGACAAAGAAAACAACTCAGTCGAAAAATATGCTCCACATTTTTCAGCAGCCGCCTTAACGAAAGCAAAAACGCGAAACCGAACAGACGAGATAAAAGTTGGCTAATAAAACGTTCCCCCGAAAGGCGTCGAAACTCGGGCGACTCTCATTAAAATCGCATTAAAACGCTGCCCGGTTGCGAATCGTTGCGTGTAATTCATGCAGATCTCTCGGCGGAAAACAAAAAAAATTTGCATTTTTTTCTTCCCGCGGTTAGTTTGTTAATACAAGTTTATCGCCACGCAGAGGTCTAATTCTTGTTTCTTGCCTCCCCCCCCCCCCCATTGCCTTCGTCGCGCGGAGAGAGCCGCGAGACGTCGCCGATAAACGAGACTTTTTATCCGGCTCTCGCTTCGTGATTTCTTTGCCGTCTCTCCCGGCGAATGTCTTCTCCCCGATTCTCTTCTTGCTCTCTTTAATTTCTTTCTTGCTCGCTGGCTGTAATTTTTAAGAAGCGTCGGGCTCTGGAAAGTTCGCTTTAACGAACTTCTTTCCTTGACGCTTCGTTCTTTTGCTTCGTTAAATAAATGGGAATTTATGGTTTTGTGATTTTATAGGAGGGAGATAAGAGTCGGGTATATATAGTTTAGGTATCTGTGTCATATTTTCATCGAATTATGATCAAAGGTGGAGGAAACTTAAGCGTCCAAGCCTTTTGGATTCCTTAAATTGCTCTTTGTCAATTATGAACTGTACATTAAAAAAAACCTGCATAATTCCTCGTCCATAATACCTCCTCATTTTTAATCCAATCCCAAAACCCCGCTAGCACAAAAATCAAACCGATCTCCAAGTCTGCAGCGCCGAGACAATCCGTCGACGGTACTAAATGGTCCGGCGCTTTTTCCCCTTCCCGCCCGAGGATTTACTCCGGTGATCGAAAGCGTGACTTCTTGCGCTCGGCGCGACTTTTTTTTCCCCGGGAGAAGCGACTCGCCGAAGTGTGTCGCCGAAGCCCGGTAAGTACCGCGACTCGGCCCTCGTCAGTTAAGTGGCCAGAGCAAATAAAGCTGCCCGCTGTCAGGCAGTTGGTTTTTAACGGACGGGGGGTTTTGGTTTACGCTTCCTTCCGAGGAGCCGTGTGTTTTTATCCCGAAACTCCTCACGGCGAACGATAAAGACGCCCCCAATTCTGTCCCCAACCGCTATAATACTTTTCCGCATATGAAACCATCAAATAACACAACGCGTGGAATACAGCCGTAAAGCGGGACTCGCGGCGCGCGTTAACGCGTTTTGCGCCCCCGCCGGAGCTTCTTCCTAATACCGTGGCGTTCTACGGGGAGCGACACGCGGCATCAGCTGGCCGCTCAGCTCTCTCTCTCTCTCTCTCCGTTGCATAACATTACGCGAGCACTCCCCCGGGGGCCGTAATCACATCCCGAGGCTCTCGCGAGTGCGCGAGGGTGTCCACCTTCGCGCGATAAACTCCGCATAATAAACGGGGGCATTGAATTGCCCCGCTGATAGTAATAGCCTCTTATCGCTCTTCTTAACGTAATGCCGTTTTTGGAGGGTATTTTATTTTTTTTAGGTTTAATAATCGCGCGCGAAAGTTGACGGCTTCGGCTTGATATTGTTTGGGCAGAACGACGGTGTCTGTTAGTTATAGTCTGCGGGAAATTTTGAAATCGTTATCTTTCGCTGGATTAATTCGTGTTTCATTGATCAGATTTGCCATTGTTGTTAACAACAAGGGCATAATCCTACTTTGAATGTAAATGCTACAATGGGATGAATAGGAGACTTGTGTATATAAAAATACTTGGAAAAATACTTTACAAGAGCGAATGTCTGTCTAGTTAATATTAATCTTGTAATAAAGATTAGCGTTTTCTTTCTTAGCAGAGAAAGTTTTTCTTTCGCACAATTTAAATACGGTAAACTAGCCGTAAAATTATGTTTCTTAATAGACGTTATAAATTTATTACTTTTTTCATAATGTATTATTCATTAGTGGATTCGCATTTTGCTGTAAGAGACATTTTCAGAAAATATTTTGATGTAAATTATTGAGAAAATGCAATAACCCGAAAGGTGCGTTTTATTTTGTTGCATCTTTTTCTACAATGTCGATTAAACTTCACCTTTCCAATATTCAGAAATTCAGGACAATACTGAAGACTCGCAATTGTCCAAGATATTGCGGGAACTTCTTTAATTACAGAGCTATTTAAAGACTTTTAGAGTTTCAAGTGTCATTCCAATAAATCTAGAACTTTTTTAATTTCTTTATCCATAAATCAAGAAAGGCAGTATCTAAACTGTGAGATAAATATCGCACACAAATAAGATCATCCAGCAAACCAATGAACAGTGCAAAAAAAGGTTTTTCAAAATTCACAAATGCATCCAAAAGCAGCCAGATAAAACGAAAATAACGTATGCACCAGTAGCAAAAGAAAAGCACACGTATTTACCATAGGGCAGAAGAATTTATAGCCGAGTTACGCGCGAGTTTCGCTGCAATTTCTTTATGCCGGGGGTAATTATCGCTCGACGCACGTCGACGAGGCGGCGCTGCGATATTAAAATGTCAAATGCAATTAGCGGGCCGGGGGGAGAGGGAAAAAGAAAAGGCCGGCCTCGACTATTTTTAAAAGGGACGTCTGAATTATTTCGAGATTACGTTCATCCGACGCCTTATTGGAAAGGGTTGCATAGACGCGGGCAATAAGTCAGCATTATGTCCGAGCGGAGCTTGATTTACGGAGCTGACGCCTGAGTTCCTTGAGAAATTTATCGTGTTTTCTTGAGATTTTCGCGTAAAGAGCTTTTGCGAGCGCGTTAATTAGCTTGTTAATTGCTGCAAGTTAATTTTCGGACGAGATTGAAAATGCTATTGTGATGACGCGGAAGGTTATTCGATGGCGACAGTCGTTTTTGATGGTCTATTTTGGAGTTTATGGCGCATAATGCAAAAAGGATCTGTATAAAGAGATATCGATTTTTCATTCATCTATTGAGATAAGGACCGCGTAAAAATTTAAAGAAAAATGCTTATTTTTAAATAATACGCTTCCTCTTGAAAAAGTTTTTGCGCTTTAATTAATTTAACAGGCTTAGTTAGATACGTTGGACCGTACTTTGGAAAAGGCATCAATGTGAATTATGCTCTTTATACGTCTTTTGTGATGAATTTTTCAAGCGGATATAAAGTTTCAACGAAAAAGAACGTACATTCCTTCTTTGTTGATACGTATTCGTAATATTAATACATTTATCTCATTCAAAGTAAATGAAATGAAAAATGCACGCGAATAACCTCAATGCGATTTGAGTTTTAAAATTTAGTCCCAAATAATGCAATCGCAGAATGGAGCTTTATTGAATTTAAGCAGCTTTAAGTTCTGAAGCGCTTGAGATATTAAAGTAAACAAATTAACAATAACACCAATACTTCAGACCTTTCCGACACGTCAGTTCTTCCTATGAATAAATCACGGCTTCAGAATAGCGACGAATATTTCTTTTATAACAATTACTAGTCGCCCGCCGCGAAAAATACTATTTTAGCTCATGGCGCGTCAGAGATTGCGCATTTCCCGGAACGTGACAAGAGTGTATTTGCTCGAGCATGAAAAAAGCTCGCATGCAAATGCGTATGATTCGAGTCTCTCGGCATACGCGTATGATTGATTTTTGCGGACTCTCGATTTGTTTGGCTGGCAAAACAGCGGCCGCGACGGAATCAGAAGACTCTTTCTATCTGCACGTTCATTCTTTTCTCTATCCTGCTGTTTCCCGGCCATTTTTTTATTGCGAAAAACAGAGAGCAGAGGGATTTTATTTACCCATCGCCGAGCGCATCGAAGTGCGTATAATCAATACCAAATTCCAATTTTCTTAACTAATACCGCAGTTTTTCGAAGCTCTCGCGCAGCGCGTCGCGTAATTTTTTTTCGCGAAGGGAGGGAATTAAAAAGACGTTTACGAGGATTTTTCTGGGTTTAACGACCGAATTTTTTTTCTGAACGATTTGCGATGCGCGACACATGTCGTTGGACTATAAAAGAATCCGTTCGTATTATGTTCCAGGTGGTCATAAACTATTAAATTAGCACGTACGACGATACAATGCGCTGTGTACTATAAAGCTTTGCCCTTTACGATTATTAACATGATGTAATTTGATTTACGATTTGCGATTATTAACATGATTATTGCTTATTTGGTGTTATTTTAGCGTCGTTTGTTATTGTCAAATGTTATTAAATGATACATAATTGTATATAACTATCTTACTCTTTATATTGGCATATTAATTATTGTGCATTTGAGCTCATTATATTTTACGCTGCTTATAATTGGCGAATGTTATTAAATGATAGATTGGTAATAAATTCTAGTTCGATTTTATGCATTTCGTTCCAAAACTTCAAAATTTGAAATTTCAATATGTTCTAATATAACATTTTCAAATATAAAATAAATTCTAACTTTGAAAAATTTCTGAAAACTGTTATTTATTCTGTACATTGTATCTAAGCACAATCCATATTTTTAAATCTATTTTCCGCTACTTTCTCAACATTTTTGTAATAAATTCTGATAATTCTCGCATCCTTAGTAATATTTCTACTTTCATTTCATTTATTTCATGTATTTTAGAGTAACAGTACAGTACAATTACATTACAGAGTAATTAGATATATTACAAAGTAATCCGACAGAGGAAAATCAATTTTCTGTTCGCCGGTCTGGTACAAAATAACAAAAAATAAAAAATAACAAGCATAGCTGGCAGTTCAACAACCATGCTTGTTTAACTTCATCGTATCTTAAAATTAAAATACACACATTTGTTTTAATTAAAAATTCGATAGACTATTAATACATGACATTGCTATATTTATGTTTATATTTGTGTTTATTCTAGAATAAAGAAAATCATCTTATAATTCAGAAAATAAAATTATGTATCACTTTCTTATAAATTCACTCTAACAACGAGATTAATAAATGTTAATAACTTTTTTTATTATCGATTAATAACTTTCTCTCGCTGTAATAAAATTCTTAGAAAATGATAAGAAATCTCTCCAACCTTTCCTTAATCATCGCAACTTCATTCACAACAAAAAGAGCAGCACACTGCAATCATAAGAACGAAGCCGCGGGAGATCGATAGACCGGAAGTTAGGATTAATACTTGCGGGTTGCTGGCAAAACAGACTCTTCAGACTTGGTCGATGACGCGATTATTAGCGTTTTTGCGGCCGCGCAAAGCGAGGCGTTGCGTTCGATTTTTCGTGGACCGGGTTGCCCGGGGGTGACCCGTTGTGTAAATTGAAATGGAGGCGTTAAACGTAAACAGCATAGATGGCATTTTGTTCACAAAGTCTCTTTCGATCGTTCATCCATATGTAGAAGAAAAATAAGTTTCAAATTTTAAAATGAAAGCAGAAAATAAGAGTAGAAAACTTTTTATCAGAACATTATAATGAGAAACAAACGGACTTCCTGGATGAAAAATACTGAGCATAAAAAGAAGATAAGGTTTTGTTCTTAAAATAGACCTTTATGATTCAAACTCTGCGAATAAATCAATGGCATCTAATAAATCTCGTACACCCCCAAATTTAATTCAATTCAGTGGATTCGAATACAAGCGACAGCGAACGTTTTCATCAACCGTGGAAGTCGCCGCGCGGAAAAAAGCACATATGGCGATATATATGTATATGAAAGATAATCCTGACGGATAACATCGTTAAAGAAGGTAGTTATTTATGGAGAAATGTAAATCTTAGCGAGCATTAAGGCTTGAGTTACGCTTGCGAAGATTTAAGCATTCATGCGCGCGCAACGGATATTTAGGGAACGGCATAAGCAAACCTCAAAATTTTCATGCTTATTTTGGAGTGATTTCATACTTTTCGCTGCTGGTAATTGGTCCGTGAAAGGTATTATATTGCAGTTTTAATCGAGATTAAAAACTAATTTAAACCGATATCATACCAATTTCTGATCATTTTTAATATAGATCCACTTTACTTCATGATTATTGCACACGTACGAATATAAAAAATTATTAATGCATACGAACGCAACAAACTTTTTTTCAATTCCCGTTCGCATCGAACTTTTCTAAATCCCTCTTCCTAAACAAGCCAGCCGTAAAACCCCGACCAAAAGAACCGCTCAGTGCATCGAAACCCAAGAAAAATAAATCTGGCGCGCCGCGAAAGATCAATTAAAGCCCGGAGCCGCTTTCATTTCAACCTGCTTTCGCGGCGTAAACAAACGAAAAAAAGAGAGAAAAAAAAGACGGGGCGCGATGGAAGGAGGAGGGACAAAGTACTCGTCCAAGGTAAAGGAAAAAGGGTATACGAAGGAGAGAGAACTCCTCGATTCAGAGGGAGGAGAGTAAACGAGAAAAGCCAAATCCGATGGGGTTCCACTCGGCGGATTATTTTTTTTAGCCCTCTTTGATTCCCTCCGGGAAGGAGAATCGATGAGGACGGGGGAGTTTTTCTTCTGGACGCCAATACTTGAAAGCCTTATGTCAATTAAGGACGTTTGGCAAATGTGATTAGACGAAATTGTTGGCTTTCGTCAAAATTAAAAATTCGATTCATTTTCATTTTTATTCTAATTTGTAAATAGATATTTCTCTTTTTGGACTGTTTTAAGAAAAATATAAATGGTGTAGGTAGGCAATTTGTTGGTATGAAAATGAACGAAGATTTATGGAATAAAAAGTTAAAAGAAAAAAATTGTTCATCAGTTCGTTCACTCTACTCTTTTCGAGAAAAATATAAAAACTCTCCATTTTTTAAATTTATATATGGAGTAAGAATACTTTTTGCTTGTGGACTCATATTTTTCATTAAAACAAATCATAAAATGACGAGAAACTATATAAAAATAGAGATTCCGAACTTAATAAACTTCTCAATATACATTTTGCTTTCTTTGGATGTACGTTTATTTAAAATTTTATGGAAAGTAAAAGTTTATTTCCTTCATAAAAATTATTTCAGTAACCCAGTAAATATTAATAGTACCTATTTTTAAGTCACAACGTTTATGCACTCCTTCCTAGCTCAATCAAACAATAAACAAAGAAATTATTATATTAATATTTAGTATGTGCTTGACTTAATTATCGCTAATTAGTCGATCAATAGACAATTAAGAAAGCTCTTGACAAACAAAGTTCATTAAGCTAACTTTTCTAATTGGCATTCCTCAAAATTAAATAAAGTTCATTTGTCATTTTCGCACTCGAGTGTACAATTGTTTCGTGCGCAGTACTGTAAAATAACTCTTTTTTTGCCAATGTAAAATGAATCCTCGGCATATAACGTGCACTGTTCTTCTTTTAAACGCAATAGAACTCTCTTAATTCGATCCTTTAGAAAATTAACGGAAATTAAAGGTTTAAAATAGAACGTAATTGTTACATACCAAAATGGCAAAAAACTCGCTGACTCGGGATATTTATAGATTGATAACTCACTCACCTGAAACAGAAATGCATGCATTTATGAAACATAAATCTTCTCGGTTGCAATTCAAAATCGCAGTAAATCAATGGCAATCCCGGAAAAACTACAATTTCTTCCTAACTCAAATCAGACACTGGCTTAAAAAAAGATTCATTATTACAAATAAAAAAAAAGAATCTCTTTTCATTCCCCAGTCAATCATCGTCTCCACGTGTCGAAAGAATGAAGGATTTCAGGAAATAATTAAAAGCAGGCTATATTTAAAAGTACGAAATTTCTAGGCGACGAGTGAATTTACATCGCGCGATTTCTTCCTCTTTCCGCTCGACACTTCGAAATCGAATCCGGAAAGGAAGCCTCTTTTTATATGCATGTATTCACGCGAACGGATGGGCGGACGCGCGCGGAAAAGAGCAGAAATGGCCGGCGGCTCTTTTTACTTTCTGTAATTTGGACAATTTCGTTTCCTCGGGATCCATCTTCTTCCCCTTTTCTCCTCCGCGCTTTGAGAGTTATGAGAATGCAGAGCGGAATTCGAGGATCGGGATTTTCTTGCGATGCGATCGAATGGATTTTATTATTTTCTGCAGATTCCGAGATAAAATTTTTGTAAAAACGAATTTATAATTTTTTTTAGGTATAACAGATGAACTGTGCTATTTATTGAATGTTTTGATGAAAGTTGGATTTTTCAGTTAAAAGTTTCTTCGCATATAAATGTCGCATCTGATTTTACGTCAGCATTCTTTCGGCATAAAAAGAATTTTAATCTAAGTTCAAAGAAAGAAGGTCTGATTAATGACATTTTTAGTCAATCAGTTTTTAAATTAAGAGATTCAGGGAATAGCTGCCTTTTAAGTATTTTAAATAATGAAATAAAAAACAGTAGCTACGTAAAAGAAGTTTAAAAACTCTTTTTAATTTCAGTTTACGGTGATGCAATATTAAAGTAATATTCCATTTTTTTATTCAGAATACATTTCAATGAATTCTAATGTACGCTATAATACGAAGCTGTCCAATGCGATCTTTCGAATTAAAAAAAAATTCCTTTCCTTTCACATTCACAGTGACGTCCAAAAATTACCCCGAATTAATCAATCGAATAAAAAACCAAATCCCCAAGACAACAGCAAAATCGAGCCGCAGATCAATATTCCAAGCTGACGACTCTACGCAAATCCGCAAACGCGCCGTAATAAGTGCGCGATCTCTCAGCCGTTCGCAAAATTTACTCGCCCGGCAATTCGCTTTTCATGCTCCGCCACGGCAACTCGGAGCTTGCAAGCTCCGCTTTCTCGGGCGCAAAATCGGTATATACGTAATGAGGAAGCAGGGGGGCTCCGTCGGCAGTCGATAAATTTCATCCCCGATGAGCCCGGAATCGCAATTCACGCGCCGGGATTCGCGCGCCGGTCGCTACGGCGCGGGCATCGATTTTTCAACGAGTGGACTCCTGTTTACGAGCCATAATATTCGGGGTGGTTCACGCTCCGCGTGCAGAGCGGCCGGATTGTCTCGCAACGCGTTGTGCAACAAGTTATCTTGTGATTGTAAAACAGATTTTTCGGGATTTTGGGTCTATTTAATACTACATGCTTAAATTTTTTAAAATTGTTTCATGAACTTAAGTATAAATTATTAACTTTTGCACTAACCTGAATTAAAATATCATGCGAAATTGAATGTACTGTTCAAGCTCTCTACACAGACCCACCCACACACACATCCATCTATACCGACATTTTTCAAAAACCATTTATTCTTATTTCTGACACCTCGAAATGCAATTGTAGCATGTTTTTACAACAATTTCAAAAATTATCATCACAAAGCTTCTTCTAGGAGGAAGCAAAAATCTTTTAGAAAGTAAAATCACCCAACCTCCTCGATCCTCAATACTTTCATCCAAAACTTCATTTTTCCTTTTACAAACTCTATATAAAACAATTCTCCGCCGGCGGTAACGCCACCCAGCGTCGTTCCCTCCCCTCACGGAAGCGACTCGCAATCTGCATTCACGAGCCACGTACCTGTAAAGATACCTCTCGCTTTCAATTTTCGTATCTCGCCTCTTACGGCGAAGCCGCGTCCTTATCTGAGACTGCACAGTCTCCCCGTTTTATTCGCTCGTTTCCTTCGATAAACCTTTCTGGCCAACCGGAACGGACCGCCGATGCGTTCACGGGGGGAGGGGGGAGAAAAAAAAGAGAGCGGAGGTCGAAAGTTTTTCGCTATCGACGCCCGGAAGATACGTACATATAAGCTTTTGCATGCCGCGTCTGCCGAGTTCGGCAGAAATCCGGCGGCGGGCTGCAGTTTCGACCGAATGCGCGGATGCACGTAAAAAATGGAGGTTGTAAATATGCTGGACCATCGGGTGGCTGATTTATTTTCGTTTTTTTTTTTGTTCCCAAAGCTGACAAAGCCGTTGGGCATCAATTTTATCAGCTCGAGAGATTCCGAAGTGGAGTGTGGTGCTTATTGCAAGGAATATTCTCGAGTTAGGATCCCCGGTTTTGTTTATCTCTTCGTTTTGTTATAAATGAGTTCCAATTGCTACGCTGTTTCATACGACAAACAATATTTTTGCGCACGTTTTTCAAAATGCTTCCGTTGACTTTGCGCTACGTTTGGTTCGGTGAAAATGCTTTTATAAAAGCATAATGAACGAACCCAAGAGAAGTATGTAATACGTATCCCGAAGCAGACTTAATTTCTGTATTTATTCATTACAAATTCTACAAAAGTATACGTAGTTAAACTGTGACTGAAGTCAAATTGTTAAAATGTAAACGTTCTTTTGTTTGACTAAATATTTCATGTATTTTGACGTGAGTTACTGTCTTACGAATTTAATCAACTATCGCGTGTATTCAGCTTTGAATACACACCTGATTCACGTTTGAGCTTAGAATGTAATTCAAAGAGGTCTACGCATTAATAAGCTATTCCTTACCTAAATTACCGAAAAATATTCAATATGTATTTCGTAAAACAAGTACATGAAGCTTAATTTTCAATTAAAAAGTACATTTCGGAAATCTTAAGAAATTGAAGTTATTCATTGAAAATTCCATTCGAATTTCAGAATCAGCGGTGAATTTCACATTAACGCACTAAAATCCCATTCATAATTAAAAACAACGAACCCACTTAGATAAAAGAAATTCGCCAAAAAAAACCTGAACAAATAAAACTCCACCCAACACAAGACTCCCACGGACGAGACTTGTCCCGAAATATTTCACATCCGATACACATCAGGCTATTCGATTCCACTCGAAAGCCAACTTAAAGCCTCTCTGCCTCCTCCGGAGGAAATTATTGGAACGGAATAGCGATCCCCGCATATATAATCCACGGGCGAGCGATCTCAAAACTTGCCTCGCCGCAGACGGAGGAAAAAAGCTCCGCGTACCGGCGAGAGAAGCGCGCGTCGCTTTATTTATGTGCCCGAAAGATGTACGGACAGATAAGTGAAATGCTCGTGGAACGTCTGAAGTCGCGAGAGGGCAAAGTTGGAGTGGGGTCTGCGGTGGCGGTGAAATTATATGCTTCGCGAGATTTCGGGCGAATAAACTCAGTCGGCGTGCCAGACGATGCCGAGGACTCTTTTCTCGTTTTGTATTTTATGAAATTTTTAGATTTAGTTCGTTATTTGATAATACTGATGTCAGTAGTCTGCGAGAATAAATCTTGTGGCTGCGCGATAATTAGATGTGAGCTTTCGAATGCTAATTTGCTGCAGTTACTGATCTGCTGGGATAGTAACAAAAGGATCTAATTAGTGTACTTTGAAAACAAATAATTGACTGGGAATTCATTAGTTACTCTGTAAATTGAAATGAAAGAGGGTGGATATATATTTGTCTAAAAAGTAATCATGTTTTCAAATAACTTTTCAGTGAAATATGAATTTTAAAATTCCAGCGTTAGCTCTAATTTTAGAAACTTTCATTTATTTTATCTCTTAATTGCGCCCCTTTTTGTAAACTAGTAAAAAATGTAGTCTTTTGCATTACACGTTTTACAGAAGCATATTTTCAGAGAAATTATCTCTTACAATAAAATGAATACTTGTATAACCTCAAGACTGTACCGTTATAAAGATGAATAATAATAAAAACAAAAATCAAAGGGACAAATTTCCATGGCGATAATAAAAGTACTTCAGACATCTCAATCCAGCAATCAGCCCTTTCCAAGCCCTCAAAAACAATCTCCCACTTGCATAAATAAGCGATAACCCTGCGCTGCTCTTCCCTCCTTATTCCTCCCTCCACTTCGGGGCTGAATTAAACTTTGCAATTACAGGTACATCGTAATCACCTCCGCGGGACAATTCCTTTTAACGAGCGGCACAAGAGGGGGGAAGGATGCGATTGGACTGCCCCGAGGCCCCCATCCGTCTTTGCCGCGGGTAGATTCTTCTTCTTCGATTCGACGAGGAAAAAGTTGAGGCAAGTTTCGCCTCCGACCCCCGGAGGATTATCCGGAGATT
This sequence comes from Ormyrus rosae, assembly GCA_035047165.1. Taxonomy (NCBI): domain Eukaryota; kingdom Metazoa; phylum Arthropoda; class Insecta; order Hymenoptera; family Ormyridae; genus Ormyrus; species Ormyrus rosae. The sequence goes on along the minus strand of JAWWML010000052.1, from coordinate 11,338,497 downwards.
CCGCTTAGGATTAGCTAAGTTAAAAAAGTTGTTGCAGCGGGGATGCTGGGACAATATAGTTTCAAGAGGGGAATGGAGACGTTGGAGGTGAGTCATTGCTCTTTCCCGGGTTTTTGGGGGGAAGCGTTAAGTTATATTGATTCGGTGCTAAGTGATATTTAGAGTTTAATGGATTATTTAAAAGTGGAGGGGGATAACTTTTAACCGGTGAAATTGGATGAACAATTTTTCGTGATATTTAATAGTAAGTAAAGATGGAGGTCGGGAAAAGAAGACCGGAGTATTTTGCCCTCTTTTAGAGTTACTATTCTTTTTGCCTCTAATTCGATAGGAATTATTCATTCAAAGTGAAGAATAAAAAAGTTCTAGCCGGAAAAAAAGAATTTTCAAAACAGTCATAATTCACCTTGAATAACCAAAACTACTAAAAAAAAAAAAAGAAAGAAGAAACCTTCCCGACGAACAATTCCATCCCAAAGGACCGATACCTAATTGCTCCGAAAAAGCTCATCGACCCAATAAAACCTCACCTACGTCACGTCACTTTACGACGCAATACCCATCCCCCTCCCTTTTCCATACAATAAAGGCATTTTTTTATACGCGAAAGCCCCCGCAATATTACATAAGAATAGTCCGGAGCGGAGAATTTTTATTCCCCCGCGCCGTCGCGTATAAATGCGTGAGGGTGCATTAAATCCGTCCAGCCTCCCCCCCACCCATAAGAAGATTATACCTCCTCCCGGCGTTATTACTTATCGCGTCTCTCGGCCTTTATTTTATACCCCGCGCCTCGAACCCCGGATTCGAGTCGTCTAACGAATGTTTCTAATTTAGCGCGCGGCCCGGCCGAGCGATATAAAGTTTTGATTTCCAAGCCCTTCGCCGAGAGGAATTATGCGCCGCGGCGTCGTATTTTTCTCCCGAGCTTTAATTTCTAATTTTAACGACCGCGGGGTAGGTGGGGAGGGGGGCAGCCACGGGAACCCGAGTTCGCGGCGCGCGATTAAATATTTTCGAAATGCGCCCGGGTTATAATTTTGCTTTTGTTTATTTGCGCGGAAGTGTGTACGATGACGCGTTGAGGTTTACGGGCTCGGGAGAAGGTCGGGATTTTATATATGCATTATCCGCGGTGGGAGGAGGGTCGAATTCGCGAAAATAATTATTACGGCTGGCGATGTATTTTTGAAAATAAAGTAAGGAGTTTCGGGTTGTCAATTGGAAGCGCTGTTAATTGAAATATTTTCGGTGCTACTTTTTGTAAGCTTGCGTTTTACATCGTTGCGTCGTATTTTTAAATAAAATCAAGACGTTAAATTGACGTTTTTGGAAAAAGGGATAAGTGTTACGAGACTTGTGACTCTCGTGAGAATTATTTAAATTCTTATAATGACTGAAAGAAAACTTGATTTATATATAAAATTTCAAAGTCACTTTAAAAGTATTGAATACGAGCTTTCGTGTACATGAATATTAATAATTCCTTTTTTAAAACTTGGAAAGAAATTATAACCATATATGATATTTCTACCTCATATGGATATCTGCTACAAGAATTTGTTCAACATTTTTAATTTTGTAAATTTTGTATTCCTACGCAGTTTTTCTGGATGTATTAAAATACTTGGAATATTGAAAATTCAATATATTCATTAAAGTAAAAATTAATGAAATAGTTTTCTCATGCTCATAAATTTACTGCTCATCATTTTTATTAAACCAGGATTAGTAAATCTCAGCGTGCATTAAACCAAAATTAAACAAAAAATATTAAAAATCAGAACAACAGACACTCCAATCACTTTAGTCCGCTCAAAATTCAACCCGATTCTCCACCAGCTAATTATGCCACGAAGCGCGGAAAACCGCCAAAGTGCCAACTTCGCGCGACAAGAGCCAACGAGCGTAAAACAAAAACACACCGCTGCTCCAAGATCGACTTATCCGCGCCAACTCCCGGGCAACTTTTCTTTCGACGAGAACGCCTTTCTCTGCAAATTCGTCAGAAGTTCGCTCGAGTGGGTGAGTGTGCGCGACGACAATAAACAGTATAATTCCCGCCGGGGCGAAAATCGCAGAAGCCGCCGCGGAGGATGAATCGAGGCGGCCGTAATCGAGCCCGAGTTTTCGGTCGAAGGAGTTGTTATACGACCGCGGCGGAGGTTTTACGTAATTTTTGGCGGTTTGACTCTGCGTTTTTAGAGGTCGCCGAGAGACCGGTGTTCTTCGGTCGGAGCTCGTGGTTTTCGGAGGAAATTAAGAAAGTTTTTGGAGGGGCTTAGGAGTGAAAAGGAAAATTAAAGGGAAGTTTAATTTAAGAGCGCGGTTTATTGCGGTTGGCGTCGTGTTAAAGACGAGCTGCGGTTTCATTTTTTCGTTTTTTCTTATTAGCAGCTACTTAAACTGTTTTTATGTTTTGCAAGTTGCTCCGCAAAAATTAAAAATTTGCAACGCAATTTTCATAACTTTAATTAGACGAATTAATTAAATTATTTCAGCGCGTTTGATACATTATAGCGATTATTTATTTCGAAGATGCCTTTAAGTATAAAAAAAAATCTACAAATTTTATTGCTTCAATCATTATATTATTTTCATTCCACTTTTACCCTCTTCAAACTGTACGTTCTTTAAAAAAAGATTCTTTATCATAAGATAACTCACATTTGTACATTCTATCGCAACTAAATAAGCTGCCGAGCAGCGAACATCGGAGGAAAATCAGCCTGTTCGCAGCAGAAATCAGCGACTTATTGTTCTCCCACGCATGAAGAAACAAAGAGCAAGAGAGGAACTTGGACGTATAAGTCTTTGATTCGACTAGAAGCGACACTGAGTGGTAGGATGTATATATAGGTTGGCTTCGATGATGGCGCGGAAAAGAGACAATGGCAGAACCCAATTTTTGACGTACATCGAATTCAACCTCCGAACGAAAGTGGCTCTTCTTCGCCGCGTAATTTTTCCCGATCCTCTTTTCTGTCTTTGTTTGCTCGGGGAGGGAGAGAGAGAGAGAGGGGGAGAGAGAGAGAGCGACGTTGATGGTGTTTTTGGAGTAGTAAAGGATACTCTCGAGCCGCGGGATATATCGTTTTCAGTTCATATATTGAGTTACTCGGTTGAAAATCGTATAGTTCAAATTGATTCGATGAAAACCTCTCGGCTCGAAGGGGGAGGCAAATGAAAAGCAATCCTTCATAAGCCTTTGTCAAAGGAAAGGGCTAATGACGCCGAGTAATATGAACTTATGACTTTTCCAAGGGAAATTTTTCTTCAAAGGAATGAAAAATTCGCGTAGAAAAAGCCGTATCCTCGCAGTATTGTTATTGCTGTACGCGAAAACTTTTGATTAAAAACTCTTGAAAGGAGTGAAAGGTCGCCGCTTTCCATTGCCCGCGCGCGAAAACCTTTCGCGCGGCATTTTTCATCCGACAAACCGCGCACGAGCCGCCTTAATAAAGCCATGCAGGGAAAAACGACTTTGTAATTTACTTCGTCTCGCGCACAACGCGCTGATTTCTCTGAGCTTTTAATTAAAGGGGGCTGCTGCCGGGCTTTGGTTCTTATTTAAATTCCTCCGCGGGCGTGTATGTGAAATGCGAGTGAAAAGCTGATACGGAATCCCGAGTTTTGAGAAGCGAAAAAAAATTTGTGAATAGCAGAATTGAAGGCCCTTAGAATTATTAGAATTTAGTAGTATACACGTAAAATTGAGAAGAGAGAATTTTTTTTCTTCGAAAATCAAGTTTTTGCGAATTTACGATCATTGTTTGAAATTTTGAGAGGTAAAATACGCTTAATTACCGAGCTCCCTCGGTTTTTATTCACAGCTGGCTGAAGGAACAGCAAAGTATTGCGAAATCCCTTCTTGATTCTCTCTCTCTCTCTCTCTCTCTCTCTCTCTCTTTCGCAACTCATAAACTTTTTTACAACATCGGCGGGTCAAGCACGCGTCTAATTGAAAAAAGAAAGCCTGTCGAAAATTCGTCTTTGAAGTGGGCTTTCCGAAGTTCTCCTCCAAGAAGGCTTGAAAATAACGATAAAAAAGAAAACGGCGTACAAGGAGCCAACTCCTCGGTGGAGCTAATTACCGCGTCCTTGAAATGCGGTAACTTCCGCGGAGATATGAATCAGAACTTTTGCCAGGAGGAGGGTTAATTTTTTAGCGCTTCGAGAGAGCTACTCGTCGCTGCTGGTTTCAACCATTTTTAGGAATTGAAAAATCGAGCAAAGAAAAACTTTGGGTATAGCATTTTTTGTGTTTGAGATCGGATTTTTTAAGGAACAAGATCGTTTACGAAAATAAACTTCTTTCACAAATCATGAAAATTTGAAATTACGAAGTATTTGTTCGGTTTTAATGTACAATAGTTTTATACTTATTTTGAGTAAAAGAAACGACAATCAAACATACGTTAGCAGTTCAGATAATGCCACAGGAAAACAATGAAAATATATGCACTTCAGACCAAATTCAAAGTGGGAATTAAAAACTTTTCTAAAACCCATTTCTCGGGAGGAAGAAAAGGAAAGAGAAATTTTTTTTATTTCCGCGAGAGCAATTTTCACAGTCCATAAAGGCACATTTGAGCGAAGACGCTTTTTACGATCGACGCGCGCGCAAAAGTAACGGAATAGCCTTTCGCGAGAGGGACATTTTCGATTTTCGAAAATTTTTCGAAAACGCAAGCTGAACTTTTGTCATAAGTCATTTTTACGGACGAAGCTGAGAGGAGAATCGAAAGAATGAATTATTTTAAATGTTCTTGCCGGACCTCTCGTTAAAAATAATGAAGTGCGACCTGAGAGACGTAAAGTATTACAAACGAAATGTATAAGTTAGGATAAAAAAAATGAGTCTTGAAAACACAAGGGTATATAGTTTATTTTGCATTTAGAAAGAAATACGCAAAAGAACTTCTCCACCTACATCACTTTTTCATACGTAAGATTCAACGTTCAAAGCCAAAGTCATAAATGAGATCCAAATATATATTTTTCCACATACATGTGACGTACAGTTCTTCTCTAAAAAATTTATTTTTTTTTACTACAAATCCTGCGCACCAAATTGAATCCAAGCAAATTAACGAAGAACTAAAATCTTTTCACCTGCAGCCTCGTCGGAATTCCCCGCATTCGTCATCGCCGAGCGAACATCTCCAAACTGAGTTACGCTACCTCCAAAAAATCGCAACACCAAAAGCCCATCGGTCCGTCCAGAGGCGCAGCGTAGCTTTCGGCTCCACCTGGGCTTAAAAAATTCACCGAAAAAATCCGTTCGCTCGCTGCAAAGTTTATCCGCCTTCCTTCCCCTCCCTCCGAGCAAACGAGTTTTGCGAGAGAAGTTTCTTTTTTTTTTATACATACGCGACCGTTCGTTTTACAGTTAGCCGCGGGGCAATTATTTCCCGCGCTTTTATTGCCCCGATGCCATCTGATCAAAATTTATTATAATTTAATAAAAAAAAAAGAGGGGGGGATCGTGTCGCATACAGTTTTGTGACAGTGATAACTTTTATATGAGAGAGAGAGACAGGCGCGATAGACTATAGAGCGATAAAGTTTTAGCGCGCATCTGCACGATGTTGGATTTAGAGCCTTATATTAAGGATCTCGGGGGGAGTATTGGGAATAACTTGACGCCCGTTTTCTGTATTATTCCGGGATCGGCTTATTAAATTAAGTTTATAATGCCGTCGTAAATTGTTTATTTCGCCGTTCGATTTTTATTTATGACGGGGCAAAATATTTATTTAGCTCTCGCTATTAGTATCCTGGCCCTTCTGCGTTGTGCGTGGCAGGCTTTATTTCCGAGGACTATAACTTGAGAATTAATAGGGGATTTTCACGCTGTTTTGATCAATTTTTATGAAATATTATATTGTTTTTTTTTTTAGAGAATAAAGACTGTACAGCGTTACAAGAATGGAGGATCGTATTATTTTTTGCTAAAACAGAATGTAAAAAAAATTACTTGTTAGACTTTGACAGTAAATTTGATGCATTAATTAAAACATCATTTATTTAAACTGATATGATTTCCCTAATATATTTTATTTCGACGATGTTACGTTGAAAAGCTATTAAAATAAATGCAATCATGCAAAGCAGCTTGAAACGAAACGGAAAAAAGTTAACGAGAATCGCATTAAATTACCCTTCCCTTTTTCTGCGATCCACTTCATAAATATACATTTTTAATCCCAAAAAAACAATATACGTAAACAGCATCATTCCAAACGAAGCTACCAACTCGTGAAATCGCGTCGATCGCGCAAAGAAACAGGCTTTCTCAAAAATCGCCTTTCTCCACAAAACAACAACAACGGACTCTCGGCGAAGTAGAGCTCCTCGTTATAGCCGCGGCATCAGCATGACTTCTAAAGGGAACGGTTAGAGCGGTGTATTTTCCGAAAGGCAAAATGAAAAAGGCGCGTTTCTTCGCCGAGAGAGAGAGAGAGAGAGAGAGAGAGAGAGAGAGAGAGAGAGAGAGAGAGAGAGCAAAATAACATTTCGCGCGGACGCCGCGTACATGTATATTCGCGGCGAGGAACAAGAAAAAGCAGAGGAAAGAAAGGAGCGAGCGCAAAATAAAGGAAAAGCCAGTAAAGGTCGGAGGAGGGACAGAGCGGAAAAATAATTTTACTCTCGCAGGAGGGCGTGTACGTGGATATGGAGCTTTCCACTTAAGGGTATATAGGAAAGATATTTTAAATCTTCGTCGAGGATTATTGTGTCTGTTATGGCTGAACAGAATTTCTCTCTGACTTTTGGTTGTTTAGTTTGATTTTCTTTATATCAATTTTTGGGTTGAAATCTTACTTGAAAATTCAATGTACATGCAAGTAGATAGGAGTAAAATAGAATTGTTCATAAAACAATACCTTCGAAAAAAGTAATTAACTTATTATTATGATATCTTTTGTTTTTTATTATAAAACTTTTAATATTATTTTTACACTGTTTATACTGACATTTTCCACAAAAGCAGACTTTCCAGTCCACGTCTTCCGTTCCATTTTCATTGATTTCTTCGCCGTCCGCGTCAATCCAAAGCGCTCTCTCTCCCTCTCTCTCTCTCTCAAACATTGCAAAAAAAGACTTCCGTCAAAGCGTCCGTTCGAGGAAACGCTTCCGCGATCGCCAAATATTTTCGCCGGGCGCAGCGACAGCAAATTTCCCGGGGAATTCAACAAAGACACACCAGAGGACAGAGAGTCCGGAGCTCTTTCCTTTGCCATTTGTTTCGGCTCTCGCGATTCAGTTGAAGCGGAAGGTATCCGCGCGGCGGGTGTGCTTTTGCGAAAGGAAATGGGGGAATCACGCGGACGAAAATGTGTGCACCTGGAGGGAAAAAAGTACACGGCATTCCGCGCGGTTTCCACTCGTACACAACGGATTTTTCCGCGGGATTCTCGGTAACGCCGGGCGCGGCCGGGAGACAAAAGCAGCAGTACACGCGAGCTTGCAGGTTTTTTGTATTCATTTATTTCCTCCTGGAGTTTCTCTTTTTTCGACCACTTCGGTCGCCTTTGAAGTCGGCTTTCTTGCGTTCTTATGGAGCCCGGAGACGTTTTACCTTGTTTTTGTATAGTCGCGGTGAAAGCACGGTGGGTAGAAGCTATTGTTTGCCGCGGGAGAGAGACGTGGACATAATTGGTATAGAACGGGTTGTTCTGGTAAAAAGCGCTCTCAAAGAGTCGCTTATTGCGGCGGCTCCATTATACGCTTCCGCGTTTGTTATTGTCCGCGTTCTGGATATAAATACATGTGTGTGCTTCCTTTGCTTTGAAGCGAACGTTGTCTCTTAATGCGACTGCTTTTCTATTGTGAAATAAGGAAGCAATTATGGCGGGTAAGTGCTTTGTAAAGGGAACATGCAATTTTTCTTCGGGGGACACGTTATTCTGCTAAACGTTGTACGGCATCGGTCGTTTGTTTAAATGGATGTATCGTTAATCAAAGGACTTACTTAAAGTAAGAGCAGTTATTGAGTGGAAGCAGTAATATCTCTTATGTTCATTTGTTAAAAGGGGTCGTTATAATGAATTTAAACTATTGCTCTTGCAGTCTTACGTTAACTAAACATAGCACTTATCAGAAAGCATTTGAAAAAATAGATGCCGCGTCTAATCGATAATAAAATAACTTTCTTCCTCGAGCAAACAGCAGCAATGAAAATTCGATTTGAGAACATGATCAATACACTTAAGAAAATCGATAAAATAGTTGATGTCAAAACGTATACAATAAAAATCAATGGAGGATGCCCACGGATTTGTAAAAAGAAAGAGAATGCAGAAGAACGTATAAAAGTAACGCTATCTTTTAGAGATGATCAAAATATCAACAGTAGAATAAAATTTAGTCTGGGGAAATGCAGGGACATATGTAAAAAACTGAAGCCAATTTCATTAAAATAAGTGAAAATATCAAGATTTCATCCGACATTCAGTAGTAAAAATTAAAAAAAAAATTTTTTCGTATTTCTCACTTAACAGAAAAGGCAATTTTTATTTAAATACTCAAGATTTTAAAGATTCTTTATGCTGAAACCGGTTATATGCATCCTTATAAAATTTTACCATGGCTTGCCGTGAACATTCTCCTTTATAATATACACATGCAAATTCCAAATAGAATTGTCAACAAATAAATACTAAATAAATAAAAATTAAAAATCTAAATTCTGCACGGAACCTCTTTTAGACTCTATTTAATTAAGCAGAGGAATTTAGAATAAAATTCCTCTGCTTACTAACACACACTCCATTTCTACCTCGCCTACGATCTAGCTTAAAAAATCACGAACCCCAACATAAAGTCCACTTCGCAAAAAAAAAAAACGAGCACTCGACAAAAGCAAGAAAAGCACATCGCGTCCTCGTCGCCACAGCAGAGCCGCCCGGAGAATATCAACCTCTCCAGCGGCTTTTCTACGCGACGGTCCCCCGGGTTGAACTTCCGCCGCGGCTGCAGCCATAACCGTAACGAAGTTTCCGGCCGAAGGCCCTTGGAAGGCCTCTGCTCGCTCGGAAGTATATGCGGAGTGTAAACGGGCCGAGGGTCGCGATTGAATTTTGATTCGCCGCCGTTCATTAAAGCGCCAGCGGAGCCTGACGGCTGCCGCCTTTTTGCGATTGATGGCATCGGCTCGCTGCGGTTTCGCTCGTTTCGCGATTCGCTCGCGAATTTTGATCGGCGTTCGGGGCTGATTTCCGGGGCCAAAGCGCAACGAGGAACCGATTAGCGGGGATATTTTAGGTGTGGAAAAACGTTGATGGCTCGTTTGAGGGCTGCCAAGGTTAATTGGATCGAGTTCGGGTACGATGTTGGTTTAAACTAAATTATTGATTGGAGATTAATTTGGATTCGTAATTGGAAGATGCTGCATTTGTTTTAGATGTAATGCATTTGTAGATTTAAGTTTTTTTAAAGTAGCTTAACCGGAAAGTACACCTTTATGCTGTGAACTTTTGTTATAAATAAACAAACGTATGCCGAAGGATGGCAAATATTCTTTACTGCAAATTACTCACGCAAATAACAGAAGAATTATATAAAAAAGAAACACCTAAGCACTAAAATAATGCGTAGACGTAATTCTTTCTCTCATACAAATTTTATTTTCTTGTACGAAGAAGTTAATGAATCGATTAATCTGGTGTCCGAGTAACATTGTAAACTTGCAAACCTTTATAATTTGGTATTATTTAATACGCTTAATAATAGTTTAGAATTTCTCAAAAATTTTACTAAAATCATTTTTCAAATTTAGTTTAAACGTCATCTGTATCTACAAATAGAAAAACATTTTTATATCGTATGAAAATAAAGGCGTACAGAACATTTCGTTAAATAAAAATACACTAATAAAAGTAACAATAGATACGAAATAGGAAGGTACAGTTGACGAAACTCGTGAGAACGTCACAGTAAAATAGTTCGAGTTCCATTTGTCTCAAATTGAAATAAAAGTTTAAGGCTCACTGTAAAATGGGATATTTCCTATTGCTCAAACAAATTACGAATTTTAAGGAAAGTCGACGCGCCAAATAAAATGCAAACGAAAATATTGTGCTTTCGTATAGTAAATCTTTTTGGCGTTTGCTGTACCAGAAAGATAAAAGAATAAATAATTGATAAGGAGATACAATCTAATAAAAATGAAATATTATATAATTATACTACATTATATAGTCTTTTAACTTATAGTTAGTTGCATTGTAATCTTTTGTGCAAAGTAGCCCTCCACCATAATTTGGAGTAGACGAAAATAGATCTTTTGCCGAACAAAGCTTGACATAACAGGTGACTCATCGCTAATTGGAATCTCGCATGAAAAAAATCTGTAATATAATAGAAAAAGCTCCGTCATATAATAGATAATGAAAAAAAAATAATCGACACGTATTTTTTCTTTATTCAATTAAACAAAAATCAACAAAAACATAGCAGATTAAATGTCGAAGTTGGTCGCAAAATTCTATTGCAGCATACATATCTATAGTCGTATATCAAACAATATAATTGTTTAATTAAAAAAAGACAAAATACGTGTCGATTACTTTTTGATATTTTACGTCACGGACCTACGGGATCCCAACTGTTGCATTTGCGCCAGTAATTTTGAGCGCCGATGTTTTAAGCTTTGCGTCCGCAACCTCTACACTGCACATTTAAAAACTATTATAATTACGTAAAATCATGTCTAAAACCTCATAAAACCAATACTTGCAATTTCCAGCTGAATCTTATCTAAAAACCAGGCAAACGACGAGCGACCGACTCAAACGAACCTATACCAACATCCTTCCCGCTTTCGTACAACCTCCCCCGCAATGCTCAAAACCAGCGGCGAGACGCGGACAGTTTCATTTAACGGCGGTCCTCGTGCATGAATTACGCCTTCATTTCCGCGATCGCATTCAAAAGGCCGACGGAACGCGCTGACCGTCGTTCCGAGATTGCCGAGTCGCGTTAAAGACCAGATCCTCCCTTTGATCAGTGCCGGAAGGAAATCATCCGAGGGAATTAAGACTCGCTTTATGAGCCGGAAGGGAACGACCTGGACAGTCGTCGTTTTGCCTGGTAAACTGGAGCTTCTGCGTCGCAGTTCGCCGGAAAGGTTGTTATTGTGCTTTCGTGTATCCGGATTTAGGATATGCTTTAGTGGACGCTGTCTTATAGGAGATAATTTATCTGTTGCTTGAGCATCGCGTAAATTATTTTAGTATGGCGATGTGAATGAAAACCTATTAAAATGCAGATACGAGCTATTGTAAATTAATTAATACTTTTATTAAAACTTTCAATGCTTTTAGAATTGGAGATTAAATTATTGAGTGCTCTAATTTACCACATATTAGAAATAAAATAATGGAAAAAATATACTATATATATAAAAAAATCCCTGGTAGAAATTGAAAACATTTTTTAAAAAAGTGCTATAAATGGCCAAAAAAAGCTCCTTAATGAGCCAGTAAATGCTAAAATTTAACCTCAAATCATTAAAAATTGTGCGATTTCTACTAGGGACATTAATTCCTTTTTAATTTGGAAACCTCTTAAATTAAGCAATATATCGTTCACAAATCAAAACAGCAGCAAAGGACTTTAAATCAAAACACTAAACGCTCGACTCCCGGCCGCCGCTCGAATCTGTATGCGGTAACGGTGCGACTGTGCAAGACCTTAAATCTCGGCGCTGACCTTAAAAATTACATTCATAATAAAAGGCGCTGGGAAAAAAGAGCCCGGTACACGACTCCGCTCTTCTTCAACTCTCTTTCTCTCCTCCCTTCGAGGATTGCATAAAAGCTCGCCCGGGAGGGAAAAAAAAAATTCCCTCCGTTCCTTTCTTCCCCGACACTCGAGAGACGAGCGGCGGACCGTCCTCGAGCGCATAATAAATGAATTCGAATCTGGGCTTCTGCTCCTTCTCTCCTCCGCCTCTTGCCTCTCTGGTAATTGTGCGGCGTTCGAGCTTAATCCTCCTGCTAATCTCAATTTCGCGCGTTCGTCTTTACCTTTCGCGAAGGCTGCTCCTCGCGCGCTGTTTGCCTTTCGTGCTTCAACAAGTTCGAAGTAATTTTAGATCTGACCCTTGCTTTTAAATCTTGCAGGGACCTATTAGTTTTTCCGGGGAGGACTGGTTATTTGGACAGTAAGAAAAATCTTGCTGCGAAAAGTGTAATTAAAACTGATTGACAAGAATTTCCTGCGGGTTAATTAAAGTATTTTAATGCTTTTGAAATATTTGCATAATTTCCGTTTCTTAATTCTAATTGTTATAAATCTTGTGTAATTCATTGTTCAAGGAATGAGGAACTTTTAAATATTTTTATATCGCCTAAACACGAGCAGAACTTTCTTCATTTCCAAACTAGCACCGCAATTTAACTTTTTACTCCGAGCAAAATTACAGTAATCCACCTGCATTAGCACTGGTTGAAGTAACCCGTCAAAAATCGATTATCCCCATTTGTGACGCGGCATAAAAAAAAAAAAAAGTTCCGCCTCCTGTTGAATTTTACGGCGCAAACTTTTCTTGTTTATCATTTCGCGTCGGGGTTAATGTTCAGGAAGAGGCGAACAAAGTGAGAGATAGAAGGCGCAGCTGGCTCGTCTCCCGGCCAGTTAATTTGCTCCGAGTTTCGACTATAGTTTTTTTTTTTGTTTTCAATTATGTTTTTTTACGTGGGATTGTACTTTTTAGAAACTGAGCTGTTTGTAGCTTGCATTTATTGTTTTTAAAAGTTTGAATATTAAATATTACAAAATGATGGGATTGTCGAACGTTTTTTTATTTTAAAATGGCTAATATGGTAAGTTATCTTAAACTCCGAAGACTTTGCAATGTCGATAAGATATAATCTGCTTGATAGAGGTAATTTCCAAAATTAGTTTTTCCGATCGATTTTACTTGCAAGAAGGAGAAATTCAAGTCGCAATTTCACTGTAATCCGCATAATATTGGTGATTGGTTTCTCTCAAAATCCTTTTATAACTTACAATCACGCAGTTTCTAATACTTTCAGATATCTGATATCATATTAAATTTCGAAAGTTATCACAGTTCAAAAAGATTCGTGTAAATTAAAATTTATCTTTCTTTGAACCAGCGACTTTTTGCAATAAAAACCTTTCGTTTAGTTTCTACATAAAGTTTTAAATATATTATTCAGTTCCTTGTAAAATAATATTATTACCTGATCTGCCCGCGATAAAATTCTCCCCTTTCAAAGCGGTAAAACGTAAAATTTCTCCTTACGAAAAAAAAAACGACAATGCAACTTTAAATAAAAGTCCCTTTAAAGGTATAGAAAAGTGTGGGAAATAAAATTGGCTCATACCCGCAAACTACGCTAGTTAGATTGGGGATACAGACGTTTCACGACGGGACTCAACTCCCGACTGTTAAATTACTTTCATGAGCATGCAGTATAAATGTCATTACCGAGGGATCTCCTTTCGGGAACATAATGAAACCTAATCAATCTACTATTCAATTCCCTTCTTTATATGTGATTTTCCCTTTCTATCGTTCTATTGGCTTATTTCCCTTTTTTTTCCCTTTGCCGGCCGATTTGTTCTCATTTTCCTTTCACTCGGCGTTCCTCTTAATTTTGCTGCGAGAGAATGAAAATACGATTTACGGCGTTAACAAAAATTTATTTACACTTTCGATAATTGTTTTTTATTTAAATGCACCGACTGCGCGATATTTACCAACATCTTGCAATAATTATACCGAGGAATTTAATTCACTAGGATATATTTCGTCTGCGTTCACTCGAGCATAAATAGTACATTTGGAAGCAAGGTGCATCTGCCTGAGAATTATTTACTACCAAGATGAATTAAGAAAATATATGGATATTAAATATATACATTTGTTAAATTTGATACGCAGAATACAATTTTTCCCCTTACTGAATTTTCGGTGAATATGTATAGTTTATTTTTGTTTATTTTCGTTTCCATTTCCTTAATTATGTATAATAATAAACCAGTATTTTGGGGTGAATATTTTATGAATTTTTTTACGAAGCCTTTTAACCTACATTCGTTAGTACGTCCATTACTTTTTTTACTCCCCGAGGTACAGGGTTTTTTACTGTAACATTATAAATAATAGAACCATCAGCAATAATTAACACTGCATTCATCGCTAAAAATTTAAAAAAATTCCTACTCGAAACCCCAACATTCCCGCATCATAAAAATCCAGCTACTTTATAAAACCACCTCGAATCAGCCCCACCTCCGCCTCCAAAAAAAAAGCTCTCTCCGGCAGGACGAAGAAGCAGCAGCTGCGGCAGCAGCGGCAAGTCTGGCAAAGTGTGTCGAGGGGACAGAAGTCCGGGCGCGCGGATGTCCATGAAGGTCGACGCGTGTCAGCTGCAAGCCGTGAGGTGAGAATATGAGCTGACAGGCTCCTCCGGGCTTGCAGACGTGCCGGCGAGGTAAAAAGCGGCTCCCGGCTTTTTGCCTTGACCGTCGACGGGCTAAAGGATGATCAAGCTCTCTGCGCAGCTGCCCAGATTTAGGCTTTTCGAAGGAGATTCGGGGTGGGCTTTCGGGGTGAAAAATATCGAGGGCGCTTTTCGATTAATTTTTGGGAGTGTAAGTGTAGCTGTTATTTTAGTTTTTTTTTTCACCCTAATTGACGAGGAAAAAATTAAAGTGCCGTCCTTTACAAAATTATTTTAACCAATTTAAACGCGTGCCGTCGAGTAATATTAATTAAAAGAAAATTGTAAGTACACACAAGTCGCTGCAGAGCGACGAGCAGTTTTCACTTGCTTCGTGCCTTAAGTTCATTATCCAAGCGTACTTATGTGCGCCGTAGTACTGAATACGGCAACTCCCGGCGCGGAGTAGTATACTACTTTAATAACGCACGTTAGTAGTCCTTAGCTCGCGAAAAAATATCGCGCCAACGATATCAAAGAGCCAGCATAAATATTCTCTCTGTACAACTCCGGATTTGAGCTTTAAACTTTCTCCCCCCTCGTGTAAACTTCGCTGGAACCGCCGTTATAAAACAGGAGCACGAAGCGGGCAATCCGCCTTAATCCTCTAACTACTCTTCGACCCATTTTAAGAAAATTTAAAACCCAAACTTACCTAGTTCGTCACGGCAAAGTAAAATAAAAAGAAAAAAATAATTCTCCACCGTACCTTCCTCGAAGGAATATCAAATGTCATATCCAAAACTTCACCACGCCGCGCTAATTAATTAACACACAGAACGACATTAGCATCCGTCCTCCGAAACTTTCAATCTCCCGCTTCCTTCGTCCCTCCTCTTTCCTGCAGCGCGCAGCTTTCCGCTCTCGCAATAACCCCCGTCATAACAACCGTGCGGCATTGTCCTTATACGGGGAGAGCTCGTTAACGTTATCGGCCGTTGCGCGCACACCAGCTAAGTGTAATCCGCCCTCGCGCCGCGAGAGACCGACCGCGCAATGCTTCCTCTTTCCCTCCTCCGCGGGCGTTGTCGCACCTCGACGAGGCTCGGATATGCTGGCTCCGATCGAGTTCCGGGATCGAGGTTTATTCTTTTTTTTTGCTTCTCGGGAGCGGAGGTTGTTCGGGATTGTTTAGGGAGTGCAGGAAACGGCTGGGAGAGTTTATTTTATGAAAGGGATGGTGGTGCAGGAGTAGGTTTGGGCGTTGCTGCGGCGAGGGGCAACGAGAAGTGGGTGCAATCTTTTGTGAGAGTATCGAAAAGCGTCGGGGACTTTTATTGTTGAAAGGTATATACGTGAAGTTTTGGAATTTTCAATTTTTACACTTTTTTTCGTTCTACGAAGGGAAATTGTCGTTAAACGAATAAATAAGCGATAGCTTTTACGTAAATATTTATTTGAATATCCTTATAAGTATAAACAGTTTCAATAATAAATTTAAGAGTGGCACATGACTTTTTTTATTTGAAAAAGTTTATTAGTTTATTAGTTTATGCTATTTTTTTAAGCTTACTCGACAAGCGTATGTATATATCTGAGAATTAAAACTTAAATTCAATAAAAATATTTAGAGTCCTGTTCAATCCATTAACGGCTTTTATATCCAAAAAAACGTTTCTCCAAACCTGAGACCAAGCAATTTTTCACAGCTACTTTGTGAATTCGACGTTCCACCAGGGTATACCCATCCTGAAAAAGTCAATAACACCCCTCACCAAATTTCCCCTGAAAAATATGTCCCATTCGAAAAGTTTCGCGAAATCCGATATCACCCCCCCCCCACCCCTCCCATCCCCACCTCGGTACGCGCACAACCGCGTTCGCTCGCTCGCGGTCTTTGTCGGCGATATAGATAAGGGTAAGTTATAAATACCCCCGAACATATGATCCTCCTTTATTCGCGCGCCTTTCTTGTCCCCGGCGCCGTATCCTTTTTTATTTCCTTCCGAGTCGCCTGCAGATGTTCCCGCGAGCCTACATATATATATGCAAGCTACGTCGATTTTTACGGGGCCGTGTATAATTTATGACGCCCTTGATGCGTCCGTTTTTTATTCGCGAGGAGAGATTCGTTGAATATATATCGCCGCTGGATATATGCGCGGACAATTAATTTTATTGGGAGCCGATTGGGTTTCGCGGATGTAATCAGAGTTTTCGTGTTACTGTGATGTTAATTTCTATTACATTAGGTGAGATGTGCGCGAATGGTTTTAGAAAATGTACGCGAAGATACTAAAATGTTACTCGCAGTGGCTCCAATACCTTATTCTTATTCAATTTGGTGTTACGTGAAAAGCAAATCTGCAATACTATCGAAGAAGTAGCTATTATTCTTACAATAATCATGGTTAATAAAGAGTGACAGTAACTTATTTTGAACAAAGTTGTGAGTTGAATAGCTGCAATTTTTTCTCCGTGTATATATATATATTTTGCAAAATTTCATTAAAAAATCCTATTCTCTGAGGATCAAAAGGCACTAAGAAGTAATTTCAAAGATCAAATTTTTTTCCAAAAATTTTAATAAAAAGATTTAATAAAAAGCGAGCTTTATCGGATTACACACTTGAACCCTCGAATACGGCGCTTACGTTAAGAAGACGGACTTACACAAGATTCGATGCTTCTACGAAACAGCACTTCCTTCCCATCCGCTTCAATTTCCAACGAGATAAGAGCGACGTTATATATCGAATTTTTAAACAAGAGGCAAAATAAAAGGATACCGCCGACAAAAAGGATTCGCGCCCCTCGACCGAAGCCTCGCACTCCCTCTTCAGTCTCCAACTGACAGCTGAGAGCCGCGACTAATGGGGCGTGAGGCTATTATGCAACGGTTAGTTTTTGCCGGCCGCGCGGCACCCACGAAAAAGCGGGTACCTTGTCAAGCTCTCGAGTTGACGTTATTATGGAAAATAGCTTAATCTGATCAACCTTGATCATTGAGCGCGTCAACGCGGCGAACTTGGGAATGTTTTTGAATATTTATCACTTCGGGAAAATTGCTTTCGGTCGGGAGGGAAATTGATTTAGTACAAGAAGCTACTTCGACGGGTATTATTGTTCGAAATGTTCGAGATCTCGATCGAGGATATTTTGGAGAAAAAGAAATAGTGCTGTTTGTTTCTTCGATAATGTTATTGATAAATCTTACAGTTTGGTAACTTGGTGAATTTGAATTTTTATAAAAATAAATGGTTTTAGTTATGCAGCTTTCTATGTGAATTAATATTTAAAGAATAATTTTAATAACTAGGAAATTTTGTATTTAGTAAATACAAGTATTATGTAGTATAAAAAATAAAAGTACGTAATTTAAAGTTTACCTCAAAAATTATAATCTTTGTGTAAATTACGAGCTCCAAATGTCTTGCAACACAAATTACAAATGCATTTAAATAAAGTTTGTCTTCATTTCTCTCTGAATTTTTAGACAGAATTTTTTTCAAATACAGACTGCAAAAAATTCATAGTGCATCTCGTAATTACGTTTCCGGAAAGCTAAATGGCCCTTTTTATATACATTTCCTTTCTTTTTCCAGCAGGCAAATTTAGTAAAAATTTGTTACTTTAATAATTTCCTGATATTATAGGGAATAAAAATTATTAAGATCGACAAAAATCTAGCAAAACTCCCCCTTCAAGAATTCAAAAAACAGTCACCTACCGCAACCACATCAATTTTTGCTACTTTCGACTTATAATTCCATAAAAAAAACCTGATAACCGTCCAGGCAGAGTCGCTTCCGAAAACTCGGCACTCCGTCCTCCTCCTCGTCCTTTATCGTCCGTTTCCTCGAAATAATAATAACAGCCACGTCAAGACAAGCTGAGTGCGAAAAGCGGCGAAAAGCAAGCCGTTATCGCGTTGGCCGAGCATTATCTAATCTCGAGGGGGTCGGCCTAGATTCTCGCCCGGCAAAATACATCTGATGCGGCCTGGAAAGTAGTACCACCGTTTCCTGCGTTTTAAAGCCTTTTTGGAGTGCTGTTTTTGAGAATTAACGTTGGACAAAACCGGTTTTACGATAGAAAACAGTAGAGGTGAAAAATTCGAGAATTGTAAATGTAACTGCAAAACTGATTTTTTTTAGAATTTTCTGTTGAAAGTTGCCTAAATCATTTAAGATAGGAGAGACAATTTTTATGGAAAAGTTTTTCATAAAAAAATTAAAATAACCTAATGTATAATTATTGCCCGCTCTAGATGTATTAGAGTTGCAGGTTAAAAATAATTGATTCCCATATATAAATATGAATTCTTTTTACCTTTAATTTACATTAATCTTTATAATTAATATAAAATAATACTAAAATTTAAGGTTAGTTTAGAGATTATAGACTTATAACTGTTTTTATACACAGAGCTTTAATTAAATAAAAATATTAAGTGAAAAATTTAATTCAGTCTGTCCGAACTCAATATCAATGAAAATGCCTAAGCAGAACATTTTCATTGATGTTAGGGATTTCCCTCGTGAAAAAATTTTGTTCAACTTGAATGCAAGTTGTATATAACGGCTGTATTAAAAAATGATTCTACATAAATTGATACAAATTATGTACAAGAAAGAAGCCGTTGGCCCCCAAGGCGATTTTGGGTGCCCGCCCACTGGTCGTTAGGTGGCGTAACGTGAATTTGTTGCGCTCGCTAGCAGACCAGTCGAGGCTCAGGGTATCCGCGCTCGGTGAGGGTACTCATTGACGTCTGGGGCAAGGGTTATCTATCGTCAGCCCCACTAACGAGTCTGGTGGACAGCCCTGACTCTTGAGACGAAACCATCTAAAAAAATTTTGTTCAACTTGAATACAAGTTCTATATAACGGCTGTATTAAAAAATGATTCTACATAAATTGAATTATATTCTTATACTTTATATTTACATTCATAGGTGAAAGAAACGCTTAGCGTCGCCGTTTCAAAGAGGCGTCAAGGTTTCAAGAGGCTTTCCTTCACCCTTCCCTATGTCTCGGCGAACTCAATTTAAATTAACGTCGGGCGGAAGCTTCCGTTAAGCGGCGAATCGCAAATCATTCGAGCGCAGCATACAACCAGACGGCCAATAATAATTCCGCGCGACGCCGCAAATGGCTTAACAGGGTTCGATCCTGAAAGTTTCTAGAAAATCGTCGCGGATCGACCCTCGACACGGACCCAAGCGATGGCTCCGCTCTTGAATTTTTCCTGCGAATGATGACGGTGAGCGAAGTTCGGAAAGTTTTCAAACCTTTAAACTGTCGAATCGTAATCATTTTGTTCGAGTTTATTGATATTGCGGTATTGATTTTTTACTGATTTTAAGTGGCGGAGGGTTTGAAAGGGTAGCGGAGTTTTGGATATAACACAGCTTGAATTTTTAAATAAAAGAATTTTTAGTTAGTCGGAGAGATTATTTTTGAAATCTTAAATATCTATCGAAATTCTAAAAATGAATATTCTTCGACTAATGTAGAAAAAAAATTGCGAAACGCGTTGCAAATTCTTTGAAATTTTTTCCCTTAAATTCCAAGTTCCAGATGGTTGAAATAAGTGAAATCTAGGACGGGAAAAACAGATAAAATTAGAGGAAGTAAAATGTAACTACAACGTATAGTAAAATTTTACGATCACTAAAAGCGCGAAATACAAGAATAGTTCTGGCGTAATTGTACAATACGTCTGCGTTCATTTGCAAGTGTTAATGTAAATAAAGGACAATCGCAGCTGAAGCACTTCGCGAGAACGAATGTAAAGTCAATAAGATATAGCGTTATACCACGTGCTACTTTCGCAGAGATTTTCGAAATAAATTATAAAGTTTTTTGGTACCGAGCAAACTAATGGCGCGGTAACAACTTTCTGTATAATGAATGGAAGAGAAAGTAACAAAAATCGGGCGAAATTCCAACTTTTCGTAAAAAGGTCAAAATTAAAAAAAAAAAATTCAATTCCACATCCGAACTGGCATTCAGATTTACCGCAGACCCGAGAATATTTACCCCAATTATAATTACTCCCGCGTCGAGTAACTTATTGAACCTACTAACGCACAACATATTTTAACGTACCATAAATTAGATTGTGCAGGAGACAAAAACAGTTTATTTAACGCCGAGAAACTGTTGCCTATTTCGCGTCTAACTTCAGCGTTGAACTACTGCGTATTCAATAATGGTACTTAAGCAAGTTTGACTTCGTCGCGTCCTCGATATATTGTAAGAGGGGAAGCGCAAGAACAACTACCTTAAGAGCCCAAGAATGTGTTTGAGTTCGTCGAAGTACGTACCTCGGGTTTAAATTTAAGCAGTCCGCCTCTATTTTTAAGCGCTTTTAATTGCACCCCCGAAATTAATTCGCGTCATATCGGGCATTTCGAAAACACCGTCCTCTCTTTTAAAACTCAATTCATTTGTCGCTGGACGTAAAAGCTCGCCACTTCATTTCGTACAAACGAAGCACAGGCCGTAATTAATGCCGCAGTTAAATCGACTACTTTTGATTACTTCGTAAATTAAAGAACTTTTACGAACGCGGAGAACAAAGTAAAACAAAAAAAAACGCAGCCGGCAGCGATAAAAGCTAAAATGCTCCCGATAAAAATATGCGCCCGCGCGAGAACTTTAATGATTCTACCCCCCCCCCCCCCCCCCAAGCTTTGATAAATTTCATAACTCAAACAGAGAACTCGCACATCTCGGCGGCGCAAGCTGCATCGTGCAGCCGCGGCACGGAATTTCGGCCCCGAAGGGTAAACGCGTTCGAGCGCGCAAACAAAGCCCCGAACGTATAAACGAACGCACCCTCTGGTGTGTTTACATCGACACTTCGAGTATGGATTCCGGGCCCCTCCGCGCGATTCGCTCGTCTAGTCGTAAATTGCCCGACGGAGAAAAGGGGGGGGAGAGGAGAAAGAAAAATTTCACGCACCGCGGAGTCGAAAGCTGTGTGAGGCGGCTGTTTGCATTTGATGTCGAGGAAGTCGCGAGCTGAGCTTTCTATATGCTTGGCTGGGTAGGTTTTTGCTGGATTTTTAAATGAAACGCGGAATTGTTTTCTGGATGATGCACTCTTTTTCGTCATTTTTCCAGACTGAATACATATTTACTGAAAAAGGAAGAATTTGTATTTTCAGTTCAAACTGAGATGAACTGCACTGTTTGAATTTATAAAAAAAAAAACTATAAAGAAAATAAGCGATGCTGCGAAATCTTCCGGAACAATATTTACACTTCAAGAAGTCGAAATCTGTAACAGTTTTTAAATCGCTAACTGAATAAATTCACTGCAGCGTTTCAGAATAATCTTTTCCAAAGTAGATTCTTTTTTATGTATTTGGTACATAAAAAATTTTGCCACTCCAATTACGTTTTTTTCTCTATTTCTAATTGAAAAAAAAGTAATACATACCTAAACCATTACTTTCTAAAACCATCGGAAATAGACTCTGCCTCCGTTCACTACAAACCAACCAACTAATAAATATTAACTTCGCGCTACCTAAACGCCAGTTTACCAACTCAACACTAACTCATCCGGCTTCGTCGAACAAGTAAGTGTGTCAGCATCTGACGCTCCTTTAGCCTTTTGCGTGACATTAAAGCATAATCAAATCGTTACTTTTGAGTTATCCAGGCCGGGAGAGCGCACAATTACCCCATTACTCAGCTATTCAGAAGCATTTAGGCTAAACCCACGACGGAGCGCGGGAGATATATATCCAGTCCGGGGGCCGCCGCCGCCGACGTAGCTTATTTTCTACTCGGGGATATAACGTGCATGCAAATAAATTGCCGCGGCCAAAGCGATTCGACGCGGCTTTCATTTCGCTGAATTACCATCAGGAGTTCCGGCGCATCGGAAAATTGAAAATCAAAGGAAACTTTCGAAATTAATATTATAGAGAATTTCTCATTGCTAACACTTCGCGTATTATAGCGAAATTAAACGAGGGAATTGGAACTTTATTTTCGTGCATCTTCTTTTTTGGTACGTTATTAAATTATTTGCTTTTATTCTCTCGCGGAGAGGGTAATTAAATTCGTTTGATAGAATTTCTTTGAAAAGATTCTTTTGAAATTGAAATAAAAATTATCGAGAGATATTTCAGCTACTATGCATGAGCGCTTAATATATTTAAGAGAGATTATTAACGAGATTGACTTCATAGACTTTGAAATGAAACCGTGAGGAGCTTTTTTCGGCTTAGTTCCTGTACGATCCTTTCATTGCTCTGCGAAAGTTTATTCGTTGCTCCGAACTGATTCGTAATTTCAAATGTTTTAATTCAAATGTGGAAAAACTATATAGATGAAGTTCAAAGTTTCTCAGTAATTTTTTTTATCAAAAGGAAGCTCGCAAATTTCTAGGATTAAAATTTTTAATACTTATCTGTTGAATTAAAATGTCAACGTAACGAAGCAACGAAGAATATAAATGAAAAAGTATCTTAATATTGTTTACGTTTCCTTCAATTCGCCTGCAAATACTTTTTTCGACAATTTTATTCCCTTTTCCTAAAACAAACTCCTGCTTTACAGGTGTAACTGCGGATACCGCAAAACATTAAAATACCAAACGTCAATAATCCCCCGACCGGTTAACCGGCGCAAACTAGCCGCGGCTTTCAAGTCGATAATTCAAAACGCGAAATACAGATTATTTATACATATACCGACGGAAAATGGAGCCCGACAAAATTGCAGGTTAATATGCGCTCGGCGGATCAAACGCAAACTCGACAATCACGAAATTGCGCGATCCGGTATATACATCCGGCAATTTTCGGAATTCCCGACCGAAATCCCCGGAGCGATAGCCTTCAAAGGCCGACTTTCAATGAAAGCTCGTCCAGCCGCACTAACAAGTTTGTCCTTTGGCTTATTGCGTCGAGTGCAGAGGGAAGCTCTTATTAACCGCCGCGGCTGTGGGTTGTTGTTGTCTACCATCGTCGGGGTTTAACCCCTTGACTGTCCATGACGGATACATCCGCACAATATTGATATAGTAAGCGCAGTGTCATAAACAGCCGAGGGGTTAATGATGAAAGCGGTAGTTTTCTGTTCGTTGCTTATAGAAATTTTCCGAATGTACTTTTCCTGCTTAATCGCGTCAGGAATGATTTTATACGCGAAGAAAAATTCTCTTCTAAAAATTGCAGCAGACAATCTTAATGTTCTCACCGACTGACGATGTTAGGGAAAAATTACAATAGTTTTTCGTAAAATTTAATATAGTCTTGTATAATTTAATACAATGCCAGTCTATGAGAGCATTAAGATTTAGTACAAAATTTTTCTCCGTTTATCAATAAAATATTTTAATGAATTCGTGATTGGTTTTGTTGAGTCCACTTATTATTCTAATCTAACAACAAAATAAACCTTTGATTCGACTAGATTAAGAAACATCAGCCTAAAGTGAAAGTGAAAAGCGGACGAAATCACTCCTGTCATCTGCATCCCTCATAACTATAGCAGATTTCAGTTATGTAACCTTTTACCTGGACGAGATTTATCGAATTCAACAGAGTGTAAAGACTATCTTGTTCGTGACATTCAATTGATGGCTTGAATTGTTTCATAACTGGACAGTTTGTATTAATAAACAGAGGTAAATACCTGCAGCAGACGATGATTATATTTTTAAGTAGATTAGGACGCATTTAGATCAGACCAAATGAAATACGTAAGGGTGCATTAAAAACAGTAAATACTCTTTAGAAACAATTTTTTTTTTTAAATTTAAAATCGGAAAAAATTATGCTTTGAACTATAATGCTAATCGTTTAAATGCTTTACGCATTCTTTTATGAATGCAAGCATAAAAATAAAGAAGTAAACCTCATTTCATCAATTACGCGATAATTCGCGTGAACGCAGAAATTCCAATTTGCCTTCAATTTTCCACGAGAAAGAATATTTATCAGCAAAGATAAACACAATAAATTTACGCGCAAATAATTTTAATTCCACGAGCACGTCGTAGAAACGAATTGCTCAAAAGAAACCAATTGCGATTTTCCCAAGTGAAACATTATTCAATTAATATTAATTAATTATTAAGTAAATGTCCCCTTATTTTCAATTAAATACGAACAATATCTTCTGCAACTTTGCGACATACTTTTTATGCTGTTAAAAAATTGTTTAAATTGTACCAAAAAAAACCCATAATATTAAATATTCTTTTTGTTATTAATGCAAGATTTTACAAAAGTTGAAAATGCATAACCCAATTAATCGTACTGAATTTCTTAAATTAAACAAAAAAAAACAAATTCCTCCCCTTTCCAAATCCTAATCAAACGCTTTACACTTTCACCCCTCGAACTACGGAAACCCGAAGAAAAGCAACGACGGCGGAGCGTCATAAAAAGACGAATCGCTTCATCACCTGGCTCCTTACTCACTTTGGCGCATCCATTCGCACGCTTCCTCTTTTTCCTCTTCTCTCCGAATGCAGGAGCTTTCCTCGAATCCACGTGCCTTTTACGGCCGCCTCCGGCGCGCGCCTTTTTACTTCTCTCGCGTTCGACTTCCGAAATCATCCAATTTTTCATTTCGAACTGCGTTCGCCGCGTTCGCGCTTCTCCGATTTTTTGCGCTCCGAGATCGTATGTTGGCACGAATGTATGACGGCGTAAATAAAACGCCCGGAGGCATATAACGGCGCGTGTTGTTTTAGGAAAGGTGGGGGCATTAACCCGTCGTGGCCGTTATTGAATTTTGAAGACGATAAATCGGCTGCTAAAGTAAAACGTAAATAAGCGAAATGAGAAATGCGAGGTGGCTGTAAATTAAAAATTCTCTATCCTTAAAATAAAAATTATTCTGAGATAAAAAATTAAAAATAATATATATAATAATAATTTTAAATCCAGTAATTTGGCATGGATTTCTTAGAGTTTTGGAAAGCGATAAAAATGCAAATTTCCTTGCCGATTCATCTAGCAGAAATTAGAAATTCGAATTATACACTTTGGATCTCTGTTCGTGTCATAAAAAAAATTTCCCGAGGGAAAACCGTCAGTGTAGTCTAAATCGTCCAGATCGTATATTTTAGGATCTGACGTTATTCTGCCAAGCGAAAATAAAAAAGGTATATCATCAGGCTAATAATATCAATAACAATCGCCGAAATATTAAACAAAAACACAGCCTTTCTATCCCGACACAATTTTACAAGCAGCTGCTTAAATCAACCAGTCCACGTTCCCGTCGCAAAACCGGAAACTTAAACGGACCTTGAAAATTTCGCGAACTTTCGCAATATTCGAGTAGCGGAGAACAGCGGCAGCGGATCAAAAGCTCGGTGGGGAGCGTCATAAAAAAATCATTTCCTTCCTCGCACTTCTCCGAGCGTGAAAACATACCGAAACTGGATCGAAGTGACGCGCGGCGAGCTTTGTCCTCTCTCGTCGCGAGACACTTTGTTCCGCGTTTACCAGAAATTCAATGGATATGCGAGAGAGCGAAACTTCATTGAAAGCGCCGCGAGGAAAATCGAAGCAAAGTCGGCGTATTATGTATATGTGGCGCAGGCGACACACACCGAATCGTTTCAATGCGAAAACTTTGCTCCATTATCGGGGGCATAATTTATCTCCATTATGACGAGATAATCACATTTGCAATTTACCGAGCTGCTTTTAATGCCTGGCTGCGGGGAAATATTTAGAATCGTTTCCGGGCGCGTTATTGGCTTTATTGAAAATTTTAATTATTAAAGTATTCAGGTATTTTTATTTCTCTCCTACGTTGGCATCAAATCCTCTACTAATATATTTAAATAGAAATGTGCTGATATTTTGAACTTGTTTACTGCTATTCCAAACTTTTCATATGCAGTTCATGTTGAAAATAAAAATTTCCACGAAATTCTTTTAAACAAATGCGTAGGAAAATTTATTTGTTTGACTTTATTATTTGTAAAGGATTTATTCTTTATAAAGAATGTATTTGAAGCATTTTTTAAAAAGTTTATGCAATTTTTATTTTGTTTTATGAACTTTATTTTCTGACGCAAAAGAAGCAGTAAAACAAATATTAAAATAATGGAAGCTTAACCAGGGATTAGGAATATTGCGAAATCCTGTACACCATAAATAAAAAAAAAATAAAAAAACTAAATGTACCCTCATAATTCCAGTGAATAATAAGCCGATTTGCTCGAAGAGCTATAAAACTTCAGTTTCAATTCCGGAGCCTAAAGAGCTTTATTCGAATGTTATGATAATCCTCTTGCATCCATTGAACATTGAACTTCTAAACGTTCAAAATTGGAGTTTAATAGGCTTTTATTTTATCCGCGAAATATCGAATAAATCGAGCAGCAAAACGTTATTTTTTTTTTATAAATTTTAAACGTTAAAACAATATTCTTGTAATGCGAATGAAAGTAAATTATAATTAAAGACAAAATTGAACTTTAACGACGAGAATAAATTAATCAGATGTACAAATAAAGCAGATCCGAGCACTAGATTTTTATCATCGTTTGCATTAATAATTCTTTTCAATTAAGTTTCTTAAAAAAAATCATAAAAAAACCACAAATGTTATAATAACACACAAAAAATTTCACCAGCTTCAACCTACGAGAACCTTTCCGTCCCGCTTGCAAGCCCCACCGCGTTAATCACAACCTCCCGCGAATCATCCGCCTTATTTCGCCCACTCCCGACTGCGCGCCGACTCCTCCTCGTCGTCCGCGATAATCAGCTCGAATTTCCAGGCTCTCCCAATCTGCATGGCATTAGCCTAAAAATCAGCGAAGCTCCTCGCGGACGAAACGCCCGGGAAACGCGCGATCGACGCTCCGCGCGCTTTCTCTTTCCGCCGCCCCCTCCGACGACGACATCGTTCCCCCCGATCCCAGGCAGGCTTTAATTACGCGAGGCGTCAGGTGCAGGCGTCTTGATTGCGCTTAATCGAGGCGATAGGCCCTCGGGCAGCGTTTTGTGCCTCCTGCCTCCCCCTCTCTCTATCTTTCTCTGCCTCTGCTTCTCGTTCTTTGCCTCGGTTTTTTCCTGTAGATAGTAACGGAGGATGTGAGGATGTTTTGAACTTTTATTTAAACGGCTAATTAAGGCGTTAATTAGTGCGCCGGTTGTATCGGTTTATTGATTGCTGCGTTTCGAGCTCGAATTTCTGTGCTACTTTGCCGCTGGAGAGTTTTAGCGTTTGACGCTCGGGGATCGAGGGAAAAATGTTGATTAAAACCGTCGCCAATTTAGTTTTAAATTAAAAATTACTTTAAAAGGGTTTGGTAAAACGTCTGAAAATCAATAAACTGTTAAATGTAATAAGAACTAGACCGTAAAAAAATCGCTTTTTAGATTAGTCAATTTTAGAATTAAAGTTTATTTTCGTTTTAAACTTTTCGGCAATTAATTTCCTTCGACTTTTGGTAAAGCTAGTATTTTCTATAAATACCTTTTCAAGGGAATTTTTTATTCTAGAAATATCGGAATTGACAAATATTTATAGAACTATAAGAATTCGTAAAAAGTATTTAATTTTATTACATAATTCATTTGATATAATTAAACTGCATTTTTTCCAAATCCCTTATCCACGTCAAAAAAATACACTTCCAACTGAAGGAACCCTGACGCGCAGCACACACCAGATTTCGTTTGCTTGACATTATAGTTTGTAAACAATTCTTTCTCCCCTTTTATTTTCCGCGCCAAAAAGTGCAGTATTTCATTAAAAAATGTCACATTTATATTTTCGTTCTATAGAAGCGTAAAAATTTGCGAATGTGCCATGCAGCTTTTTTATAAACTAAAAACGGATGGCCCGGCGAAAGGTTTGGCGAAAAAAAAAAAGATTTTTATTATCCCGGAATCAAAGCGACCCGAGCCACTTTTATCACGAACATTTTGAATTTATAACTGTAGTACGTCAAATACTACACGAAAACGGCCTTTATAAAAGTCGTTGAACGTTGACAAGGATAACAAAGTGATGTCACAATAAAAGGGCTGTAATCGCTTCAATGTTTACGAGTATTGTATAAACAAAAAGGTTTTCGAGCTTCGCGGCTGTTATTCGAAAATGGATAATACGGATCCGCTTTAATTTTCGACAATAAATTTCACTTTTCCCCGTTTATAATCCATCATTTCTGTATATACGCATCCGCAATTTTTATTCTTAACATCACTTTTATCAGCGGCACAATACAAAAATAAAAATTCGAAAATAAAATTCTAACACCTCTTTTTGCTCCATTTTTTGCTCGAATTTTCTATTTTAGCCCTTTCGTTTTATAATAGCTTCGCCAATAAATCATCTTTTACACACTTCAACTATCATCCCGCAACTACCGGCATTAAACAGCAAAATATCCCAACCCAATCCTCGTGCCTCTCCGCGCAACTTCCGCATACCGATCAATTGTAAACGTCCTCCTCCCGCGGCTAATTCTCACCAGCCGGCCTATAAATAGAACGGAGGCCGAAAAATTCCGCGGATCCGCGCGAGAGGAGGGAAGACACGCGCGCGGAAAACCCGACGAGGGAATATACGAAGGCTGATGGACTTAGGCGCGAGTTTTCAGCGGTGACTCCTGCTAATCTCGTCAATCTCCCTCGGCACCCGGAAAGTCGGCTGCTTCCGCGCGGCGCGGAGCTTTTTATTCGGGTTTATGGGGGCCTGCTTTGTTGCCGGGAGATTTACATTGTGCGGCGTTGCGAACTTGGATGTTTGCTCGCTCGATTTTTCGTTTTGTTTGGTGTAGTTTGTTTTGTTGATGATGTTTCTTTCTTTGCAGTTGGTGGAGAAATTATGGATAACAATAGCTATGAAGAAAGTAAATTTTTGGTTTTTGTTTAGTACGTAATTATTATACAAAATTAATTAACACTTCAGCACTTTTAATTACACAAAAATTTTAAATTAGTTTTGATCACCCCAGATATTAAAAAACTTGTTTACCTTGCTTCATATTAATTTCCATTAAGGTTAATAATATAATTTAGCAATACCTCCACATTTTTGTAAAATAACTTTAAAAAAGGCAACAAAGAGAAACCCATAAATAACATGCACGTTTAGCAGTGTCGGAAGTGAATAAAAATAAACCTACTAACATTGGCTCGCAAGCCGTATCACCTTTCTCGCGAAAAACAGAGGCACATAAAAAGGAAGCACGGCGTAACGAAAAATAAGTTCCACCGATTTCGCAGGTATAATTTCCGCGAGCATTACGGGCTTTCTCCCCCGACGTACATTCGCGCGCAATTTCAGCCTCGAATTGAATATCACGTTTCGATATCATCCCCTGCCATTTTGCCACCCACTCGGCTTTATATCAGATTCCCGTCCCCGCGACGTCCCGCGCCTCCGTTTCTTCGTCAAGAGAAAGCAGCCGCCGTAACCGGACGCAAAACCGATCGTCCAGATCTCGCGGATCCGCGTCCAGTGCAAAAATTCCGAATCCGGACACCGACAGGCGTCAGGCGCGATATATTTCCGCAAATTGATTTCCGCGCGCACACATTACATTGTCTCTCTCCGTTCGCCGGTAGATATATTTCATTCGCTTTACACCCACGAGCTTTATATTCGCGGCTGGCGTCGCCACTCGCGGCCGGGGAAAACAGGAGGAATCTCTCCCCGGCTGAAATTGTATACCTCCATTTTAGGCGAATACATACAGACGCCGTTTCCTACTCCTCTTCGTCTCCCCGACGCCTCGAGAGCACAAAAGGCGACGCGAGCAATTTTCCATAATGCTGAAATTCGAGGAGGCTCTTAGGGGCTTTTTCGCTGCTCTGGAGGGTCGCGGACGGGGAATTGATATTCTTTGGGAGTACATTTGGGGCGGCATTCGACTTTATTCTTTTTCTCTGTTACTTAATGTAAGAATGGGATATTTTTTTAGCGTTATTCGAAGGCACAGCTTCCGGGAGGGGTTTTAGTTTTGAATTGATTTTGGTTTTAAATGTACTTTTTACGTTTTGGTTTTGCATCTAAATATATCGGTGTATTATTTCGAAAGAGATGAATGCATTGAATGAAGAAAATCCTTTTTAAATTTATTTTTTTGCAATGAAACCGGGAAACGTACATGACATATTGTAGATACAAACAAAATATGTAATAACAAAAAATAATAAAATTGAGTAAACTTTTAACAATGAGTACAGTTTATTATTACAGCAAAGTGTTTAAAAATAAAATCATGTAGTGCCTTACAAAATTCTCTCAAAAGAATTTCTCTTAATTAAAAAATGGATTAGAATGAAATAAATTCAACTATACACAATAAATTAAAAAAAAACAAGCTTAAAAAAAATCTAAGAAAAATTGAATATCCCTAAGAACCAATTGAAGAAATACGTTCCAGCCTCTATTATTCGCTTCCATGCAAATATATTTATCACCGTTATCAGCAAGCAGATCTGTGCTCCTTGAAAAATTCCTCGGGAGCATAATGCGAGGGAATACGCCGACAAGTCCTTCGCATCCGAGCACATGATCAACATAATAAATACCTTTGCGACTGCAGAAATTGAAATGCATCGCGTATTTCGATAAAGAAACAAAGTGAGAGAAAGAGAGAGAGAAGCAGCTCCTTCCGTAGTAATATTTCAATATTTTCGCATCGACGTGTCTTGAAGCGGCGTCTCGGCGGGGAACGGCGCGGATGCTGAATAAATAAACGTCGCTGATGTAAGTTTTACAAAATAGCTTTATTTTTTTTTTCATTAAAAAAAAACGCTCCTTTATTGGTTTGTATAAGTATAAAAACATTTCGTAGGTTCTCTACGCGACTGAAACCGTCGTATTTTTTTTTTTTTTTTCGACAACAGATTACAAATGAACATCCA
Organism: Ormyrus rosae; assembly: GCA_035047165.1. Lineage (NCBI taxonomy): Eukaryota > Metazoa > Arthropoda > Insecta > Hymenoptera > Ormyridae > Ormyrus > Ormyrus rosae. Next base: position 11,307,191 of record JAWWML010000052.1, on the reverse strand, counting down.
CCGATATATATATAAATTCGTCTCGTACACCAACTATACGGCTCTTTTGGAGAGGACACTGGTCTGTATTTTTTTTTTCACAGTTACACACTTCCGGATAACATCGTCGTAGGTTTAATTTACATAACAAGGGATTATATTATATTTATTCTTTATATAAAATCTTAATTAATGCGTCATAACAAAGTTAAAAGTGTAACAATCAATCGGTTTCGTCGGGTTTTTTGCTACGGTACGACGTGAAAAGAATGCTGCTTCAATTTGGCTAATCTATATGTGGTACATATCCGGCACGTACTTCCGGTACACACGAATTTCGAGTCGATCGAAATTCCGGGGCCGAAGTCGCATTCCTAAGTAGTTTTCTAGTTAAGTACAGTTTAATTCGGTTACTATTCTTAGGACTATACAAAAGGATACTTTTTTTTTCATACTTTTATCTATAACATTTAAGTACGAAACAAATGAATTTCTTCTTATAATAGCAACCTCGAAAGAATTTTGTGATCGGCAGTTTTTGAACTTTACTTTGTTTTAACACGACTTTTAAATAATTCGATTAAGTACTTCATAGTTGACAATTCTATACTTATTAAACATTTTATAAAAAGGATATATTTATGCGTAACGATATAACAGAATTAGCGATTATTATGCTACAAAAAGTGCTCGATTATTTAAAATTTCAAGGTCTAAAAAACACAACGTCTTCTTACATATATATTAGTCTACAATTTTCGTGGTTCAATTTTCAAAAATTATAGAAATGATTTTGGTAAAATATTTCGAGCATAAATAAAATCACAGTAGAATTTATAACGCATATATATATGCAAAATTTTTACACCTCTGAGCCAATTATTTTAACCCATCGATTCGGAAAGAAACTGTTGAATATCGAGAGAATATAATAGTATTATAAAGCTGCTTTCAGACATCACAAAAGACTAGACTTGCACATATTCTTCTTCTTTTTATAATTCAATGCTCTCGATATACTCTTCTCGTACGCGATTATCTGGTTTTAAATAACGTACATTCAAACGTTAATTTAAATAACATTTTCAAGTAATAATACAATTTACTTTTTACAAAAGGCGATCACATACACTTATTCCTGCATGATTTGATTGAAGATTACTTTTGATGAAATGCTCCGAGTGATTTCTGATGTACAAATAAAAGTTTATACAACTACGTTTAGACAAAAGGTTAATCTTTCCTCAGCGACCTCAAAATGTTTATAGGCTCTCGGCAACTTCGCAATATACCAACCTTCGCAACAAAAGTAAAAACAAAAAAAAAAAGAAAACAGAAATATCTTCGCTTAAACATTCACCAATGTAAGTCTTAAAGCGCTGATTCTGAAATGATATACCATAAAAGCACACTCACCGAGGCCCGGATTCAGCTTCACACTTTCTATTTTTCTATTCATTAAGAAGGTGTGAACGTTCGTTAAATTTAACTTCCGATTCTTTCCCTGAATATTCGTTGAAAAAAATCTACTATCTACTTTATTTTTTTTTTTTTTTTCAAGTCAATGAAAGAAAAATCAAAAGACACGTGTCTAACGTTTGACGTACTTGTAAGTAGAAAATTAATTAAATCAAGAAAAATCTCACTCCAATAACGCAAATCACTCAGCAAACCAAGTTCCCAAACCCCAAGCATCACGCGACCGCACAAAAACCTAAATAAACCCTCCCCCAACCTAAAAAACCTGAACCCTGACCCTCCCGAGGTAATTCTTTCACTTCTGCAATCCGTTCACACCTCCCGATATCAAGGGACGTCGCGCTCAGTCGAGGTCCTTGGTGATGTTGGTCGTGGGCTCGAGCGATATCATCTCGCAGCCGGAGTACTGCTTGGTCAGGTGGCTGGGCAGCAGGCTCTCCTGGACCGTCTGCTCGTTCCCGTTGCAGGTTCGCTCGCTGCGCCCGAAGCCGCCCTCCGGGCCTCGGCCGCCACGGCCCTCCAATCGGCTGAAGCAGGGCAGCACCTACGTCCAGGCGAGGTCTTACGTATACTTTCGGTTTTTTTTTGTTTTTAGAGGAGAGAGGGAGGCGGATACCATCAGAGATCTCATGTCCTTGATCATTTCGGGATTTAACGGAAAGTTGCTCGATAGGTTAATTGCTTTCAAGTTTTAAAGTGTTGATAGATGAATGGATGTAATAACGAAGGGAACTAATGAAAAAGTAATGGAATAATGAGAGCTGGCTTAGCTGATCAAGAAATGGATCCGTAATGGGTTATTAGTGTGAAGAAGAAAACGGTGAAAAACTGATATGCACTTTCTTGTGAAAAAAGAATGTTCCTATGAACAGAGAGGAAATTCTATTTTGACTGATGAAGATGATATTTTACATGTAGATTATGGTAACTCTCTATTTATAGAATTTATTTTTCAGAAAATCTTATTCGCCTTTGATGTAATATGTATATTTATAAATAAAATATTTGAATGGGGAGAATGAAAATTCGCTAAGGATTCATTCAAAGCAATTCTTAAGAGTACATTGGCAAAGGAAAGAAAGGTGCTTCAGTCAGTCTTTCACGTTTTCAGAATATGTTTTGCAGAGATTCTTCAAAAGCGTAAGTTTAATGAAGAATCTCGCGAGCTTTTCTCTAATCAAAGCATGCAATTACTTATTTTTCATCTTATTAAAAATAGTTCTAAAAATTTTTGAGGTCGCTGAGTACAAAATCAGTATTTAAAATTTCTTTTTAGTTTAAAAAGTGCATTAGATAAAATTAATGATATTGAAAATTTTTTTGGTATTGTTATTTTTTAAACCTAAATTTTCAATTCTAGTTCTTCAAAGTATAATTACTGTCTACAGTAACAGAAAAATCATTTCGCAAGATTTTTTTAGTCAAAAATTATTACTCGATCCTATTACATAAATTCCAGTTTTTTTTAATTTATTTACGCGCTTTCGTTTTCAAACTCAAAATTGTGATAAAGGAGGATTGAACATTTGAATTCAACATTCAAACTTAAATTATCGATATTTCATAAGCGATTATCCGAATAAATCGGCGAATAACGAGCTTAAAGAAAATCAATAAATAAAAACGACAACGAAACTAATAAAAGCTAACGCAAAATACAATTAAATTATGATTTAAATACGTTCAGTTGAAGATAATCTCACAAACATACACGAAATCCTGTCGATTACATGTTTTTCGATGGCATGAAAAATGGGAATTCGAAATAAATGCTAAAATAATGGCCTTGTCGTTAGTCTTTTCATCGCTTTCTCATTATTCAAATGTTTACTTTCTCTATAACGGTAATATAATTTCCAAAATTCAATAATATTATTAAATGCTTTTTGTCATATTTGTATCTAAAATAAATTTAAAAAATTTACGTTTATAGTCAGAGTAATTTCTAATATGTTGGAATACATTATTTATTATGAATCAAAGTCAAGTTAATTTTATAAGAATTTTATTCAAATTCCATGATAGTTTTACAAAGAGAAACCAATATCATTTTACTTCAATTAGAGAATATCAAATAATATTAACAAGAACTAAATGCGAGTAGAGTTTGCTCGTGTATGATATGTTCAGTCCCAAACAATACAATTTGCTGAATGCAAATTTCCTGTTAACTTTAAACAGGTATAGTCTAATAAATATCTAGTTCACATTTAAATTTGCACTTCAATTTCGTACGTCTAAACTGTTGCGAAGCAAAAGGTGTAATTACTTTTCGCCGGCAAGGCAAGAATAATTTGAAGCAGGTTAATTATGTGCAAAGCCATTAATTAATATTGTAGGCGAGTACATAAATACCTGTTGCGCGCGAAAGTTTGAAAGTGCATTCTCAAACAATGTATTCGCAAACCATTCAAACGATGAGTCATTTGAATTTTAAATGAAAAAATCATATTTTTGGAGACACGATGACTAAATGGAATATTTATCCTCGAAAATTTAAGTTAAAGAAAATAATTTTTGCGAGGTAGCCTAAAGATCCCTACTTTCCTTTTTCCGATGATAATACTAATTATTTTGTAGTATATTACACCAGACATAACTTCTCTATAATGAATTTTGCAATAAATCTACTTTTAGATAAATCCGCTTTCATCGTCTTCTCGGATTGGTTATGCTACACCTTAAACCTCTATTCATTCAAGGGCGTTATCAAATTATTGATCCAAACCTCGGTATTGTACTTAAAGTGTTATGTCCTCCTAGAGATCAATCTCCTTTGTTGCCTTTTCTTAAAATTATCGACCCTAACAAGAAACTATTGAATAAAGCGATACACAAATCTGAGACTGCAAATTTCGAAGAATAGTTTTTAATCTCAATGCGTAAAAGTAGATTTTTGGAACAGAAATACATTCTATCATTAACCAAAATTGATCCTGTCGTTTAAATTGATTCGTTAATTTTATCTTGAATAAAACTTAATCAACTAATCAATCCTCGAAACCTCTACTAACTGCGACTCCACTACTAAATCCAACCTAAACTACCGCCGCTCCAACACCCCGAAAAATGCGGCGCCAAAACCGACCGCATTCATCTCCCAAAGCCTCGCGGCGCATCGCTCCACGTCGTTTTACGAGCTTCCCGACGCGCGCCGATGCGCCGAATTTCGAGGTGTTTAATTAATCACCGAGCCAATCGGCCCGTCACTTAAAGCGCGGCACACACACATGTCGACAAATAATTCAATGGCTCGGGAGAGGCCCCCGAAAAGCCCGGCAGACGCGGCCGCGTTCATCTTTATGCTCGAGATTAGTTCCGGTGGCCGAGGCGTGTGCTGCTGTGGTATTGCTTTTGGGGAAGCTGCTCGCGGGAGATTTTGCCCGGGAGTGGAGGTCTTTTATAAATTGCGATAACGGTCGGCGAATTTCGGGGGAAAATTTATTAACCGACGCGGAAGTGTCATTGTTTAATGGAGATTTTATGTTTAATCCGACTTATAAATTAGGATACGCTTGATAATACTTTGCAATGTTCGTACGTTATAATCCTTATTTTATGGACATTTATATCTTCTGGTTACAAGCAATTTTTTGTTTTTGTTTTAAATAATACGTTAAATTTTATTAATCTTGTATTGTTTATATTAAACAGAAATGGAGAATATGAAATGCCTTTTTTCACATTTTTTACATAAGAAAAGTGTAGGTAGAACAAAAGGTATAACAAGTCTGAACTTTGGGATTCAAAATTGTCCATTGTCATTACGTACTTTCGTCGCTTTAACCCTCAGGTACTCCATCATCGTTAGTCCGCAGAAAATTGCTATCATTAAGGTCCATTGTTTCCACATCAAAGAATCGATTGTTGGTCATTAATCGAGCAGCTCATTAATAATGTTATTCCTTAATTCAGATCTAATCAAACCCAATACACGTACACCCACAAATACTCGCCTCCCCGATTAATCTGCGAACGACGAGCCACCATTTCTCCCGAATTCAATTTTCTCGGAGTGCGGAAATTCATTTTTTTTTTGTTATCTAACCGCGATTATCGCGATTAGGAAGCTAATCGAATTTGGCAACGTTTCTCCCTGCTATACCTTATTGATCAGACCCAAGCAATTTTGCTAAGGTAAACACGAATTTTCATATATTCGAGCCATCGGTTAGCAAAAAAAGAAGTCAGAGGCATTTTCTTGTTTTCTTTTTTCCTAATTTATCTGCCAGATTCAGTCTGGAACAATTGCCGGGAGATCTTTATTTTTTAAACGTTTTTGATACTTCAATCGCAGCTCCAGTTTCTTTACAGAAAATGTTCTGTTTAATTAAAATTTTAATTAAATTTATTCACATCACGAGCGAAATATATTAAGAGTTCAATTCCGGCATAAATAGGACATGACTGTTTGTTATTTTTCCGATACGACCGGCGTATTCTTCCCTTATTAAAAAGATTACCATCAAATGGACGTTATTTCCAAGATGATTTTATTCAGTTTTCTATGGAGTATCGATTTCCTGTCACAAATATCGAATGCGAAGAAAGACAGTTTTGTAATGAAAAGCTTCCTCGTACTTCCTTTAATATACAATTCAAAAAAATCCTAGCAAATATAAACGGATAGAATATTAAAGATGAAAATCTCATTCGTTTCATCGTCGAATCTTTTTGAATAATTTAAAACTTCTCGCACTCGTACGTAGCAAACAAGCCTGCCTGTAAATTATTGAGAAAGTAGAACAAAGCATCGGTTTTTATTAATATTTAATAGTATGCAAATTACGGCTACACAAAAGTACGAGTATTAGTATAACATCATAAATAATTCAAAAGCCACAATTCAATCATACTCGGTATCCTTCGGCAAACACTCCCAAGGAATCCACGCAGCTCCATTCACCAAACCCTCAAACATTATTAATTTTAATAACCGGTAGCTCCGAGCGCAAACTCCAAAATTCCATCTTACGCACACATTCGAACAAACCAAAAATAAAGCAACATCGGCGAAGAACGACAGCCGGTGGCGGACGGAGAATCGATCGACGCGCGTTACCCAGTCGCGTACGAAGCGACTACACCCGTTTGCGGTAACGAATGTTTGATTACACGCGGCGGAAAAATAATTGGAGGACAGCGGCTCCTCTGCCGAAAGGATGTCGGCGTCGTTATTATTAGTCGCGACGCGGCGATCGATGGGAATTCCTCCTCTTCGGGCCAAGCTTTTGTTCGCGGCGACGTGCAAGTGACTGGCGGCAAATCGAGGATTGGACACCCCCTCCCTCCCTCCCCCTTTGGTTGCTCGCCTTTTTTGGAATGTGTTTCGTTTCGGAAGCTCTCCTGATGGTTTTTTGCGGATTTGCTAAATTGATGGAACGTTGATTGTGGGAAATATCTATCCGACGATTAATTGTAAAGAAACTTCGGTTCTTTTATTTGGTGTATTGGAGGGAAAATGTTTCGTTTATGAAACTTTATTAATTTAGTTGAGAAAAGAACGGAAAGTTATTATTTTTATATTATTCATTTTTATAACTAATGAATATCAACATTAAATTATAAATTTATGTCGTCGTTTGATATTTAACTTTATATCTGAATATTTATCAATATTATAATCTACATAAATTTAAATGATTGAAGCAGCACCATCGTTTAAAAGAATTTTACGTTTAGAATTATATCATAACCGTAATTAACCTCCGCATTATCAGCATTATTTAGCAAACTATTGTGCTGTCTGGTGGAAATTTTGAATTTCAATAACGGCTCATTAAATAAGCGGTGCGGAGTTTATTAATAAATCATATTTAGCGCATCGAGGCGCAGCAAATTAAAAACACTTGTCGGCGCGCATAAGTAATTACGCGCTTAAAAGTAAGTTCCCGAGTCGGGGAGGGCAAGACAAATTTTTTTGCCTACGAGCTGCACTTGTTATTACACGAAAGTTTTCTCATTAATTTTAATAACGAGAATTTTAATGAAGAACTGCTTTGCTAGAAAGTATATTCAACGACCCCCCCCCCCATTTTTTAAGGTATTTTTAATTACAAAACTGCGTTTCAAAGATAGCGGCGCGAATTTCAAACTGTCGTCGCGGCTATTAATATTTTAAAAACAGTCCGGAGGGGTGACTGACTGAGGAAGTTTTGTTTACTTTTTGGATCTCCCCGCGCTGACAGTTGAATAAATTGAACCGAAGCAGAATGCTACTTTTTTTTTTTAAACTTTTTAATCGAACGATTTAATAGAATGTTTTAATTACAGGGAATGACGCACGACTAAATTGAAAATCGATCAATTTCCATGGCTTTGGTGAAAGACTGCAATCGATACAGCCGCCCTTTCTTATTACAGTCATGATTTAAGTTGAAGTAAATTGTTTCTAAATTTGTTATACTCGACGTCTCAACATTTTTTTAATTCGAGGTTCTTGATGAACTAGTCACCTTTTGATTTAAATTTAATACGACTCTTAGTTTATTTTTATAATTTACAAAATTTAAAAAAAAAACAAAGATCTTTACTTAAAAAAATCTCACTACAAGTCCCATCCGTCCCAACAACAAAGTCCCCTCCCGAAAAATAACAAAAGTAATCCACATACCTGTTTGAACTCCTTGCGAAAGTTTTCGTTTAGCCAAGCGTAGAGGAAGGGGTTGTAGCAGGTGCTGCTCATAGCCAGGCAATGCGCCATGAAGAACAGCATCTTGTAGAACGTCCATTCCATGGCGGGCGGATAAAAGTCCTCGACCATATTGACGGTGTTGAGCGGCAGCCAGCTGACCCCGAATATACCGACCATCGCGATCAGCATCCGATTGGTCCTCCTCTTCCTGTCCCTCTCGGCCTCCTCGCCCCTGCTGGTCTTGCTGCCGGGCTTCATCCTCGCCCGATCGTTCAGCCGCAGCGACACGCAGACGTAGCAGAAGGCGATCACGATGAAGGGCAGGACGAACTGGAGGATCGAGGTCAGCAGGCTGAAGATCATGCGGAAGTTCTCGTCGGGCCAGGCCTCCTCGCAGTAATTACCGAACAGGTACGACTGCGGCTGCATGTAGAGCCCGTAGGGCAGAGTGAGGAGGAGAGCCGCGCACCAGATGGCGACGATGATGGTCAGGCAGGTGCTGATCTTCATCCTGGGCCTGAAAGGGTAGAGGATCACCAGGAACCGGTCGACGGCGATGCCGGTCAGGGTGAGCGTGCTGATGTAGATGCTGACGCCCTGGGCGAAGGGCACCAGGTGGCAGAGGGTGTCGCCGAACACCCAGCTGCCCATGAAGGTGTAGAGGGGGGTGAAGGGGACCGCGAGGACGCAGAGGAGGACGTCGCTCAGCGCGAGATTCGTGATGAAGAGGTTCGTGACGGTCTGCATCTGCCGGTTGCGGATCACCACGAAGCAGACGAGGACGTTGCCGAAGACGCCCAGCAGGAAGATGCTCGTGTAGAAGATGCCCATCACCAGCTGGAACGCCAGGTTCGAGGTGGTGAAGTCCTCGTCTTGGGATTGGCTGCCGTTCGTGCAGTTCAGAGAGTTCGTGCAATTGTGGTGCGACGACATGTCTGACGGCTTGGACGATTACTGCGCTGAGACGAAGCGGATCGCTAACCGGCTGAAACAACAGAACGTCCAAAATTGTCAAAGGCTGCTGGTTTGTTTCGAGGGAAACGTGGATATATTGCGGGGATAGAAGCGTTATGAATGGGGGTGAAAATCTGCTGTGGATTCAATCATTTTTACTGAACTTGTAGCGAAAATTGCTAGATTGGTAAAAAAACAAAAATTGTTAAATTTTCAGCCAGATTCAAATTCCTAAAACCCTTTCTCCGTGTAATACTGCAATAACTCTCTTAAGATTGATTTTAACGAAAACACAAGATGGATATTAATTTAATTTTATAGAGATTACCGTATTACCATGTATAAATCAATCTACGTCCAGCGAAGATATTGAATAATAAATTTAATGCGGAAATCTAAGTTGTAGTGGTTTATAGATCCACGCAGTAATGCGCCTTACGCAAAGCGTTCAAAAGCGGAGGACCGTAATTTAACAGAAAATAGCGTTCATAAAGGAACTTTGTCTTTGACCCCTCCGGAAGCAGAGGTATTTTGAAACAACGCCGTTGCCGGATATGTCTGGCAAGATTAATTAAACAGCATTTAACTCGATATTCTTTTTGAAATTTGGCCAACAAAAGAAGCAGTAATATATAATATATAAGGCAAATACTTGACATTGTTTTCGTGAAATATATAAAAAAACGTGAAAAACTTGTCAAATATGTCTAATATTTATTATTTTATTAGTATTAAATTAAATGGATAATAATCTATTCAAACTTAATTTATTATATACGTTGTGTAGATACTTTCATAAAAAAATGAATTAATAATTACGGTCCGACTTCGTATCTCCTAAATACGATTTTGAAGATAATTAAAACTTTTGCTGCTCAAATTGCAATCTAGCTCATAATCCCTCTTCAACTCGGCTTCGTTTTATTTATCGAAAACAAAACAGACGATCAGCACAACTCTCAATTCACTCGACAACTTCCATTTAGAAAGCACAAAGCCAGCTCGCTAGAGACGCCTAATTTTCTAAGAAACTCCAACTTCCACAGTCACCTTTACCCTCAGAATCACGTAAACGAGCGCAAAATTATATTTCAGCGTAATTATCCACCCTCAGTCGCAAAAGTACCTCCGACAAATGTGCCCCCTCACCTGCAGTCTCCCCCCAGCCGAAAGCTGAAGCTCCGAATAATCAAGCTCGGCGCAAAATTCGCGCTCTAATTCGACACGTGCCGAGAGGCGCTTGCACCGCTTCGGAAAGTAGACCGGCATCGGTGTTTATCTATTTACCGAGTGCTTTTCCAACCTTGGGCGCGCGGGCGGGGGGCGAGTGCTCCGGGCGGCTAAAATTAATGCGGCCTTTTAACGGGACTCTCGTCGTTTCTTCCGGCGTTAAAGAGTACGTTTACCCGGGCTATTTTCGTATAATTGATGGTACGTAGCCGCGCTGACTTGAATGGCAATTAAGCGAATCGCCATTAGCGATTCGTCGTTTTTGGGCTTTAATGAATAAGATGTTGACTCGGGGTTTGGAGAGGCGATATTAAATAAACGTTTCGAGCTCGTATTCTAATAAAGTTTCCTGCCCTCTCGCGGCTCGTCAATTTTTCATGTTTACGCGGATGTAAGGTTTTTGGCCGGCGGCTTGACAATTATCTTCTCTCGTAGATAAGAGCTGGAATATAAATCCTTAGATAATGGAAAAGTTTGAAAACTACTTAATCCCCGATTCTAACGGACTCTTTTATGGGAAGCTCTTTAATTTAACTTCGAAAATCAATCCATTATCTTGGAACTCGAGTTTTAAATCCTCCTTGGCTAATCTTTTGAAATAAGAACCGTAAATATTAGCACCGCAGTAACAAGGCGCGTACTTAACACTTTTGAAACAACATTAGCATTTCATGAATATAGCGGGGATTACCCAAAAACGAAAGTATTTCCAATTCGGCTAATAATATCTTGAATCCTAAGTAAGTAATTAAAATAAAAAAATGCACAAGACTAATATAATTTTATCAAGCACTTATAACTAAATATTCTAATTAAACGATTAAACGTACACTTTGATATCTTTTTCAAACAACAAATATCGCACCTTTTATTTAAAAAAGCTTTTCATGTCCCTCACACCTATATACACATTTATTATTTCATTCCCAAAGCAGTGAAAAAGATATAAATATCACACCGTCATATGTTATTCCAGTTCCAAAGTTTCGTAACTCATCGGCGTGACGTAAAATCTCTGAAAAAAATCAATTGCGCGCCTATCATCGGAGCATAAGCAACCATCATATCGATTAGAACCCCATCCCCAACGGTTATCTCCATAAATTCAAACTCTCATTCGAACATCTTACTCCGACCCTCCTCTGTCGAAGGGCCAACACTCGCAATCAAAAAACGTCGCTCCGTCATTCTCCGATCTTAAAAAAAGCAGCCTCCCACTCGACGACTCTATCGTGTCTCTCCCCGTCCGCAGACCGGAGAACGTGGACCTCCTCGTTAATGGAATCCGCAATTACGGACCGGCCGAGGGTCACGTCGTCGGGCGGAAAAGTGTCGCGTAAGAGCCTTTTGTGCCCCCTCCAGTGTGTATACAAGTACACAGGCTACGAAATTAAGTCGATTGAGAGGAGCCTCGAATTCCGTATAGGCCAGAAACGTCCGCGTGTCAGTTTCGGCTCCGTTTGGATATATTGGAATGCGAGCGGCTGGTTTACTTCGTCCAGCAGTTTTCAGCTTCATCTTATTTTTTTTTCTGATGACGCTGCCGGGGGGGAGGAGCGATCGACTTTATCTGGGGAGAAAAGGATGCGCACAAAGGAGACAATGGAAGGCGGAACTATGATGGAGAAGGAATGGGAAACTATTATGGGGGATGATATCTGCTGCTGTTTGCTTTTGATTAATTAGGGGGTGATTGATTAGTTTTTGATGAGCACTTGAACTTGATGTTTGAATTGCAGATAGAAATTTTCAAGATTTTGTGTGTAATGCATTATTTAGGTATGCGATTGTATAATAATAATTCTATTTTGTTAAATCGGATTTCAAGAATAAATACTATTTAAATTTTATTTAACAATCTCTGCGATTTACAGCCTTATAAAAAGATTATAAACTTCATGCGCTTCGTGTAAACTTTTTAACTTTATAAAAGTATTATTCATATTAAAATTTGACATATTTTCCGTTGGTATTGAAACAAGGTAACGATTTAATTTTATCGAATGCATACCGAGCTAAAATTACCCTTCCCTTGATGAGTCAATTTTCTCTTTCGACGCACACCAGCTTTTATTCAATTTTCGAAAATTTTTGAACAATTTTTCAGAATTAATTTAAAAGATAAACAGACTTTTAACGTCGCTGCAAATTGACAGCCAACGTAAACGCATTTACGTCTGCTCTCTCACAAATTTAGAACGTCCTAAAATACCCGATCATTGAAAAACTGCAAATTCCTTCTAAGAATTCTTTCAAAGAATATATTTAAAATACGTATTCTACGCGATACATGGAGTGCAAATACCAGTCGGTATTAAATTCTTTTACAAAACTGGGTCAGCGCCAGATCTTTACAGGTTTGACAAGTTCGTATTGATCGGAAAATATACCTAGAAATTTTAGCCGCTTTGAAGAGTCCGATCGTCTCTCTTATATGCGACAAGTTTTGTCAACGTGCCGTCGAAAGAAGATATATAAGGGCATCACTTGGCGCTGAATATGCAGTCATTACGACAACGTCGTTATAAATGTACATTGAATAAATAGCGGAATATACGCTTTGTTCCTATTATTTCAGAGCTGCTCAAGTGCTGACTCAGGTTTGTTTGCCGGTATTGCCAATGTTGGCATAAGTACTTAACGGGATATCAGAAGATTCTTACGCGATATACTGATTTATTTCCCATTTTGCTGGAAATAATTGGCTGCCGGAGCCGAGAGTTTCGCGAAATAATAAGTTCGAATGTTCTCGTTATTTAGTTCGCAAACGAGGCCGGGACTTTTGAGCCGCTGAATTCATAATTCCGCGTGTACTTTTTGAAAATTTACAAGATTTATGAATAAAATAGGTGAGAGTTATTTTACGGCAGGAGTTGATATCGCAAACTATAAACTCCATGAAATAACAACCTCGCGGGGCTTTCGAAAGCGACAATTTTGACGTGATATACGTGATTATAGCAACGTAAATTTACTGCAGCATTATTTTCAAGTAACTCAAAACCTCTGTAAAATTAATTTTTGAAATATACGCCCGAGAGCGATGTGCTTTTTTCTCCATATAAATTTACAGAAATCTCTTTTACTTACACGTAAATTCTTTCCAGGTAAATTGAATCTAAAATCAATCCCAGCGTTATTGCCTATTTTGTACACACGGAGAGAAAAGTTCAGGAAAAATTACTAAACTATTTGTAAAGCGGTATAACAGACTTGCCGTAAGCCAAAAAATTACTAGGCTTTTTTATGAAATTTTACAAATTTTTTGCAAATTTCCTGTTACCGCTTTTCAAAAAAGTTAGTAATTTTTCCAGACTTTTTCCCTCCGTGCACAATCGCTCTCTTTGCATTACGTAAACCAAAAAACTCTCGCGAAGATCCAATTATTGATAAAAATCGCGGATCACAAGGTATAAGCCGAGGGAAAAGTAAGGGAAAGACACCGAGGTAAAAAGTAACCGAGTTTCTAGCTGTCTCTCTCTCTCGCTTTTCCTCGGATTCAGCCTCATTTGCTATGCACCCGGGGACAATTGTACCCGCGGGCAAAATGAATAAATTATGAAAGAGACAAGAGAGGCGCGACGGAACGAAATAAAGCGGAAAAACTGACGATGCTGCGAGATTGCCGACAGATTGAGTGCAAGCTTCGCTGGGAATTTTTCCTTTTTTGCATTGATGATTTGCGAGGTGCCTCTTTAGAGCGATTTTCGCGCGGCGGAATGAATAATCAAGTTTAAATTTATCGGGCGCTTCGATTCGCGACTTGGGAGTTGATTCTTGGAGGGAATCGAGGAAATGGAGAGGGAAACCGTTGGCATTCGTTTGATTTTTTAAGGAATTAATAAATCTTAGAAACTTTATTTATCGAGAAACGGAAAATCTGTCTAAAAATATTATAATACTAATGATTATTATCAAAAGATAAGTGACGTAGAATTAAAAATTAAATTAAAAAAAAATCGAATAAAAAGATTAGTTTAATTAAGGATGAACTGCTTTTGAGAAGAAACTGCAATCAAGCCGCAGTGCCATCTACATTTATAGGATGAACTTTCAAAATTTGATGGCCAAAAAATTAAAGTTTTCTTACGGAAGCCCCATAAACAGTGGAAAAGTGGAGGACTTTGAGATTAGAACGACTGTCCACAGTTTGAAAGACAGCTGAACCGCCGATTTTCTACCCTCGTGGATCTCTCTCGCTTTCCCACCAAACTTTAAATCGCTGACGCGAACTTTTGCTTCTTACAACATGAATTTTGCAGTTCGTCAGTAATTTTTCACTCTTTCTCATTTCGAAACTAGTTATTTAATGAAATTTAATCAAAGTTCACCTCACCCAACGCCAGATTCAACTATTCACAATTGTCAAAGTAAAATTATAAAAAAATAATAGTAATGTTATTTAAAACCATTACTATTCGGCGCGTGTATTCATTAGAGTGCTGCATTAGAACGCAAATAAACGATAAATATCTTATAGAGTTATTATTTAATCAGTAAGTAAAATATTAATGAAGAGCTTTTTTTAGAGGCGTTAAGACTCGATCACGAACGAAAATAAACATAAAGACTTATTTTAGACAAATGAATTCATGTGTTGATTTAAAAAAATTTTCAACAAAACGTTGCGAAAAACTTAAGATATTATTTACCTGCTCGTTCCTGATCAAGCTTTAATATCTCTAAAGAAGTCCTAATCATTCGAAATAAGTAAACTGTTTAGACACTAAAACTATCAAGTCGGAATTTCTTGCGTCTTTTTCAAATTGTTTAAATACATATTATTTGCTTAATAAGTATACTTGCGCTAAAAGTATGGAAAATGCTTGGTAACGTTAATAAAATAAAGTTTTGTTAAAGTCGATAATAAAAGTTTATTAATTTCCAGCGTTAATTACGTCGAAGCTGGAAAATGATATTTACCGAATTATCGAATCATAATAAAATTTCATTATAATTAACGTAGAAGTATGATTTAATACCCCCATAAACGCATTATACTCCAAATCATAATAAATTTTTCGTAAAAAAAAAAAGGAAGGCCGTCGAGCACGATCCATTAAAAAATTATGCTCCAACCCAAGCTCCGCGTCGCGAGCAATTTACGTCCTCGGCTGCGGCAAGACGAGTCCCATCAGCGGTATTCTTTCTCGCGCAAATGCGCACAAAGACAGCCGAGAAATATCCCATAAATCCGGCCGCCTCGAAAAAAGAGAGCTCACGGAATTTAATTTCCTGCCTCGCGCATTAGTGAGACGCCTCCCCTTTTTTACTGCCTTTAAAACAAACAGCGGAGGAAGCGGTCTTTCCCCGAAAAGCGTTATCAAACGGCGGCCAGGACGAAAAAAAAAAGGGGGAGAGAGGAATCGCGCGTGCCAACTATGGCAGCGATAGTGGCCACCTGTTGAGAGAGAAGACTGCGGGAATGCTCCCTTGTACGTTCGAGCGGAACCGGCGAATTTTTCACGGGGAGATCGATGACGAAAGTCGAGGTGGACGCACTTTTGGGGACGCGACGTTAAGGGGCTCTGGAAACGCGGATTTTTGTAAAGCGGAAAACGAGTTGACGGGTTTTAGTTGTATACTTTTTTTCTAAACTGACGGGCTATCTTGATAATTTTTTAGCAGATTGTACAGGTTTTAACATTATCATTTCGAGATTATATTATTACGTATATGCCTTTAAAGAGAATTTTTCTTAAGCAGTATTTTTTGAAGATGCAGAAGATGTTTTGCGATCTCATTTTTGGACAGAATTTAAAAGTCGGAACTTTATTCTTTTTTTTTCGCCAACCGGATTTTATGACATCATTTTTTAAACCTTCAAATTTCCATAATGTTTGTCTTGAAAAAAACTGTTGATGTCATAAAGAAGCGAAGCAGATATTTTTGTAATAGCCCTGATACGATCGCTCTCGAGTTAATCACGAGTCAGTTCTTAGATCTAAATAAACTGGTATTATTTTCGGGCCTGATTAAATCACCACAGAAACTCGACAAAAAAAACTCGTTTACTAACTTAACTCTGCACGGAGTGGAGAAAATAGTAGGCGATAGAGAGCACAGTCAGCTGATTTCACATCGATTGACGGCTGAGTTTGGCGCCTGGTCGTGCTTTTAATCTTCATTAATATTTATTGAAAATACGCAAAACTTCGGTTGCTTTTGCTCGAGTGCTTGGGCAAGGTACATCTAGCTGTCTTCTATTTTCTAATTTTTGCTTTTTTTTTACATTTTCACGGTGTTTTTTATGTCTACTCAACATTTTCACATCAGACACATGAAATATTGAAAAGGTATATACTTTTATAGATGAAAAAACAAAGTTTATTTCGAAACTACAGTTACTCTCTGTACTTTCGCGAGTTTTTTTTTTATAATACTCTCGGCAGTTCGAACTGGCGAAAAGTTACCAAGTTCAATTAATAAGGCAATTTTCTACCAGGGACGTATATAGAGGAAATGCATTTGTCCTTCTCGTACATTAAATCTTACAAGGATAACCGCGGAACAAGCTGTCGGTTTCAAAATATTTGCTTTCGAAAGTTTAAAAAATATATAACATTTTAAACGTAAATTTTAACTAAAAGCTGTCACGTTAAAAGATTTTTATGTACTTTAGATAAGCCGTTTGTTGGCATCGAGGCTGTTATTCTAATCAATACAAAATTTCACGTGAATCATCTCAGATATCAGCTAAAAATATCACAATAAAAACATTCGCCGCTGTTTATAAACATTAGCTTACGTGCAATGGCGAAATAAGTTTTTCAAAGAATTTCCTTTTAAATTACATGGAATCACGATAATGAAAATGCACGCGTTAATACCTGCACGGCGAACAATTTTATCGTGGCAATTTATTAGCTTGCTATTTTATCGAATAGATAATTCAGCAATTACTTTGTAATGTTGATTTTAAACTAATTCATATATTTTCTGGTCAATTTTTAAGAACGTATAATTAGATTATTGATGATCTTTTAAGCACGATAACGCGGTTTACAATCACTTTGCTAAAGTGAATGTTGTTTAAGCAGACTCGACTTCTACGAAATTTGCAGTCACAAAACTGTAATTAAAATCGTGCTATTGCTCAGTATTATTAACAGTAAACTCTCTTGAAGGGCGTAATATTTGGATACTGTAATTCTATAATCGTTTTAATGTAAATCATTTCTTTTCAAAAAGAAACAAATTTTGTCGAGTAATCTCATGTTTTCTCTCTTTATATTTAGCCATTAAATTGCCAGCTCTTTCCAAGTATATGTAATAGATAATAAACCTTTAAATTTTAGTCATAATTACTTTATTTAAAATTCCAATTATTACTTCACATGCAACGTACATCTCGATTCAAATCAGTCCAAAACGCGAAAATGGTCTATTACTCCAACATAAAAGCATTACCACTTCAAAATTCGACAACAAAATATCCGCGCAGAACTTCAGTATCACAGAACCATAAACCACCGCCAGAATCCTATTCTTAAAAAGTAAAAAAAAAACAAATCTTTTTTTCATATACAAATTCTGTCCGTAATTAAAATTAATTCTTAAGAGCCCAATCGAGGCTGCGGCCCTAATAAACTTTCGGCAATATTGCCGCAGAAAGCGCAGTATTTCAATTTTCCAAATGCAATTTTAAAAGTATTCCAATATGTCGAGGCTAAAAGTGTCCTGGAGAATATTGGCCTCCTCTCTAGATGTCGGTCTAAAGTTAAAAGTTAGTTTGCCGAGAGTTGAAGTGCATTATTTAGAAGTTCTGGATTTTATAAAGAAACTGCTGAAAACCACTTACTAAAAGCTTATGAGGGAAGGCATTTAAAGTTCGTAATCTTTTTGATACCTCCGCGCAAACAAGTTTTTTTTTAATGTCACATTATCTTTAAATATCTTCAAATTTCAATTCAATTTTCTTATTTACTTACTTTTTTTTTTTAAAAAAAATTCGAAAATTTAATAATTATTATTAGATTTGAGCCTACCGTTATTTTAGTTCGATTTTTCTACGTGACGTAAGGCAAACCTTCAGGAATAAACTGTTGTCAGAATTGCATAACTATGTCTACTTTCATTTAAAACGTTTCTTTCTTTCTTGAAATAGTAATTTTTCAATCATCATCGAAATAAAGATTCAAAGTAAAATCCTAACACTTACCCAATGTCTTTTAATGTTCAGAATTTTATACTGTGAATTTTCTTCAAACATTTAATATTGCGCGATATAAATATTTTAATTAAATTAAATAAATATTTTAATTTAATCAAACAATCAAGCACTTTTTCTAATTATATTCGACAGCCAATAACAGACGTCTATCAAACACTTGCAAGTTCAATTCCCCCATCTAAATCAACACTCCAAAGCTCCATTAACTCCCAAAGAAGCTAAAACTCTCCAACCAATTCCACCCCCTCTTAAGAAGCAAAAGAGCAAGCCAGTTAAAAAGAAATCAAGTAGTACCACCCGAGACCAGTCAGCCCGTGGCGAGCGCCCGCAAAAATTTTAAGCAATCATCAAATCGAACTTACACTAAAAATCAATCTCGACCCTCCGTCGAGTGCCGGACCCAAAACAGGCCCCGTTGCAATTCACTCGCGGCTCTTCGCGGCCGCCTCCGCTCGACATGGTCACTCACTCGCCTCTCTCTCTCTCTCCCTCTCTCTATCTCTCTCTCTACTCCAGTACAGGGCTCTCTACTCTCTCGTCGCTCCGAGCGCTGCGACGACGGCCGGGGGGGTATATTCCGTTCGTGCGGCGCGCCGATCTCTCGGAGCGCGACTGACCGAGGCGGCGAGTCGCGCGCGCCGGCGAGAAGGCTGCTGCTGCTGCTGCTGCTGCTACCGGCGCTCGACGCACGCGCGCGAGCAGCCGACTTTTTTCCCAATTTTCCAGCACCTCGGCGCCGACGGGGATTTTCTCGGATTTTTTGCTTGATTAGGGATATCCTCGGGATAGGGGATGGTGATCGGGGTGGCGAGGGGAGTCTAATTTTGCGGACTGTGTGTACTACGTGGGCATTTAATTGATGAATATTGATGGTGTGTGGAATTTAATACTGTTCGATTTAAATGCTTGTCGAACGTGGTTTTGTTTCTGTTAAAATTTATTGAAATGGTTTTAATAGTAATTCAAATTAATTATTCAAGAGAAACTGTACGGTTTGATTAAAAAATGGGTTAAACAACTTAAAGAACTTTAAGAAATAGTAAAAGCAAATCGTGTCAGCTTAAGATTAATTAAATAGTATTGATCGTTTTCATAATAAATAAATAAACAATAAAAATACATTAAATTTTAATTGTTTATACAACAAATATTATACAGTATAATATAGCATGAAGAATTATTAATACATTTCATTTTTATCGGTAGTGCAATCACATCTGAAACTCAATGGAATGAAATTTCAGACTGAATTTAATTGGTCCTATTTTATCCGCATCCAGGGTGATATTTCATTGCTCCTCCTTCTCCAGATTCCTGCGATATATCCATTTCACCCTCACAGGTATTGCATTTTGCAAGCATCAGCAAGTATTTTTCAAAAAATAGTATTTTTACTAGGCAATTATTATGTACACCTATTACCTTTGTTTATCGATCCAAGCAAAATAATTTATGCTCAGCGTAATATTAAGCTTTTACGAAGCTTCCGAAATCTTTTAATTTTTAAGCCATTAAACCATTTAAAACATTAAATACCACCTTCAAAACTCTTCTCCAGCAAACGCTTTCGAATCGCTTACCAAGAGCCAAAATAAATATATCCGACGATTCGAACGGAAAGCCGGTCGGCCAGCTTATAATCGCGGCAGATTCCGATCCACAAGACAAACTTAACCGACTTGCGGGCGGCGTTCGGAGCTTGCGGCAAAAATTATTACCTTGACCGAGGAGAATAGTTAAGAGAAGCTCTATCTGACTCGGGGAGATAGCATAGATGTTCTGTGTACACTTGTGTAAGTAGATATATATCGGGTACAGTAAGGCACAGTAAGTCTTACCCAACTCGGCTTTCATCTACTATCTGCGTTATCTCGCGACCGAGCTTTCTTCTCTATTAAGCTGGCGAGAGTTTCAGCTGCTCTTGGACAAAAGGGAAGATCTCGAATGATATTTAATAATCGTTATAACTTGTATGATGATTTTAAAGTAAAGCACGCAGATATTTTTGAAGCTTCGAATCCTTTACTTCGAGGCAAAAGCGTAAATCAAAGCTGAAAAGGTCCGGATAAATAAAAAATCTTCGTACCCTGCAAGGACCGTACTTTCAAATTGCTGTAAAGGGACCCTGATGCATAATTCAGCAGCACCTAAACCTGTCGGCAGTGAAGCACTTATTTTTTCATATTTAATCGACCGTGAAACTTTTTTTTTAAGGTAGTATCTCATTTATTTTCGATGGTGCCAGAAATAGTACTAGAAGAGCGACAAATTATATAAGACTGTAATTAACGCACCGATGGCTCTATTTTTAAGTGAACCCACGCAATTTCACTTATTCACAAACGTAGTAATAATTAAAGTAAACAAAATAAAACGCTTTAATCACTCTCGCGGTGAAACTTAAGAAAGTCACCTATATATATGTCAATACACATTAGTTTGAAATACGTACATCTCCCGTTAATGAGGCAGCTTTTATCGATTGCCTGAGGTTTCGTAACTTCCCTAATGATCGCTATTTTTAATACAAAAATGACTGTATTGCATTTCAAAACAACGTGTCTCTCCTGGGTAATTAAAAAAAAAATTTCTCTTCTCTCTTGATTAAAAAGTAGTTTATAACGCAATATTTTGCCAGAAGCGCCGCGTATCGGAATAAAAATTTTTATGCACAAAGCTTGTGAAACCCTTGTATAGATTTTTTATAGTAATAAAAAAATTTATTGCTAATAAAAGGTTGTATATAGATTCTTTTATCTTATATAAACTTAAAAATTTTAACTTTTAATGACGACTAATAATATTATTAATAGCCTTTAAATAAATTTGTCCGCTTTATGTATTCGAAATCCCTCCCTTTTGAATATATTTAAGGGATATGAATACATGAATATTTCTCGTTAATCTTTCAATCTGCGAGCGGTTATTTTCATTTTACAAAATTTTTATCAGTTATCTCTACTTTAAAGCAATAAATAATTCTTTTAAAAGCATCAAAATGTATTTTTCAATTATTTTTTTCAATCACTTTAACTACAACAATTTAATTTAAAGAGCGACGAAAACAGTTTTCCACCACCACCACCAATCCGTCAACCTACTTTCCAGTTTTCCTCCAAAAACAGCTGCCGCACACATAAAATTTCCGCGAAAACTCCCAAAAATCCCGCCCGCATTAACAGGGCCACTCGGCCTCGCGCTACGAGAGAGCAGCCGAAAAATGTAAGTGTATATAGTCAGTCGCTCGCCCCGTTCCCTTTCCTCTTCACCTGCGCCTGCCGTCTGAAAAGCGAGTCTTTTTCGCCGAGGGTAAACAGCTTTCGAAAGAAAGACGTGTCAGGGCGCTGTCTTCGGGCGGGAGCGACGTTTCCTTTTAACCCTTCCCCGGCGCGCTGTGCGGGTTTCGAGTTACGAGATGGCTTTATTAAAAATGTCGCCGGCGTCTCTCCCTCGAATCGGCGCCGTTTCTCCGAAATGGAGATCGAATGCGGTGGGACTTAAATAAGGTTAATTAGCGCGGCAATTGAGTCGCGATTTATTGCACTTTCGACTTGGGCTGATTTAAGCCGATTTGCTTTGCGACGAACGTTTGAGGAGGGGATCAAGGAAAATTCGATATGCCAGGGTGAATCTTTAAAACGAATTAAATATATAGAGTAAGGTATTTTTATGTTATTTAATGTTTTTTTACTTGAGAGATATAAAGAATGAGATATTGTTCTGCAATATAAAATTTATTGAATCTTTGAAAACCATTGAGATAAGTAACGGTAACTAAAATTGATCTATAAATAAAAACTGAATACAAACGAGCGCACGTCGAATTATGGGCTAATAAAAGAACAGAGAATGAAACGAGCGTTCAACAACTATAGTCAAAACAGAATTATTGCGAGAGTTTTCCCTTTGAAAAAAGGGGGCGCAGATTTATATTAGCAGCCGCGTAAGAGATATATTATTAGTCATAACTCCGCACTGCATATTGCAAAAAATCAACGCCGCCGGTAAATGATAGCCCAATAGCCGCGCGTGCTTAAATTTTCCTAGCTTTTCAGGGAAGGGTTTCTTACGTTGAATTCGGAATTGAGCCCCGTCGCGTTTTTAAATTTTTTTGTTTTCGTTTGCATGATTTAATTTATTAAACGTTGAATTAAAGTGGATGGTATTTGAATTGTGCTTTAAATTTATTAGACTTAAAATTTATGTTGCAATACTTTGAGCATAAAGACGCAATAAATTTTAGCACTCTACTTTTGGGATAATATTGTAAGTTACGGTGTTAACTTACTATTAACAGATAGAATTAGAATCTTTCTGCAGAAAATTTATTCATTAGAAAGCTGCTAATTTTCATTTTATTGAGTAAAAATTAGATAATTGTTGTTACACATGTAAATTTGCGTGTTTATTGCGCAAAACAATTAAATACACGTATTGGAATTGCAATTAAAGGAACCGGAATTTACAATTGTACTGCAAACACTGGAATACTCTACATTTCTTACAAAATTCTCGTTTCTTTTCAAAATAATAGATCTGTTTTCAACCTCTACAGACAAAATTCCAAATGTACAAAAAATAAAAATATTATTTCAGCCGGACATTCGCCCTAAATAAATTCAGTTGACTTACACATCTACGAATAAATAGATCCAAAATTCGAGCAGCTCCGCGCTCAAGAAACTCTCCGCCAAAGGCTCTCTCTCCCCGTCCCGGCGGTCCGACACGTTCCATTCTAATCGGCGCGCGAAGGCTCGGAAAAAGAAGCCCCGAATCATGCATCCGACGAGTTTCGAGAGCGGGCGCCTTTTATTGCGGCACGTATCTGTGCCCCGCGTGCCGGGGAACGTCCGGAATTTTACTTTAAAGCCCGGCCGAGCGAACGCGAGGGGAGGGGGGGGGGTCGTGCACACATGCAAAAATGTGTCCAGTCGATAAGTGCGACGACGTGCGCGTCTGACTTCCGGCGCGGCCTTTATTTTCGGGGCTGCTGGGCGCGGCTCGCGAGGAGAGCTGTTCGGGGTTGTTGAAGGGGGCTGGTTTAAGTTCATCTCTCGGAGTGCAGTTTCGTATACGTATTTCAAAATATTCCGAGGTCAATCTAAGGTAGTGAAAATTTTATTGATGTAGAAAAACGGGATTTTAAAATCATTTGTAACGTCATTTTTTTATCTTTATATTAAATCTTTGTTTCATTATTATTTTACTGTACATATATATGTAGTTGTGAGTATAAAATGCGAGCAAAGTTGCATAAAAAAGTTCGACTAAAAATTCAGAATAATTGTACTATAATAATTACGCACTGATTAATTTCAATCAGTCAGTACGTCAGTCACAGAGATTTTTCTGACCGCGGATATTACCTTGCGAAGTAAAGCTTTCAAATAAAATTTTATAATTCCGTAAATAACATAAAGACTGCGAGTAAATTAATACAAGTGCATAAAAAGCTCATCGCATAAAATCGATTATCCGCGCGACCTGCTTTAATAAAAAATTATTTCAAAAGTAAAAAAAAAAAAAAAAAAAAATTGCGCCTCGTAAAAACGATTTCAGTAATTTCTTTATTCCACCTGCTTCGCGTAAAAATTTAACCCACCGCCACTTTTAACGGATAATAACCAACGCGCGAAGCATTAACTATAAAAAAAAGCGACTAATATACCAGCATCTTCAGACCATCCGTCGCATCCCCCTCAATTAATCCCCAAAAAGGTGTGTGCAGTATTATCGCGCAGAAAGCGATTCGGCTCGTCGGATTCGAGGCCGAAAACTCGGCGCTCCATAAAACAGTGCAAACAGCAGACTCTCGGCGCGCCCGGAACTAAAGCCCTCTCTCTCTCTCTCTCTCTCTCTCTCTCCGCCTGCAGATGTATAGGTGTATATAAATAGTCGGCCGGGCGCTATAAGCGTCCGAGTGCTTAGGTAATTGTCTTTCATTCCAGACGGAAGGAAAAACATTTCGACTCTCCCGCGCGCGCCGACTGTTTACGCTCCTCGAACGGCTTCCTATTACTGCGCCGAGAGCTTCGCGAGCGAGGAGAGAAGCTACTCGTCGATTCGCTCCGCTGAAAACAGACGCAGATAAAGCAAATCCGGACGGAGTCTATACGAGCTTTATCGTTTATTGACGCGAGCGATATGGACGCTCGATTGCGGGGAACGGCTTTTGAATTTTTTTGCTGTGCCGTTTCTTTTTTTTGGTTGGTGGGTAGGATAATTAATGAAACGTAGGCGTTCGACGTGCATTCATGAAATTGCGAATGATATCGGAAATGTCGTTTAGCGGAGCAAACTTTCTTAAACGAGAATCGTTATTTCGCCGCATGAGTTGAGTTTATTAAAGTGAATTCGCAATTCCGCGATGCCGAGAAGATGATTGAGAAATCAACGCCAACTCGATATAGAAATAGATGTACGGTTCTCAGAACGAGATCAATATTTAAGTTCCGGAAAAGTTCCCGGAGCAATTAAGCAGAGATTTTCTCCTTTTTATACAGATATACGTCTGTCGTCGCGAAGCTCTTTAAGAATTCGATCGAACTATGCCGGGAATTTCTATCGGTCGAATGCTCGCGCGTAATTTTAAAATAGAAAAATTTCAGCGAAGGCAGTTTCCTTTCGTCCCGGTTCTCAGATGTACAATTACGGGTACGAAAGTAAAACGAGTTTGTTTGTGCACAAAATTTAAATTAAAAATACTTTTTTTACAAAGAATTTGGAGTGAGACGCGGATGTAACGTCCTTTTGAGAGACGCGGAAAAAGTGAGTGAAACGTAAAATAGGGAAGAGCTTGAAATATGAAACTGACAATTAATGAATGAAGAAGACGTTAAGAACAAAGGAATTACGGCGAGACTGGATATCTTATTCTGACTAAAGTAAGACAGTTGAAAAACCTTCTCCCTTTACTTCGTTATTATACTTAAACTTAAAAAACAATTTTTAATGAAATTGAGAACGGTGAAAAAATAAACTTGAGAAGTTATTTCTAGAAATTATTCAAATAAAAGGTAACGTAGCTTTCGACATTTACCAGTAATTTCTCAATTGTCTATTTTAACGAACAATTTCATTTTTTTTTTTTTAACTCATAACAGAAACCTCCTATTTGCTAGAAACCGATATTGTTATGAATAATTTAAATATTGTGAATATTCAACAGTTAAATTCATTTAAAAATGTTCACATTCCCAAGTAGAGAAAAGAATAAAAGGTTTGCGGATGAAAACCAAATTTTATTTTAAAAATGTATATGAATTCTTTAATTTTTGTTTAACTCTTATTTTGAACTATTCGGACTTATTATACGTTTGAAAATGGTATGCAGTTACTCATCCTACCTACACCGTCTACTACTCAGTCTTAATCCTGTGAATTCAGTGTATTTGAAAGATGAGAGGACTTGTCAAGGCATCGTTGAAGATTACATTCACCTGGATTTCGAGTTAACGTGACATTCTGGATGAAATTATTCGGAATATTTTGGCTTCTCGTGTGGATTTGTTTTTTAGTGGTATTTGAAATATAACTAAAAATATTAACGTACTTTTTTTATGTAAAAATTTTCATTATAAAAAGTAAACTGAATCTATGATTCAAATTGATACTTTTATTTTAAATTGCGTAACAGAGTTGTAAATAGTAAGAAAATTTAGTAAAACTATTATAAATCTTGCAGAATTCCTGAGAAGTTATGACTTTAGTGTTTCGTAACATTGCAAATACAAGAATTAAGGAGCTTATCTGCAAATCTATGACCATTTCGTTTAAAATAGTAACTATAAACCAAAGTCTATAATTTTTTACAAAAGAATCTAATAAATTCCTTCTTCGTTTCAATCGTATAAAAAGCGAAAATAATATATATCCAATAAAACAAAGCATCTAACAAAAATCTATATTGCACGTTAATTAAAAGTCTTCCACTTTCTAAAGTGCTTAGGGTCCAGAACGAAAGAAAGCTCTTCAATTAGAAAGAAAGAAATTCAGGTTATAAATAAATGCAAAAGAACATTTCCTGAAAGCAGCAAAATATATATCCTAAAAACATATAAGCTCCGAGCGTAAAGCTTTTTTGGAAGTTTGAAAGCTAATCCTTTTAAAGCTTTATAGCTCGGAGTTATGATACTCTTAAACGCTCAAAAAGCCGGCCTTCTGCATAGTTGACCTGGAAATTAATTCCCAGACAATGGTCCTTATCCCTATAATCTCGAAGTGTTTATGGTTTCATTGTTTCTTTCAACAAACAATCGGCCGCGCTCCGCTGGCCAGTAAAAGCTCGAGGCCTTTAAGAAATTCAAAGAATGTATATAGATAAGCATTTCTTTATTTCTAGATTCAGTCGTTATCGTTAATTCATTATTAAAGTGGCCCGTTTTTCGATGCTCTAATGCGAAGACAATGGCTCGCGCGGTTTTTGTCCGGGGCGATTTTATATTAGCTGCGGGCTTTTTCTTTTAATTGAGACGTATACGAAAATAAGTAAGAAAACAAGGATAATTGACAATCGAGTTCATTACACGGTAGAATAATCTTTCTTACAAAAATATACTCATTCCGTGAAAATTATTTTATATTGCCTGTATCACACTAATAACCTGCGAATAGAATTCTACTTAAAAATACGTCTATACTTCGAAATAAAGAAATGCTTTTCAAAAATATTTCTTTTGGGATTCTTTTCTATATTAATTTCCCGCGGAAACCCCTCAAGAAAGAGAAAGAAAGAGCCGTTTATATGTACCCGCAGTGAGAAGTTTGAGGAAGTCGGGGGGAGGGGGGGGGGGAATAGTGGAATGTCCGATCACAGAGCCGCGCGAACTACTTGTCGGAGTTTGGAATTCGTGGAATTCGATTCGAATCAATTGCCTGCCGGCTTTCTCTCTGCCTCTTTCTCTCTCTCTCTCTCTCTCTCTCTCTCTCTCTCTCTCTCTCTCTCTTTCTCTCTCCTTTCAATACTTTTCTCTAGCGATAAATATATATAATAAACGTATTGGCGCAGAATCGAACGCGTGCTTTTAGAAATTGCTACACTTATCTTGGTCCTTTTTACACTTTTTTTTTTTTTAAGAGAAGTAAATTTATCCATTCCAATAGATTAGAAGAATAAAGCAATCTATATAAAGCTAGCTAGAAGCGCTTTTACGGCTTTGTCCGTAAGTTTGAGAGCATCAAGTATAAAACTTGATTAACAAAACAGTATTATTGAGGATGCTTTTAAATAAATTGACAAAGCAAAAAACAAAAAAAAAAATAACTAAAAATAACGTACATTAAACATAGAAAACCTTTCCATATATCGGAGTAGTTCTGCTGTTTAATCAATCTATTTTTATAAGCACCCTCGATCAGAATAATAAACCAAACATCCGAACGCGGAACACTTTTTATAAATAAAAACCAGTTCCATATTAGAAACTCCTACAAAAATAGTCCAACAAACACCTCGTATCCACAATAAAAACTAATTTTCATCGAAGCAAATCCCAACAAGCTCACCTCTCGAGCACTAAAGAGCCAATTCACATCGCCGCACGCTGAAAGCCGTACCGCGTCGAAACCCGAAGAAGCGAAGCTCGACACGCACTAAGCGCGAAAAACCTTCATGGAGCCTCGAACGGTCCATGGAGAATAGGCGAGCTTTAAAATTAGAAAACTGTAAGTCGCGGCGTCCGTGAATCTCTCCCTCTCTCCCTCTCGTTTCCGCCCACACCTCGAATTATATCGAGCGGCGCGCTTTTTTCTCGCTGTTCCATTATTATTGAGTAACTCGCGTGGGGTTTGCGGGGTAATTGACTTGGCTGGAGCTTTTGATGAGCTGCGCGTAGTTTTCGGCGAGCGAGCTTTTTTCGTGGGTGGATCGATTTTTTTCGGTGTTTGGCGGGAATGAACGTAAAGCTTGTTGTGGTTGGCGAAAAGTTTGTTGCGTTTTGTAAGGCTGTCATTTTTAGAGATCTGTCTTTAGATTATTGTTGATTCAAAAGAGTTTTAGTGATTTGACTATTAACGAGGTTCCTCAATGATATCAAAATAATACCACAATAATTAAAATTTTTTATAATGTTAATTACAAATACACGAACAAACTCATAAAATTTTAACAGGATTGACCATTTATTTTCGGAGATATTGATTATTAAAATTAATCAATTTAACGTGGGATTAGCATCATACATACATCGAAGTTATACTCTGAGTATTTTTTTTAATATTTAAAGTAATAGGAAGATAACAAAAAAATATATGAGAAGAAAGAGAATTTAACGCTAAATTGCTCGATGTTTTAAAAAATATAAATGACCACTTACGTTTAGAGCAGTAAGACCGAATCGCAAAGAAAGTTGGTAAATACAAGTACCACTCAGCCGTATACTAGACAGGGAGCGATAGTAAGCCGCGACAAAAATCGTCTTTGAGCTTGCTCGACTCGCGACTACAAATTTGTTTATAACTTTTTATCTCTGGCATTTAGAGGGACGCGGTTTTCACGCAGACCTTTGTTAATGCTTATTGCATAATGTTGTCGAAAAATATTTGACAATTTCGAAAATTCATAACAGACTTTTGTCGATTAAAAAAAAAAATTTTCTGTATTAAAAGTTATTTTTTTTAATTTTTTTTTTTTTTTAGTTTAATAAAATGTCTAATCAAATTGTGCCTGTACAGTATGTATCTAGAAGTATTCACGAATGCCGTGGAATTTTTTCTAGATATTTGGTTAATACTAGTCTTCACACCGGCAGATTGAAAATAAAGTCATTTTTATTTTTCGTGCGATCGCGTCGCGAACTGATGTTTTTACACAGAACAGTAAGTTGAAATTGTCAGCTACACTTCTCGCACGAGTCAAAACAAATTATTTCTCCGTCCTTCTCCGCGCAACTTGAACCTGAGGACCCTCCTTAAGATTTGGGTGAACAACGATGCCTTTCGTTTTGTTATGAATTCTCCCAATAAATAGTTAGATATCTAGTGTCCGTCCAAGAGAAGTCTTTAAGAAGAACGATATCTTAAAGAGCTCTTTCGGATGGACATTAGACATCTTTAGGGAGAAATTGTTTACTGGGCTGTGTTATATTATCTGCGCTTACGAAAGAAAGTACTTTTCAAAAGATAAAAAAATTGTAAGAAACTGAAGCGTTACTGTTAATTAATAGATTAACTGATAGGTCAGTAGTACGTAATAAATTTAGTCAGACTAAAGTATTTGTTGGCTTTTAGTATCAAAATCAATTATTGTAAATTAAATAATTATTTGAGACAATTAATAGAAAAAATATATTCTTTTATAACTTGATGATTTGTTATGCTTCAATAAAAAATATATCACATACATTATTTTGTAGTACTACTATAACTATTATACTTACCGAAAGAAATTTTTAAAATTCTTAGTGGCTTAACAAATTTTTTAGTTACTACAAAGTTTTTGATTTAAAACTAAAATTATTATCATGCATCATTAATTGAAATGAATTCTTAAGGAATGAAAAACGAAAAAAAATAATATAAATCAAGTGCAAAAAGGGTTTTAGTGTTAAAAAAACATTTAATTGTGATGTTCTTTTTAACACATGTTTATTGAAATAAAAGTTGTAAAAAACAGAACCACGGACAATTGCTTAGAATTAATATTAAGAAAACAACACATATGTTTTCTACTAAAACTAATAGCAGTAAATTTGAATCAAAGAAATACATCAAACATGAAGTATTAAAACAAGAAAAGATAATATAAATTTAAAAGATTGAGACCTAAATGTTGAATGTACACAAATTTTACGATCAAACTTAAAATTTCATGAAGAAAATCAATGAAAAAATGGAAAGAAAAAAAATTGCCTACTACAAAAATTGACTAAGGGCAGTTGCAAGCTAAACTTAAAACTCGCACACCAACAAAGTTAATTCGATAATAAAAATACATTTTGTAAAGAAAAACCTCACCCATTTGCTTTTTTTTTTATAAAATACAGCAGTTTATTAATAATAATGAATCATTTATCCATCCGCAAATTCATTATTCTTAGCTGAGATGTACATACATTTATATCATCACTCCATGTCTTGCTATTCTATAAATAATGGCTTTTCATCGTTTACCAAGTTTTCCTTAAATCGTAAAGGACATTTGCGTTTTTTTTCATTTTCACTTATTTCATAAATTCGTATTTATATATTTATATATATTCATATATTTATATCTGTGACTTGTCTTCAATATATAATATTCAATCTTATTCACTTTGTGATCTTAGAAGAATGAAGTTCGGAGCTATATTACAATCACATCTATTTTTGTTAAACTTTATACAAATGTCGCGTTCATGCCAGTGGTCTTTGTTTTGATGGTAAATGGTGATAAAGAATCTATTCGATTGATTCTTTGTCGAGTGTATCACTATATGCATTGATCTAAAAAGTGAAATACGCAAAAATTAACTTTGTTTACTTTGACTGATGAGCTATTTTATCAACTCAGTTAGTTGTAATCGATATTTTGCTTCACAAACACTCATATCATATCAAATACATTATTCGAACAAATGTACGGACAATGATATAATTTAAGCCTTTGTTGATGATTACAGTTCTATACTGCAAATGTAAAAAACCAGTATAAAAGTTGCAGTAAATGTAATCAGCAAAGTTACAACCAATCTGTATAAAAATATTATCACTCTTAAGCGAATCATATGTAAATATTTACGTAAATTTTTCATTAGTACAAAAATACTAAACACGTAGAATTTACATGCAACTAAGACGAAATTTTTATCTATACAATAAGTACTCGATATAAAAAAATCAATTAAATTTTTCGTCATCAGTCAAAGTAAGCAATACCTTTCTGCTTAAAGGTGCGAGGAAAAGGTTCTAGAGTCGCCACAAGGCACGAGGTCATCTACGAACAAAAATGGACATAAGAAGACTACGTATAACTTGCACATCGTCAGATGCATCGAGATACATTAATCACTTTGACGATCGGTTACTTAATGCGAGAATAGTGGAAAAATTTCTTCAGCACGCAAAATTCGTTATTACATGCCAAATAAATAACAATCGCACTAATATGTAATCATATAAATTCATGTTCACGTAACCTTTTTAGTCCTATATATGAATACCCGTTTATCAACTGTCACTGTGTAAATATCATTTGCACTCACGAACATTTTCACAGGCAAATCACCATAATATGTTTACAGTTTTGTTTGTTTCTTTCTTCGATTTTATAACTTACAGTTAAATATATATCAATCCTGCCATGCGGTTATTCTTCCTCCTAGATTCGAAGATACAAGAGAACTTAATTTTACTTTTGTACTATACATTCAATGAATATGCATCGGCAAAGGACATAGCTGCTGCGTAAAAATTGCGACTTAATTAATTTTCATTCGAACTTTATAGAATAATGCTAAATTTTTTAGATCATATATGAGCGATTTGATTACGCGCTCTGATTTTCTTTAATTAAAATTGCACTGTTACTATCATTTTTTTTCAATCTTTATGCCAATTCATTTTTATGATTAAATTCTACTCTTTATACAAACTACTAATTATTTTCAAAATTTTGTTTTGTACAATATTTAAAACCTTTTTGCATTTAATTTGCTTTTAGCTATAAATAGCATGCAGGGCCTTTAGACTGTTAAATAACGTGCATTTGCATAGTAAATAAAATCTTAATTTATGTAATATTGCTCTGTCATTAAAACAACACTATCACATTGCCTTTTAGTAGGCGCTCAGAAAATCATTGAATTCAAATTTGTCCACAATACAATTTTAGTCAGTAATCTGATGCAAATTAGACAAAAAGTTCTTTAGAAGTCGTATGATAATAAAATTAAGAATACCAATAAGACTTAAGTTTCATAATCTTAAAATTAATTTTTAATTTTAAAGGTACGTAAGATACCAAGACTGCAATTTTTCAATATTATTTCAAACTCCGTTAAAAAGTTTCTAATTCTAAAGCTGCAGTGTTGGTAATTATAAATAAATCATGTTCATGAAATTTCTGTAATTTCTTTTTCAAGTCGGTAAACTTAAATAAATTCGTATCTTAGATTTAATGTAAATCAAATCTTTTCTCATAATGAAGTAAAAGTTTTTCTAATAGTTTGCATCAAAATATAGTTTATGTACGCAATTTCGTAGTCACTATTTGGAGAATCAATGTTCAAAAGCTAAATACCTGAAGGAAGCTTTTAGAAGAACTCAAAAAGCAAATTCATGAGATATTGCAAAGTTTGTAAGCAATTAAAAGATACCTATTTAAAACAGAAAAAAAATTACGTAACCGTCGCCACATAACAAATGAAATCAGAACGAATATTGCGACTACACGGACAGAGTTTCTTTTATGAGCTTTTTCATGGTGTTGCCCACAGTAGTAGTAGACGGACCTGACGTAGCGAAAGACAGCTTAAATAAATAGGGCTGCACATCCGGAAATGATGTGTCGAAGATGAGATCAACCTCAGCTTGGTTGGGCATCTTCGGTATGTAATCGTTGCGATTCATAATCTCGGTTATGTACAGAATCTTATCGGTGAGGAGGTCGCCGACTTTCTCACGGCAGATCTGCCGTTCGGTCTCAGACGAAAGCTTGATGAGCTCGAGCCTCACAGTCCAGACTTCCCAGGGTATACATTCGGGTTGGAAGGGCCAGCGGTTCTTTTTTTTCTGGAAGAACTCCAAAGAAATCTGACCTGATCCGGGGCTACCGTTCGAACGGAGTGCCTCGGAGAAGCCAGAAATCTCACGCTTGAGATGCTGGTCGAGGAGCGTGGACGAGCAGCAGACGTACGTAAAGTCGATGAAATCGCAATCGACATCCTGGTAGCCGAGGGTTGCTACCGAATAGCTAT
Source organism: Ormyrus rosae (assembly GCA_035047165.1). Lineage (NCBI taxonomy): Eukaryota > Metazoa > Arthropoda > Insecta > Hymenoptera > Ormyridae > Ormyrus > Ormyrus rosae. The sequence goes on along the minus strand of JAWWML010000052.1, from coordinate 11,273,851 downwards.
CCTCGCCTTTGTAGTCAAACTTGCCCAGGCTTCTGTGGAACAGCACACTGTGGAAGATGCTGGCCACAGCCTCGTCCACCTGCTTGCCCTCCATGCTCAACTCGAACAGCTGCGTTCTCGCGTTCATGACGGCTGTAATTTAAACCAATTATGATTATTTAGTGCTTGAATTTTGTTGGTTAATTTTAAGCATCACGTAATAATACCTCACGCTATCTTGCTGATACTTAAATTTATTCTAGATTTTCTTAAAGCAGGCATGTATTTTTCATATTTTCTAAATTTAGAATTAATTTCAAAGTCTATTTATTATGATATTTTAATAGAAACTTGTTGAAAAATTTAATTACTAAACATTTTTTCTATAGAGATATTTAATTTTGAAAGTTAATGGATGCTTTCAAAATACTTTTCTTTATTCTCTATTAATAAGAACAAAGAATTTATAAAAAGAAATTATTCAAAAACGTAATTATTAAATATGAAATATTAGAAAAGTCATTTAATTAAACATTATAAAATATTTCTTTTAATCAAATGATCCCATAAAATATATAAATATTTTATTTATACTCCTTGGTTTTGAAGTAAATAAAATATTTCTTAATGGAATAAAGGCATTTTTATGTGCAATTTATAAATTAAAATTCACTTATAATACGTATGATATTTAGAAATAAAAAATGTAACAAAGATTACAAATATAAAAATGTACTACTCATCTAGGTCATGTAAATATAGGAGTTGGCTCCATCAAAAACATGTAGAACTCAATATTATTTTACGTAACATTTTAAATCATTTGATCTATCAAAAATAATATCTGACATATGACACACAACATCAATCAAAATCATGAAACCAATTTTTAGAAAAAATGAATCCCCTTCCAAAGATGCATATAAATTAATTTCATCATTATGATAAAGCAGAATTGGATCTTTTCTAAACCTTGACAGTCTATTGCTTCTCTTATAATCTATAAATACAATTCAAACGTACAATATTTAAACGAACTAAAATCCCCCTTGAATAAAACAAACTTCTTGTATAGCGTACAACTAAAACATCCCCATACAAACGAAAAGAAAAATCTCACTTGCAGTCAATATCTTGTTAGCAAAGACAGGACAGTTTTAACAAAACATAAGGCTTGACTCATCGCTTCTTACCTAACCTCAAATCAGTGCACTCTTCGTTGAGCAACAATGCATCGCAGCGAGGAGGCCACACTACTCATGCCTCAGCTAATCCTCAGGATCACGTTTACAGCAGCTGTAGCTCATCGAAACACCATCCTGTAATCACCAAGAAACCCACTACTAAACCACCTCGCCATCACGCATCTTCCAAACACACTCCATTTACGTAACTAACCCCCATCAAGAAACAAATCAGAGCTCCACTCAAAACGCTCTCATGCAATAAACGATTCTTAAAAAATCTTACACAACAAACAATCCTTACCTCGGTAGCTTAATCGTAGCTGTTACGTCGTCTCGAACTCAGGGAGAAAGGCTGGTCGTCGTCCGTTAAGCCTCGGCTACGTCCTCAAGCCCCTCAACAAATGGAAAAGTAGGCATATCCTGAGTGGCGTCCTCCTCGCTGGCTTTCCTTCCGCCAGCGATTCCTCTGTTTGTTGCTATGTAGAAAAATGCAAGAGAGAATCCGGGTGAGCCAGGCCACAATGGGCTTTTCGCGTTTCAGCGACGATGGCTGGCTCCGCTTGTCTCCTTGACGCGCATTTGTCGGTAAACAGGAGCAGCTGTGCGGGCGATCAGCACCGCTAACACTGAGCACGCGCTGAGAATCCCCCACCAGAGCGCCTCGGCGTGACCATATTTTTAACACGGAGTTTGTAGATCTTACATATTTGCACGCACACTTTTACAGGATGTGCGTGAGCACGCTCTTTTGTTTTTATTATTCTGCACCTACTTGCACCGTAAGGCTGTTCGCCGTCAACGCGTGTTTACGTTGATCAGACTTTACCTTACACTTATTATGATTATCGAATGGATTTTTTATTGATTGATTTTAGGGACTCTTGGATTTCGGAATTCTTTAGATAATTGATCAGCATCGTCGATATGCACTTTCATTATCAATTCATTCATTTATTTTTCACGAATTCTATGTTCTAATTATTTTTAGTAAAAAAATGTTAATCACTGGTAGTTTAAATAAAAAGATTTTAAAAATAAAATAAATTTAAATAAAATTTCAAATGTTTACACTAAAAGTCATGCGTAGAAAATAAGAGAATAAAGTAACAAAAGCACTAATTGCGAAGTGATTTACTCAAGTATATTGAGAAACAAAGAAGTTTTAAACCTAGAAACAAGTAAAGTTTCTTTTTGTGCACACATTTTATTTAGGTCTAACTGATAAGGTGACCACGTCTACGATTATGACATCGAATAACCTTGAAACTTAACTAGTCGTCTTGAATGTTTTATTCATCATCAAACTTATATTAGCATTTTATCTATGATCATCAATTTTTGTTTTGGTAAAAACGCTATTAAATATTTTGATTGGATTAATAGAAGTTGTTTTTAGACGAAATATAATGTGCCGAGCTTATAATAATAATATCTTAATTCTTAATAATAGCACTTTTCTAAAATAAATTTAAGATAATAATATCAATAATCAATAAATTAACAATTAAACAAAATCATATTTAATACAAATACCCAGAAAAAATTATTCCAAATTAATTATTTTTAAATAGAATCGGCTTAAAAAGAAATAATTTGTAATAGGCTTACCCTATAATACATTAAAAATATTAAGTTTCAATAAAAACCGTTCTTCTGATTAAAAAAATTAAAAAATTGTAATACTACAATTATTTAATCATTTTCATTGTTAAAGTAAATAATAAAGTTATTTATCTTTTCGAACTTTCGCGGATAATCGAAAAGAATTTGCAACGATCGATATTTTTATTTGCGATTCGCACAAAGTGCTGCCATTGGCTGCGCGGCAGTTCATGGCGTCATAACGTTCAAAAATTCGAACAGCATGGAGCGCATATGTCAACAGCGTCCTTATCCCAAAGGCGTGATGTCGGGTGTCCGTTAAAAGTGTTAACTGAAATCCAGGCTTTTCGGTGTTTTTGTGTGGATTTTTACATCAAAAAGTGTGGTGGATTAACGAACTAATTCATTAGAATACAGACAATATGAAGTCCGCGTAAGTTTTTTTGAATTACTCGCTGTTTTAACCTACCCAAGTTTTTGGCGCTTAAATTCTGACGCCCTTATTATTTGTGAATTATTTGTAACTTGTGTGGAATATTATTTTAAATAAGCATGTTGCTCTTTTTTTAATTAGTTTTTCAAGCATTTTTAAGTTATTAATGCAAAATTTTATAAACAAAGCCTGAATTAAACTTTTTTTTTTTTTTATTGGTGTATACATAATGATTCTAAAACTTTCTTTTTTATTACTAACATCTTTTACTGATTCATGAATTACCTTTTTTAGACGTAAGCAAGCACCTCCATCGGCTAGAAAGCCAACAAGACCAAAGCACAGTAATATGATATCTAAAGATCCTGTGCAAGTATTCTGTCGCTTGAGACCCATGCAATCAATCAACGATGTCTCTTGTATGAAAGTAATATCAGAAACAACAATTGTTATAACTCCTCCAGAATCTGCTGTGAATTTCCGTAATGCCCAAAAGGAAATTCAAACCACCTTTACCCATGTTTTCAATGAAAATGTTTCTCAAAGAGATGTTTTTCATATAGTTGCTTTGCCTTTAGTAGAAAACTTAATTCATGGAAGAAATGGTCTGCTATTTACTTACGGTGTAACAGGAAGTGGGAAAACTTTTACCATGACAGGAGAGTCTCATGATTGTGGAATCTTGCCAAGAAGCTTGGATGTAATTTTTAATAGCATATCAAACTACCAAGCTAAGAAATTTATTTTTAAACCTGATAGACTTAACGGTTTTGATGTACAAAGTGAAACAGATGCAATGGTTGATAGACAAAACGAGCTTCATGCTGGTATCATGACCCCACGTAATCTAAAAACACCTAGAGGGTAAGTGCTAAAGTTTCTTTCTGCTACTATGAATTCTTCAATAATGATGTTTAAATATGTATCTAAATTTAATTTTTTTAATTTTTAGAAGGAAAGCAGTAACAGAAAGTGATAGTGATAGCAATCCATTAAGCGTGAGAGAAATGAATGATTCAAGATCAGTTCCCGTTGATTCAGATTATGTGTATGCTGTTTTTGTTACATATGTAGAAATATACAATAATAGTGTTTATGATCTTCTTGAAGAAGATGAACTTCGAGGAAAGTAAGTAATACACACTGTTTTTGATAAAATAATAAAATATCAAAGATTTTATTAATTTTTTTAATAATTATTTTATAGAACTCTACAAAGTAAAATTGTCCGAGAAGATGGAAATAAAAATATGTATGTTCATGCAGCAACTGAAATAGAAGTTAAAAGCTCTGATGAAGCTTTTGAAGTATTTCAACGTGGACAGAGAAGAAAACGCGTCGCGCATACAGCACTTAATGCAGAATCCAGCAGATCTCATAGCGTCTTTACTATCCGCCTTGTGCAGGTAAATAATAGTGAATTTATTTCATGATAAAGTATGTAATTGTAAATTAATATTTCTAATAAATTTACTGCTTTTAGGCACCATTAGACAGTTGTGGAGAATCGGTAATACAGGACAAACGAATTATTTGCGTGAGTCAGTTGTCGCTGGTCGATTTAGCCGGTAGCGAGCGTACGAATCGTACTAAGAACACAGGTCAACGTCTTCGTGAAGCCGGCAACATTAATAACTCCCTAATGACGTTGCGTTCGTGTCTTGAAATCTTGAGAGAAAATCAGTTGCAGGGTACAAATAAAATGGTGCCTTATCGAGATTCAAAACTAACTCACTTATTTAAGAACTATTTTGACGGCGAAGGACAAGTTCGGATGATCGTATGCGTCAATCCTAGAGCTGAAGATTACGACGAAACTATTGTTAGTATTTTTCACTCTATGAATAATCATAAACTATGTAATTTAAAATATGAAGTTTTCTAATTTTTAATATTTGTTTTAAAACAGCAAGTAATGAAGTTTGCGGAAATGACACAAGAAGTTCAAGTAGCTAGGCCGACTGCAATAAAATTAGATCTTGGATTTACACCTGGTAGACGGCAAGCAAATAAGGTAAAAGATGAATTACTATTTTGTATTTTAAAAGCAACATAAATAAAAACAACTTTATATTTCTTTAAAAATAATAAAAGAAATGTATATATTTATTTTTAAAAATACATAATTATTTATGAAAATTTTTAGATATTTAAAGAAGCACGCAGTAGATTGGAAAAAGAAGGTCGCATTGAATCTGGAGATCCTTTAGAAGTCGACATTGGTTTAGTTTACACGTTAGTAAAATTATTAATTAATATAATTAATCCTTGGTTCATTATTAAATCATGAAAATTAAAAATTTCAGTCTTGGTGGACCATTCCCTGACTTGGAAATTACAAATCCAAACAACGATAAACTCATTGTAAATTTAATGAATTTCTTGGAGCAAAGAATCAATAAAAGAAATTTACTACGTGCAGATTTAGAACAAAAACGTAAGTTTCACATATTTTTACTTATTTAATAAATTGAAGAAATTATATTATTTATTCTTTTTTAGAAACTGAATTTAGAAAAATGTTAATAAGTATGGAGCAAGAAAATATGAATCTTAAGGTTGAAAATGCCACATTAAAAGCTTCTGGTATGCAACAAAAGAAAAAGGTAATATATAATTTCACATAGTTATAGTTTTATTTTCGTCAAAAATTTGATTTAATTTTATTATTTCATTGCAGGTTTCTGCCTTAGAAGGACATTTGTGTAAAACGGAAGCTCAAATCGACAGTTTATTACGTAAACTTAACTCGGCAAATGACACTATTAGATCGCTTCAGCATGAGGTAAATTATGATATTATTTTCATTTTTGTTACTGATTTGACAATATTAACTTATTATTAACTAATATAAACAAATTTTCAGTTAAGAGATCGGGATATGGTACTTAATCAAAAATTAATTGACAAACAAAGAGTAAAACAAAAGTACACAAATAAAATCCAGCAGGAAACAGATAAAATGAATCGAGAACTTGAAATGAAACTCAAAGCTCAACGTGAACATCTTCAGGTACTACACATACACCTATCTTACATTTTTTATAGAAATTATATAAAATACCAAATTAAAATAAGTCTGTAATTCCAGCATCAAATGAAAGAAAAAGAAGACAAACTGCGTCTTGTGAAGCAGATCTTGGTGGACGACAATGGTACGATACCGGTGCTAAAAGATTCAGGGGACGACGCGACAGCAACTTCAGCAACGAAGACGCCGGGTAGACTTGATGCACGTTCTCGCAAAGACAAGCTTGGCGTGGCGAATCCGCGCTACAGACGTTCGCAAAGTGCAGACCGTTGGGTCGATCATAGACCTGAAAACCTCGTGCCTGTCGGCACAGTGCTGCAGCCACTCATGAGACGACGTAGAAGTGTCACCAAACTGACTAGTCCTAAGGAAGTTACTGATGGTGCCTCAAGGTATTGCTTAACGGCGCAAAATCATGACTCTGAGGGTGAACTCGAGACCAAGCTTTACAAAGTGAGTTATTAGAAACGTAACTTTAATTTTTATTTCTTTGATTGTGATGCAGTATTGCTGCCAAGTTGATTCAATATTGTATAAAAATGTTGTACGTCTTATATGTGCTATAAGATTATTTAATTATTTACATTTTAATTCTGTTGTGTTTCAATAAAAATGTATACCATTAACACGTCATCGCGTTACCATACAATTATTGTCTTAAAAATTTATTCTTTGCAGTTGTCGCAAAAGCTTATTAGGACTGATAAAATAATCTTTCTAATTAACGTCTTATTACTGACCCCAATTAATTTAGAAAAGTATTCAAGCACAGTACAAAATGATTAACTACTTGTTCTCTTCTAATAAAATTCATTTTTAAATACTTATTAAATGTTAAGGTCGTAATTTATTAATAAAATCAACTAGATATTCATTACAAGTATTTTACACTTAATACTTAAATTTTAAAAAGGTTTTAAATGTTTACTGAAATTTTTTTAGAAATTACTATTGTATTCTATTTTCAATACGAATCTCTATTGTTATCTAAATGGGTAAATAAATAATAAAAATAATTAAAAGACTTCATAGTTACTTGCAACTTGCTTAACTATAATTTAGTTTTTTTAATTTCTTTTAAATTTAATGATGAAGGTTAATATTTTCTAATACTATGTCCTTCCCTAAAAGAATAATGTCAATGAATTCACTGATCTATTTTTAATATTCAACGTGAAATACATCGAAGCTTAAACAGATTATTACCATATATCTCTTTTATGCAACAATATGAATGAAACAGTTCAACGACCGTTTCTTTATACTTATCGAGTGTCTTATGCAGAAGTTACTTATTCACAGTAATTTTTGCAATTTTAGGCTGACATTTTACCAACAAGTGGTGGAGGCGCCCAGGTAATTTTTAACGACGTCGAGTGCCTGAAGCAGATGTCGCCGACCGGTCAGCGAAAAAGAAGCTGTCCGCCAGCCGACAAAGATAATCACGCAGGAGCGGATTACGTAAACAACGGCGGGATTCAAGAGATAACGATAACTTCGACCAAGAGACCCAGAAAGTGATGATCTTAATTTTTCTTAATGCACGCGCGAGTGACAGGTATACTGCATATTTATGAATTAGATATGTACTTAGCAGGGATAAATATTTATATATATTTTGAAAAGGTAATTTTTGAGTTGCAAAAATTACTTGTTTAGACTTTAAAGTATTTTAAAATGGAACATATGTATATTCAAGTGAAGTGAATGGATTTATGGCAATGAGAACATGAATTTTTTTTAATTTTTAGACATATACATTTTAAATTTGTAATAAAGTATGTATTTACACGTATATTTCGTGATTCACATAGTTATAAAATATAATGTTTTTATACGAGTGACGCATTGTTATTGTTTTACAATCTAAAAACAGACCTAAATAAAATGTATGAAGTAAAAGAAAACGTGTTAGGAATAAGTAATAATAAATAAAATTTAGATTTTTTTTTAATAAACATTGGTTTATTTTCGTTTTCTATGATAATATCCTATAAATTTATTAGTAGGTACTTATTTGCTAATTAGTTTTCGAAATGTCAATAAAAAATAATACGACGTCTTTCACAACACCTGACAAATATTTCACGTTTTATCCATTGGAAAAATAAATTCTTAACATGCAGAAACAGTTTCGCCATTTTTAATTTTTTTTTTTTAAGTGAATTAGCACCATCCAAAATCCAAAACATAATATATAAAAATATCACAAATGATATTAAAGTTCAGGTACATCGTACTATTCTATTCACTTACAAGCAATATACATTGATGTACAATACTTTTTGTTGCCTCGTGTTTGCACATATTTTTATTTTAGTCTATTCAATTTTAAATGCAATGTAAATTCATCTTTTAAAATCTATTCAACTGGCAGCATTTAATATTACTTAAACTGTCAGTCTTAATTTTCTATTAATTATTTCGAGAGTTAAAGCTTATTCAAGAGGATGTGAAAGAAAATTAATTATAATGATTTAAAGTGCTTGTATTTTTAGAAACGCAAATTTCGATTGATCGATTTATTGACTTAAAATTAATATTAAATTAATTTTTAAAAATTTGAATCATTAGAAAAAAACGGTTGATGTTTTATTAAATACTTTAGTCATCTACAAAAGTTATAGCAATTCATTACTTTATTAGAAAAATCAAAGAATATGCAAAGAATTTTAATGGTTTCAAATCCTCTTAAAGTAATTCTTCGGCAGTTTCTTAATCAGTTTTGGCAAAATAGATTTCTTTCTAGCTCTTTTGCAATGTTAAAAGACCCACATTCTGCAAAATTGTATTAATACTTAATGATATGACTACTAAGTCCTAGCTTAATTTATTACATTTTTAATTTTAAAATAAATATAACTAAAATGGAAATCTTAATTTGCAATACAATTTTACACTGCACTGGAAGAAAATTCTGTTTTCTTTTGTGTAAAAATATGTTAGAGTTTGTATTATTTATTTGTAAAACCCAATTAATAAAATTAAAAAAAATTAACAAGTAAAGAAGCTCTTTGTCTCTATTTTATTTTATATAAATCTTTTTTCAAACTGTGCCTTTTTTTTATGCTTTATATCTTTGGAACTGATTTATTTTACAACTACAAAACAAAAAGAAATTTTATCCTAAAATGTATTGTCAACCATTTGACTTTAAACAATTAAAAATTATAAATTAAATGATCTAATTTAAATTTAATTTAAATTTAATGTAAAATCAATATTATTTCATCAAAGTTCATTAAAAAAATCAAATGTAAAATTTTCATTCATTATTTCAATTCCTTCACATACATGACAATTTTCAACAGCAATAAGGTTTTTCATGGATTCCATGAGCTATGCTTGTTAAACCTTCCTCACTCAAAGGCACAGAATCACTGATTCCCAAACTATCGGTATCATAAATTCTCAAACTAGTAACAAGATCTTGATCACCCGTTGATAGTTTCAAGAGTCCTACTGCAGCTGCCAAAAACACTTGCTCAACTCCATCATCAGTCAAGGCTGAAATTTCATGGTATGTGGCACCAATTGATTCAGCATATTTTCTACACTCCTCGGCATCTACTTTTCTTTTATCAGCAAGGTCCAGTTTATTACCAATAACCATGAGGACCATCGCTTCTTCTATGTTACGCTTCAATTCTATTACCCAAGATTTAATGGCAGAGAAGGTATTGTACTGAGTAATGTCAAAGACAAAGAAGGCAGCATTTGCATTTCTATAATACATAGGAGCCATCGATCTAAATCTTTCTTGACCTGCTGTATCCCAGACCTACATAAATATTTAATATTTTAAAAAATAAGTCAAATTGTTTAAAAAAATAAACACATTTTAAAGTTAGTAATTTTAACTTGTTTTCAAAAAGAAATGTCAGATATGAGGAATTTATGTTTATTTTTGAAATTTTTTAGATACTTTATCAGAACTGTAAAGAAACATAGAATTTGATAATTTTGATAAGGCTCAAATCTGTTTATTACATAATGAGAGAAATATTGTGAGAAATGAGTAATATAAAACTTAAATCATCCTATTAAAATAATCCTATTTATATAAAATTAAATTGTTGTGGAATTTATAAAAAATGTTTTTAGATAAATAACTAAAATATTTTTCAATTTTCTAGTACAGTTTTTAGTTTAAATTAAATATTATTAAGTACAAAAATCTTACTTGAAATTTGATCCTTGCACTTTCTAGATTTATATTACAAGTAAAAAATGAAGCCCCAATTGTTGGATTAACATTTGGATTGAAAGTCTTATTTATGTATCTATTAATCATGCTAGTCTTGCCAACACCTGTAAATAAATAAAAAATTGTTATTTAACTTCAGTCACTTATTTAATTAAACTTTGCATTTTTATCACAACTGCAAAAACTTTCAAATGTTACGCTTGTAGATAGAATTATCATTTTCTCAATAACAGTGATTTAAAATTCTCAGATATCACTTCATAATTAATTTAGTTGCAGCTTCAAGGTATTCCCTGGCTATCCAATTAAAATTAGTCTCAAAATAGTACTTCATCAGATGAAAACTATGCATTTTTATTACTTTTACATAACAATCAGTTATGTCACAGCCGTAAAACAGAAATCTTATAAAAAATATTGTTGGTAAACAACAGGTAGAATAGATGGTAATAATACCTATTTAAACTTAATCGTTTCTAAACGAATGCGTTTAACATTATTTTAATGACTAACGCCAGACGAAACAAAAGCGCAACAGTACAGCTGTACTGTTTTTCGCTGTTTAATTGCGTGCAACAATGTGTATTAATAAACAAGTGACAAACTTGCCCTGAGAGCCGAGAAGAACGACCTTTCCCTCGACGATCTTCATGTTTTGTCATCACTACTCCGCCGGAGGAGCGAAGTGCCCAAGTCTGAAAAATCTTTTACTGCTCGCGTTTGAAGTCAATCTTGGCTGCTACTCGTACGCCTCGACAATAAACGGTACCATTGTTTTGTATGATGCATGCTTTCCTTTTTTTCCTGATTGCCGCTCGCTAATTCGTCTGCCACCGCAGCTGTTGATAATAAAGTGGGGTTGGCAATGGAGGCGATTTCGTGCGTGCCGAGGAGATGGCGCTGTGCTCGAGGCGGGATTTTTTTTGAATTGTCTGGTTTGTATCGAAGATGAAATGTGATGTAGTTATTTCAATTACTAAGAAAGATAATAGTAAAATGGTTACCACGCGATGGATGGATTTCCACGACGAACACAATATTTTAATTTTTAAATCTTTATTAGAGGACTGTCACATGTAACCACTCAATTGCACGCCAAATTTATAAACAAGGTCGTGGTAATAAACTTGCCCAGGACGTAATATTGAACAAGGAAAGTGAGGCTGAAACAACCAAGAATAATCAGATTATTTAATTTTAAACAATAATAATACTTCTCAAGTACTTTAAAATTCGCCGTTTCATTTTATTTAGTATTTAATACTTAAAACAAGTGATTGTATAAAATCACAATAGACATTGTTACTCAGAGTATTTAAATTCGCGAATCTTAACTATAGTTATTTTATGACCCCACAAATAAATTTTATCTCTACTTTCGAACCCGCCAAAATCTAGCATATTTCTCTAAAATCTTCCTCCAACCGACCGCCGTCGAACATAACATAGACACTCACGATATTGCAGGCATTGGGATAGTTCTGGGGCTGCATGCTGAAGCCGGCGAACTTGGTGTACTTGGCGCAGCACTTCCCGGGCAGGTACTCGAGCACCTTCCTCACCGAGTTCCCGGAGCTCTCGCTCGTCTCGGTGCTCTTGCTCTCGCAGTCGCACACATCCGCGCACTCGTACGCCGGTTCCTCCTGCTGGCAGGGCTCCTCCGGGCCGCAGAAGCAGTCCTCGTCGGGCAGGGGGTGGGGGGGCAGCCGGCCACCGGTGTAGAACTGCACCGCCGGCTGGTCCGAGAAGACCTCGAGGAACCTGAGGGAGTTCGGTTTATATGTCGTGTACAGCAGGTTGTACTGGAATATTCCGTGTAAATTATCATACTGAAAATGGAAAATTTGTCAAACTTTGTAAAGTACTGCCAGTTTTGGGCAGAACACTGCATAATACTACCTAACATTTGACAGTATTTATTAGGATTTTTTACAAAAGTTTGTCAACAATTTGGCGGCGCTTGGTAGGATTTGGCAAGATTTGATGATTTTGCGTTTTTTTTTTGTCAAAATTTATAATAAAAATAAATTTGACAAAGTATGGCAAGATTTAGCAGTGTTTAGCAGTGTTTGGCAGTATTTCGCAGTTACACGTTTTGTTTGGTATTGTTTGGCAATGATTAACAATGTTTTGCAATTTTTTGCATAGTATTGGTAATGTTTAACAGTGAACATTATAATATTTACGGAAGACTAATATTCTCCTATTATACATTTTTTGTGGAAACTGTTTTTGACTGCAAACTTTGAGAAACACTGCTAAACAGAGCTAATTCTTGTCAAATTTTTTGTATTACTGTCTATGCCTAACACTGCTAAATGTCCGAAATAATAACTATATTATAGAATACACAGTTTTTGGCATTGTTCAGTAAGGATTGACAGTGTTTTGGAAAATTTGGCAAAGAAAATTTTTCCACTCGGTAGTAATCACAAAGTAAAATTGTGTACCTTCCTGTATCCGCGTGCAGTGCTCTGCCGACGAAGGACATCTCTGGCTGCGACGTTCGAACTACGCACCAGTTGTGATCGAAGCCTTCCTCTGGTGGAACCTGATGATATCGATAGTCATAGATCGTACAAGCTACTGTCAATCTCCGCATACCTTTGCGAACAGTCTTACCTTCGACAAAGCATCGCACAGCAGCTGCGGTATCCTGAAATCCATGATGGTACCGCCGACGCCTCGAATCGCTCCGGTCGGTATGGGATTCTCGTACAGGGAGAAGGTCCAGCGGTCGCAGTTCAACGAGACCTTGTGCTCCTTCAGCGCGCATTCTCCGGCGTTCTATTTAAAGTACCTCTTCAGTTTCTTTACTAAAATATCCCGTTTACCGGAAGCTCGTTGGTCGAGATTTTCAAAAACATTATATACGTACATGACCAGCGAGGTTGAACAGCGTCCCGTAAGACAGGTTGACGACGGTGGGCTTCGACGTCGTGGCTCTCATCCGAATCTCCAGCTTGTTGTCGTTGGTCAGTTTGAACTTAACGGTGGTCAGAAGTGCCCCCGGATAGCCTTCCTCGCCGTCCTCGCTCAAGTACGTCATTACCACCTGGTTGTCCTGAATCAGCGCGTCCCAGACTCGGCGGCCGAGTCCGTTTGTCTGTGAAGTTTGTTTAAATGAACTTTATTGTTGCCTAGACCTTAAAAGTATTGTACGACTATTTAATCCGTTGTCGAGCGACGCGATGCAAATGACGTTGCAACTTGCATTTTTAAATTGACTTACCCCTCCGTGAATGTGGTGTACGTTATCGTCGTTTCTCGTTAAAAAATAGTCCTTATCCTTCCATCTGAATGTTCCGTCTTTTATCCTGTTCGCGCATCTACCGAGGATACAGCCTACGAATGGATTTAAAACTGGATCCAAATAGGCTGAAATGATTTAAAACAGTGTACGTAGATAATTAGATACTATGAAAAACTTTTTTTAATTTAAAAATTTCGATGTTGGGTTAAACAGAGCAAAAACCATCTTATTTTGCATCTCGCGATGCGATGGCAAAAGTGAAAAGTTTTTCTCCCGGTAGTATAGATATTTTAAATCAGTGTCCTACGCCTTAATCAGAATAATGCGCGAAAAATCGAACGAAGATTACGAATTATGTATTGAATAAGATTATTCACTAAAAATACTTGTTTACTGATATTTCATAAGTATGTAATAGTCTCAGTTCATTTGCTCAATTGATTTATATGTACAAAAAAGCCTTAAAATTTCAAATTATTATTAATTTCTTCACAAAGACAGAAATTCTGTTTACGCCACAAAAAATCGATTCACAATTATCATCCAAAACCAGTTAAATCCACCGTACAAAACCAAATTCCCCTGAAAAAAAAAACTCACTTCCAAGATCGTTGAAGCCCAAGACGACGTCCTCGGGGTCGCCCCACTTGTCGGGTACCTTGATGGATACGATCGAGGCGCCCCAGGTTATGAGCACCACCTCCATACGGTTGCTGTTCTTCATCGTGTAGGACTTGATCTGGATGGGCTCGATGCTGCACTTCGGAGCGTTGTCGCCGTCCCCGAGGGAAGAGACCATCGTTGACTCACCGCCATCGTCGCTGCCGTCTTTGGAATTTGGAAACAGGTAATTTCGAGCGGTGGGATTGCGGTGATGAGAATTTTTTCGGTTTTTGGTGGACTAAATTTTTCTTTTATTTGTTTTTTTTAACAGGTAATTTGGAGCGAAAAAAAGTGATAGATGAAAAGGCAGGAGTAAAATTGAGGGATTTTATTCTATAATTTTCGATGATTAGACGATTATTATTAGGTGAAGAAGCGATACCTGCATAAACTTCCCCAAATATTGCCTCTACTATACTGATGTTATTGCAGTTGTTGCAATTTCGACTGGACATTACTCAATTTTAATTTAGTACAATAAAAAAAAACAAGTAATTTATTGGTTAAATATTTTATTTCAAAATAAGATTGTATTGACAGGCGATTGTCACATATTTTTCATAAATTATTGATAAATTAACAAGTTATAGGTAAATGAATGAAAAAGACAATTTTATGCGTTATTTGAAACTGTTTATTAATAACCGGTAGCCTACAATCCGCGATGTAATATTACAAGTATTATTATTATATATACTATTTATAATTTCTTTCATAATCATTATTTATAATTTAATGTACAATACTTGGAAAAATACACGAATTTTCAGTGCAGGTCAGACAGCGAAGTACACTTTCCGCTTTTTTCTTATTCTGTTTTCTCTGTATCAATTATGTAGACGTGTGTACAACGAAACATGACAAAAAATTCGGCTGTTCAGCTACAAATGGAAATCAGAGACTCTCGGAGGAATCATATTACAAACATGTATTTACTTCGCATCTTTTCTTGTCTATCAGAGATTGTATTTAGTTTCTGTACTATAATATCGCTTTTTACTGCTTTAAAAAATGACTTTCTTGTATCTTTGTATTTGCTGCTCACAAAGAAGATCCTTGCAAAATTTATTTGTTTAAATGCCTCTCATCCATGTTTCTTGTGTAAAAAATTTCATAAAACTACAACTGCCTGTAAACTGTCGGCGAAAATCAGCAATATATAATTATGTAAAAGTTTGTATAATCTATACGCAATAAGTATTTGTTTCATATTATTACGCATCCTCGTAACATAATTATTTATAATATCACATTGAATTATAAATCATTACATTAAAAATTATATGGAGTTTTATATAATTATATATTACGTTGCAAATACAATATGTTTTTTTTTTACAAATTATTTTTCAGCTTTCAGTTAAGACACTGCCATATCCCTGCATCATATTCTACTTTTTTCATATTTTTTCTCTTACTAAACCTCTCACATGTTTCATTAATAAGGCGAACATACCAAAGCAGTCACTTCTCGCTCGGAATACACATATCTGCAGGAGAACACATTGCACTTGTAGCAGCTTACGTTAAATAAATGCGCTCTAAAGCCTAATGAGTCATTAGTATTTTTATTATCTCCGTTTCTTTTTAATTCATTTTTTCGTTCATTACTCAGCTTGCAGTTATACAATTATTCAAGTAGCTCTCTCTCTCTCTCTCTTTCTCGCATTCTCTAAAAGGATCAAGTCGGTACGAAAGGTCCATTTATGTGCTTGTGTTCTACTTTTTGTTTATATGTATACCGTTTTGTTTTCACGCCTCGTTACTTTTAAAGGTGAAATTCGTTTATAATTGATTCATACATATTGAGTATTGAAACTAATATAAATCTGAGACATTATTTTTGTCATCGATAGTAAGAGGGAGTTTTTTTCCATAATTGTAGAAAAAAGTGCAAATCTCGAAATTCATATTGATAAACCATCGCAGTTTCTTTACTTGCATTCTGTAACAACTTTTAATTATCATTGTTATTAATCAATATACTTCTCATCTAATAATCATATATATATTTATAACGTTATTTAACGTTTTTATCACTATGAGAAAGAATTAATGAACATTAATCTGCTCAAAAAGTTCTAGTTCATATCATTTACTTTCCACGTAACTTCATAAAAGAATTCACAATGTATAAAATGCAAATGTTCAGATTATGTTGAGATCGCAATTGCGTGTTTTATAAAATAACTCAATGATCGTCGCAGATCCAATGATCGCAAAGTTCATTCTTTATAAAAATTTGATACATTGCAATAAACAAACCGCGTAAACTTCCTCATGCTATCTTCTTTGAATTCTCATTTTACAACAAAATACTGCCAATAAACTTGCCGAGTTTTACATTCCAATCCTTGATCGCTTACAAGACGAATGAAATACCGCATTTACAAAAATCTATCGTAGCACAAATATCTTTATATTATTATTCGCTATTATTTTAAACGCAATTATTAATCATCTTGGTCGTGTCGTATTGTACGAGTTTTACAAGTCACGATGAGCATTTTACAGCTTATACGTCATTTTCGCAAATTTTTTAACTTTTTTTAAATATTTATGCACAAGCTGAAAAATTCACAGATAATTCACTTATCATCAACATACAAATAATATACACTAAAATTTTTTGTTTCAAGCATGCATAAATTTTCGAACTATAGATTTAAAATAATGTTTCATTCAATTATGTATAATTATATATAATGTTATGATTCAAGATTTTGTATTAACAATTTGTTCATTTTATAACTTTACAAGGTTAAAATTTATTTGTATAATTTAAACAGAATAGTTGTAAATGATTAATTTAATTGCTTACTCTCTTGAAGAAAATAATTACATCACTTTTAGAGGAGTTAATATGCTTTTATTACAAATAATTATACGAATTTATTTTACAAATCATAAAATATATCATTCACGAATTGAAAGACTAATAAAAGGAATTAAAACAAGGAGAAAACAATGATTGAACCTTTTTATGAAAAGGTAATGTTTTAACAAGAATAGTTTATATCGGCTTAAAAGTAAGGTAAAAATGAGAACTAGACTTCTATGTGTTAGACGTTATGACGTAATGTAAAAAAAATAAATATAGCTTAGACTAGCACTGTTGGCGACTGCACGCTATTACACGAAATCGAAAAAACTTCAATTATAATAATTATAGCTGCCGAGTATTCACACGGAAAGTAATTAAATTATTATTATCAACAATTCATTATAGTTGCTAATATATTTAAATATCTATGTAGATATTGCTATCCTAAAAACTTTCAAAAAAGAGAAAAAAGTTTTTTCAAATCGACTTGGAAGCATTTTCTGAACTCTTTTCTGCCGTTTACTTTTTCTCATCAATTTCTCGGTCACTCGTCACTTAACTTTTTAAGTACGCGTTTATTAGCACCGCAGTTTCTTTTTACTTTTTTTTTTCTTTCAGGATTGAGATAAACGAGCGTTATTAATTTTATTTTATTCTTGAATGTGAATTTCTTTAATCAGTCATTGAGACGATTAGCCTCATGCTCGCTTTCCACATCCTGCTTAGGTTTTTTTACTTTTTTTGCAGTACACGATCCTTTATGAATTATAAAAAAAGCTATCGACGAATCAAATACGTCTTTGGCATCAATTATGTTAGCGTATTAATTTAGATATACTTAATATAATTAGTATCA
Organism: Ormyrus rosae; assembly: GCA_035047165.1. Classification (NCBI taxonomy): domain Eukaryota; kingdom Metazoa; phylum Arthropoda; class Insecta; order Hymenoptera; family Ormyridae; genus Ormyrus; species Ormyrus rosae. The sequence goes on along the minus strand of JAWWML010000052.1, from coordinate 11,255,816 downwards.
ATTTCTTAAGGTATAAGATTTTGATGAATAAAAATAAAGCTTTATTTACGCTTTAATTTTCTTGGCCAAATATTTGCATTTCTATGCAAATTTGTTTATAAAAGTACGTTAAAAGATATTCAATGTATAATAATAATAATTATTATCGAGTAAAGCCAATTTTTATTTTTCAATTTTTTTTTAGATTTTCTCTCGATTGTAAATAATTTTTTTTTTAGTACTTGAGTACAAATTTATAAAAAATCAATGTAAAGATCGCTTTAATATACTTAATTTATATACGCAAGACATTATTCAATTAGTTAATTTTAAACTAACAAATATATCTAAAAATATTTATATAGAAATTTTGAATTTTGGCGACAGTACTTTTATCGTAAATAGCTTTTTTAAGATCGTAATCTTACAGAGTAAATTACAATTCACTTAATAGTTTACGATGAAAATCATAACGAATTCATTTCGTTAAGAGTAAAATCCAATTATGTTTCCCTCGTACGATTTTTATCACATAATAATAAATTAGCTACGTATAAACGAGACTCACAGGTTTCTGGCGATGTGATCAATACATACAAAAAATAATGATAATGTTAATACATTCTATTGGTCTCAGGAGTTTCCAACGTTTATTAATAAAATTATCTATTATACAGTTTTTGGTAAACATTTAAGGTTTTTAAATATACTGTAAAAGCGAAGAAATTTAAAATTAATGTATTAAAAATAGAATTCAAATTAAAAAAAAATTAACAAGTTAAAGATTTAGTAAATTATTAGTTTAAATGAACCTTTAATAAAAATGTAAATTAAAAATTGTAAATAAGCAAATTTAAACAAAATTTTAATTAAAAACATCTAGGTTGTAAAAATTTAATAAAGTAATTTCAGAGCTTCCTTAGAACAATTCAACTAAATTTTAACCTACCATATCATATTTAATATCTTGTGCAATCAATTTGTAATTAATATAGTAATGATTGATTCATACTTTTTTAAAGTTATATATCTGCTTGAAACTCCTTAAGTAAAATAATAAACTGGCTTTCACAAAGTAATAACAATTGCATTTATATACATGCGCATTTCGCAACGTAGCCTACAATACTGATGATCGCGAACATCCAGAATGGATTTGCGAATACGTTTTTTTTTGCTATAGATACGGTAAAACATTCAATGAGTGAAAAAATTCGTATCAATGAGGAAAACACACGTAGGCGACTGACTTAACTTTGAAATAATGCATAATCTTCGTTTTTTATTTTAAATGCAACTAAATATTTGGATTACTGTCATTATTTTTAAAGTAACTTACTATATCTACATCTAATAAATAATACATAAAAATAAGTAACTTCTCAAGATCTTTTCAAAGTAATGACAGTCATAAATAAAACTAAGCGGCACAATGAAGGTATAAAAATAATAGTTCTTAAAAAATTATTTTGATTTCAGAAAAAAAGAAACAAATACGCATCGTTATGCGACTATATTTTGATTGTTCTCTATGCTTCGTACAAAACGTTGTCTAGATGATGGAACTAATGTATAAAGCATTTCTTTCCGTCTAGAAATTTCCCGTTTATTTATATGGCAAATTGGATAAAGGTAAGGACAATGTTCCTGTGCATCTCAATCAATCTCTAATGCGTATATTTACAACGCCAATTATATTTCACTCAAAAGACTTTCAGTATATTTTTGAATTTTCGCTGATCAAGCAAAAAAACAATGCAGAATTTTATCGCAACGTACTAAAAATACTGCTTGAAATAATTCTGCCTTAATGAAAAAAAAACGCTCATCTCTAGTATTACAAGCGACAATGATAAAAGATTCACTTTTCCACTAAGCCCATTACATCCGAAAAATTACAGCATTATATGCAATGTACAATTATCAATCATTCGCTGTACAATAATATATGACCTTATATCTTACAATGACAAACAAGAAGAACGCAGTAAAACTTTCGATTGCGCGCAAAAACTAGATACGTTAAAAACTCTCAACGAGAGTTGGGCGATAAATTCGCGGGAATGTATTACCATTGTCCTGAATTACTTAATTTTACAAATGCAAAAAATGAGGCGGCTGCTCGAGCCGCGAGTCAATTCACTTGGAATGTGGTGTATTCTAAGAGTGATTGGTGCTGAAGGCATACGAGCCTTCGACAATGTCAAAGTAAACCCTAAAGTGCTTAAGCTTATATGATTGCGTAGGTTGCCCACTGATTACGTTTCGAAGGCAATGAAGAAAGTCTTAATCAATAAAAGTTTGATAAAGCTAGTTTCCGTAAATAAAAATTGATTTATTTTACTTTGATAAAAAATTAATCGAATTTCTCTCATTGCCTCAAAATACTTGGAATGTTAAATCGTTGCCATTCCTTTTTCGTGCCAATGTCATGCGATTAAAACGAGTCTACGATGGGTTTAGTGCATTCAAATCCATCGCAGAAGGCAGTGAATTTTCAGTTCTAAAGATGTGAAATGAAGATGCCAAGGAAGCGATTTTGCATTGCTTTAATAAATTCAAGAAAAAATCTAATCTAATCTAATCAATCAAACACAAATTACTGCTGCTTTAAACCTATAAAATTGTTGCGCAAACAATGACTAAATTTCCTTTTTATAACAATTTTTCATCTCTTTTCGTCGCCGAAAGCAAAATCCAAAGAGCAAGTAATAAGCCCTCCCCATTTCACATCTCATTAGAACCTTAAACAGATGAAAGCTCGCGACGAGGGTGGCAGCAGCTCCCGCCGGCTTAGATGAGCCAGTGCTATGACAAGAAGTCACGATCGAGCTCGGTGATACTGGGCTTGCGGCTGCGGCTGATGCGCCGGCTGGGCTGCAGCGGACTCGTCATGAGCTCGCAGGGAGGTTGCGGTCCACTCGGCGTCAAAGCCTCCCTGTCGAACGTCACCGGAGAGAAGCGCACTCGACCGATCGAAATTTGATTGTCCTTCGCAGAGACGTAGCTCGAGTCCTCCGACGTCAGCGAGTCCGGCGGCGTTGGGTTCGTCGGTGTGCCTGGAAATTCAGTGTATTTTAATTCGATTGCTTTGAGTAGAAATTGTGTGATTGTTAGTTTATTGGAGGAAGTAGCTAAACTTTACAGAAGCCGATTATATTCAGAAAATTGGGTTTGAGGAAATAAGAAATAATAAAATTTGCAGTGAATTATTTTTAATTTTAATTTTGTAATTAATAACTTTATATTTAATCTAAAATATCTCGTGAGAGATTCTGATTTTGATAATATGTTGCACGGATTGTTTATTTCTTAAAATTGATATAACCGTCAATAAGAAGATGGATTTTTAATCTTGCATTTAATCAAACATTTTTCTGAAAGATACGGTTTTTAATAAATCATCTACTTGATCAAGAGAATTGCAGACTAAATATTAAAATCAATTGATTAAATTGATAATAAATATCTACAATAACAATAATAAAAATTATATTTCATATCTTTTTAGAAGCTTATTCGATCAACAAAATCTTAAATCGTAAAAGATATAAAATATAACTTAAAATTAAATACAATTAAAGGCCGAAAACTGACATTGGGACACCACTGTATTTATTCACAAATGTCTAATACTATCAAGCTAAGCAGTTTGGATTCCACTATAAACTGCAGGTTCTCGCTGTTGCATGAAAATGCAACAATGCAGAGCCGTATAAGACTCTAAAAGAGAATTTGGGTAAACTGTAGAATTCAAAACAAATACCGTAAAGATTTAGTTCTCAAATAAAATACAATCAAAATTTTCTCAAATTCTCCTTTTTCTGATATTTGTCAAACACTCGATTTCATCTGTAAACACTGAATTTTCCACCAGACAATTAAAGTTCAATGGTCCAATCAAAATCGACAAGCAAATTTATGAAAAAAAGGCTCTGCCACAACAAAGCTGCAACTCACCGGATCCCGAGTTGTTTTTGCTGGAACTCTTGTTCGGCGAGCTGTACGAGTAATTGGACCTCTTGAGACTCGAGCGCAGCCTCGAAGCCACGTCGAGATTGCTCGGTCGATCAGCCGAATTCGGATTCGAATCCTGGGAATTCTGGCGTGTCAGGTACTGTATCCCGTAGTCGTGGTTGAAGCTCGCGCTTCCGTAGCTGCCCGTTAAGCTTGGCATCACCGGGGCGTTGGCGCGATAGTAACCCTGTTTGGAAACGAGTAAAGTTTGATATTAGTGTTGCAAGTCAGTTTTGTAGAAAAAGAAGAGTTTAATATGACCGATATGCTTTAAATATTGTTACGATGCGTTTAAACAATTATAGTTTATTGCCCGCGCACGTGACAATTAATTTATTATTTGACAAAGAACTCGGTAGTTGA
>JAWWML010000052.1:11193938-11251357 GCA_035047165.1 Ormyrus rosae | reverse complement strand
TTATGCAATTTATTATTATTAATTATTATTAAGTTAATGTAAAATAGAAATGCACATTGAATCTTTTAATTTGATAACGTTCAAAATAAATTTTATTCTTTTTGCAATTATCTTTGAAGGAATGGCAATTTTAAAGAAGGTCATAAAAATACGGAGGCAAGAAATAAGCGTACAGTTTTTAGAGATTCGCGGAAAAATCGCGGAGACTTTTTTTTAATCAACATCACCTTTTTCCTAGCAGTTTTAATTGAAAATGTTTACATTATTCAAGTACATAATTATTTTAAAATGTTATTTTTCAAAAAATTTTTTTTCGGAAAACTTTTTAATTTCTATCTTAGCATATGTCTCCAGGTAAGTGCACAGCTTGTAAGATCTCCCACTATTTTTCATTCTATTCACTCTTGCAACTCCACTTTTCAATTACGTGAGAACCTGCGAAGAGTGATCAGTGACAAGTGAAATTGCAAGAGTTTCCATACCGAAACCGCGGCAGAGATCTTGAAGACACTCTACCACAACTAGATCAGTGAATTTAGTACAAAGTAGTATTTATTTTGTGCACTAATGGTTGGATAATATTGTTCAATCGCATTGAAAACTGTAGTTTAAATTTTGAAAAAGAATCCTAAAACAATAATAGAACAAGATTTATCTCCTTGCACGAAGTAGTGTTTGTGAAGGGAAATATAAGTGGTTAACAAAACATGTTTTACATACTTTTGTTACTTGTGTTGTTCCCATTAACTTTTCATATTGTGACGCGATACAATAAGAGAGGGAGAATATTGAGTAAAATACCTGGACCGACAGCTTATCCCTTTGTAGGAAATTTATTAGCCTTTAATGTAAGCTGTTTACGTAAGTATGCCCAGTTAACTAAAAGATTAATAAAATGATAAAGACAGTAGCACCTGAAAAAATATTATGCTAATTTCAGACGAGTTTTGGAACATAGGTCGAAGATTCACGAAGCAGTATTACCCCATCACAAGATTTTGGCTGAGTAAAACAGCTGTAATAAGTGTTATACATCCAGATGACATAGAGGTATTTACTGCAGTTTCTCAAAAATTAATTTGTAACTGACGAAGCTTTTTATTATATTGCGTAGATTCTTTTTTCAAGTCCCAAGTTTATCGATAAAGGGTACATTTATGAATATCTCCACCCTTGGCTAAAAACTGGTTTATTGACCAGCACAGGTAATTTTATAAGAGAGGAGGTTTTTTTTATCTGAATTAAAAATAATAAGCTGATATTTATTTTATCTTAGGCGATAAATGGCGTCACAGAAGAAGAATTTTAACACCAGCATTTCATTTCAGTATTTTGAGAAAATATTTAGAAATCATAAATGAAGAGGGAAAAAGGTTCATGAGTATACTTAAGGGCGAAGGGCCAGAAGTAGTCAAAGATTTGGTGCCCTTTTGTTCAAAGTGCACTTTGAATATTATCTGCGGTAAATAATTTGATTTTTTCAATGCATAAAAAAAAATAGGCCACCTCAATAATAAAAAGTTATTTATAGAGTCCGCGATGGGCGTTTCTTTAGATACTATGGATAACGACTTAGTTGATGGATACAAAAAAGCCGTGCACGATATGGGATCAATTGTTGTTTATAGGTAAAATCTAAAAAGATCTTTTTTTATTAAATCTATCGTACACATATAGTTTCTATTTACAAATACGGAAATCGAAATGTTTTCATTTTAGAATGCCCAGACCTTATCTATCGACCTGGATGATGAACTTCGTGTGGAAAATGGGCAGCCTGCAAAGGAAAGCTCTCAAAACTCTTCATCATTTTACCGATAAAGTATAGGGGCTATTATTAATTTTCTTTTAAAAATAAATAACACCCACCTCTCATATTTTTAACTGCCCGTAAAATAACTATTATTTTAAACAGGTTTTAACAGATCGGAAGGAGTATCACAAGCGTACCAAAAATAAGTATTTGAAAGAGTTCATCGACAATACCGAAAATTTCACGTATGATTCGCGTGCAGGTATTTACACAACGAACTTACTTTAATTTTTGTAACGACTTTTTCAATTTTTCATTAATTTACAGAAGGAAAGAAAAGATTAGCCATGCTCGACCTTTTATTGGCAGCGGAGAGTAAAGGCTTAATAGATACTGAAGGTATAAAAGAAGAACTCGACACTTTTACTTTTGAGGTAAAATACAATTATTTGCAGTTGTGGTAAACTAGAAAAATTTTTATTCGTCTAGAACGTTTAAAAAATTTCTTGCTCTTTAATCCGTTTTAACATTCATTTTTCAGGCACACGACACGACCGGAATGGCCATGACATTTGCATTGTTATTACTTGCTGAAAATAAGGAAGCTCAGGTAATATCGCCTAAATACCTAATGAAATTTGTGTCAGTGTAGCTTATAACTAAATAGAGATTTGACATTTTAGAGTTAATAGTTTAGGGTAATTGTGCCTGCCCTCTCCCCCCCCCCCCCCTTTTCAGTCTTGTAGCACTTAAGATAAATAGAATAAAAAAAATAAAACAAAAAAAATACAAAAATAATAGCAACAATCCACAAATAAAAGCAAAGCATGATAAACCGCGAGTAAAAAATATAAAAGAAATACAAAAGAAAATTATACGCAGTCGAAAATAAATAGCGATAAAAGCGTAAGAAAAAATATATAATAAAGTCGGAAGTGTAAAAATAAATACGACGAATAAAATAAAAATAGAAATAAAAATAAAAAGTTAAAAATATACGGTGGGATGTAGAGCTGAGCTTTCATTTTACGCGACTAAAACATTAAACAAGGACGTCACAGTGCATAAGGACGAGAACAACATTTAAATAAAACTTAAAATGGAAGGCCAACTCCGTAGCCAGTTGAGGACCTTAATGAATGACCCTAAATACCTAATGAATACTAAATTGTTTATCTAGCCAATCTACAATTATTTTATTAGACAAAAAAATTGTAACTCTTACGTTTACATCGACTTTTCAGGAGCTTGCAAGAAAAGAGGTGACAGAGGTATTGGACAGAAATAACGGCAAAATAGGAGTCGCCGAACTTCAAGAACTGAATTATTTAGAGAGATGCATAAAAGAATCACTGCGACTTTTTCCTCCCGTAGCAACATTGTTACGTTACACATCTGAAGAATTGCAACTAAGTAGTTATAAAATTAACATTTTATAAATTAAAGTATGCAGAATTTACGTAAAAATTAATTTCAGAAAACGCGCTGATCCCTGCTGATTCGCACATTATGATACATTTATATGACACTCACAGGGATCCGAACTTTTGGACGGATCCTGATAAATTTGATCCTGACAGATTCTGCTCGGAAAAAAACAAAGATCGCCATCCGTTTGCTTACGTACCGTTCAGTGCAGGACCGCGTAATTGTATCGGTACTGTGGTAACTTGTATAGATCTAATAAGTGTAAAGACATAAAAAATATTTTCTATTTCTTTTAGGTCAAAAATTTGCTCTCATGGAACTTAAATCAATGTTGAGCCGAATATTGTACGATTTTTACCTAGAACCTGTAGATCGGATTTCGGACATGAGATTAATGGCAGATATTGTGCTGCGACCAATGGATCCAGTGAAGATAAAGTTAATTAAAATAAAATAGTATTATTTATGAAATTCTATTGTAACAGCATTAAATTTATTTCAAAATGCGATTTTAATTTCTAGTTTTATTAATGATAATTATTATAGTAAGTAAGTAGAACATCACCTTGGAAAAACGTTTGTTTAATAATTAGCTATCTTGCAAATTTCTTAAAAATGAACTAATCGCATTTTATTGAGTAATTATGCTTCTATTTCGCCTTGAATAAGAAGGAAAGTAAGTGACTAAAACAATTCTTAAACTTTTTTTGGAAATCTAAAAGTTTCAACATTACGTTAATCCAAGTTCATCAACTTTTTTAACTAATTTTATGGGGATTTCATGTAAATATACATTTCTGATATTCAAATGTAACTATAATTAAAAGTAAAATTACAGTTCTAATGCTAAAGTTAAAAAAACAAGCAGTTAAAAAACACTACATACAAATGAGTATGAAACATTTTTTTAAGTTATGCTATTACGAACATATTTCTGAACTCCATGAATAAATTCTAAAAATAAGGAAATACACGATTATGTTATTAGCTAATTCTCGACTGGTTTGATACTAGAAAAATCAGTATAACTGTTAATTAAATGAAGTCATAATAAAGTTAATTTAAATTTTTTTCTTGTCTGATGTTTCATTTCGGTTATTTGATAAGATAAATTATTTTTTTGGTATAATATAATATAAACGATGTATAATATAATACACGATTGGTATAATGTACGATATAGTATACACAAGAATCGTGCACATTTTAATTCTACGCACTTTAGAATAGTCCAATACATATCTATACATATATTTCACCAATTCTTACCCATTCCAACTATTTGCTTTCAAAAATGAATTTTTAAAGTGATTTAATGAATGCTAGCTGAAGATTTTATTTAGCTTTTGAGAAAGCTATTGCATAAAAAGGAAAAAAAATTGGCGTAAAAAGATATAATAAATAATAAAGTAAGTGCTTCAAAAAACTAAAATATTAATTATCATTGCACGTTAAACTTTTTCTTCTTTAGCTTATGAATGAAAACATACATTGTTAAAAGAAAGTTGACACGAGCAAAAACAAATGTTATCTAAAATTTTATGGAAATCAATAGAAATTGATATATAAATTCGAATAAAAGTATTTATTTGATAAATTAATGATAAATTAATACTAAATAAACATATTATAACTTTTTTTTTTTAAACAAACGAATCTTTATATACGATATTTTCGATAATACGGTTTGTGCATGCGATTATGTACGCGAAATTATTTAAAATAATATTAAAAAATACATCTTATTATATTTATCAGATCGACCCTAAATTAAAAGGAGATAAGTTAATGGACGATCTAAAGGTTAAGAAATAATCTCTATTTACATTATCCGGTAATTCAGGGTACAAGCTTTTTCATATATAAGCCGCGAGTATCGAGCCAGATCGGTCAGATAATGTTTGTCTTTTATTAGCTGCGAATCATACTATTTGCGCATCGGTTTTTTCATAAAGCTCGATTTGGCAAAGACAATTTCAACATAAGAAGACTGTTATGGTGCCAAAAATTTATCGCGATTCTTGAATGAAAGATAGAAGATTTTCGAAATTATATTGGATTTTGTGAAAAAAGTGCGGACTCTTTTGAGTAAAGAACTGGAAAAATGGTGATTTTTTTATTACTACTTGTTGTTGTGGTGACTTTGTTCCTTTGTCATTGTTTTAATGAATATGGTAGAATAGGAAGAAAATTACGGAACCTACCTGAACCGAAATCGTATCCGATTATCGGCCACATACCAGAATTTAATTCAACTTCTAATAGTGAGTGTAGATACTTAAATTTAAATTTAAATATTCTTCAATTTACCAAGAAAAAAAATAAGCATAATTGACATTTCAAAATAAAAGAATTACTTTTAAACTGAATTCAATAAACATTCTAATAACATTAATTTTTTTATTGTGTGATTTATATCTATTCTTTAACCTTACTTTACGTAATTTTTAGTTGTACTTTGGAACAGAGTTCGAAAAGCAACCAAAACATTTTATCCCGTAAGCAAATTTTGGACATTGAGCATGTTTATCGTGAATGTTTCGCATCCGGATGATCTCGAGGTAGGTAAATTACAGCATAACGAAATCATAAATGTCAACTAATTTAAGACTAACATTTTTTTTAATCTTTAGATCTTACTCTCAAGCCGTAAGATTATCGAAAAAAATTTCGTGTATGACTTCCTGCATCCGTGGTTACAGCGTGGTTTATTAACCAGTGCAGGTATAATTCAGTAAAATGACTGAACAGTTTCTCCATTCATTTTTTCGATTTTTAAATTTTGAATTATTTTAAGGTAATTTGTGGCACCAAAAAAGAAAAATTTTGACACCAGCATTTCATTTTAATGTTTTAAAAAAATATATGAGCTGTATTACCAATTATGGGGATACGACAATTAAATCTTTGAAATGCGAGAGCAAAGAAACTGTTAAAGAATTAATTTCATTTTGTTCCAACGTTACACTAAACATTATTTGTGGTATAAATTTTGATAAATGAGACATTTTTTTTTTATCAGTGAAGAAGATTTTCTGAAAAATTACCAATTATTTTTTTAGAGGCTGCGATGGGAATTAAATTAGACGAAATAGACACTAAAACATCTAGCCAGTACATTAAAGCAGTTCATGATTATGGAAAAATAATGGTGTATATGTAAGCAAGCTGAAGTAATTATTGAAAACTTAAATAAATTTTCCCGAATTAATTAAATCAATATTTCTTATTAAAATATAATTTTGATACTGATAATACTTAAACATAATTTATGTTAATCCTTATTTTATTTATATTACATTTTTTTGGAAGGGTACCTAGGCCATACTTACCAACATGGATGATGCCACTAGTTTTTGGATCTCTTTATAAAAAAACTATAAACACGCTCCACACATTCACGAATAAGGTGCAATTTAAGTTATATTTTTGAGGTTTGGATGTAACTGTTAACTGCCACATTGAGGTCCAGCTGACCTTCCAACGTACTATGCATGAACTTTAAAAAACCGAAATAAAAGAAATCTATTATGACATTTGTCAGCCTTAGGGATTTCTACTCTACTCTCAAAGAGGTGCAAAGTTAAATCCCCAAATCACAAAGGGAGTATCAATCCACCGGATCATGGATCTTGGTAAAATTGCACGAGGTCATTCTTTAGCCAAAAAAAGAAGACATGTGTCTCAGCGTTTATTCAAATAGACTTTAGTAACAAGCTTTGAACTTTTTTTAAAAATTCTAAAGGAAATTGGTGTTTATAAAAATTAAAATATCTCTGTAACTAAAAACAAAAATTTAAAAGAAATAACGCACAGTAAAAGCTTTAATTTGAGATTACTTATATTACATAACATTCATTCGTTTCAAAGTTATGCTACTTTAAATAATGTCTTCAAAATTTCCACCAAAATCAACTGCAATTAAGGTTTTAAAAATATACGTTAGTTTTTAGTATTGCTTTAACTGTGCACAAGTTTGGGATAAATGAATATTTTTCAATCTATGTACTCTCAAAAATTGAAACTCTTGTTGCATACTTTCTTTTAAATTTTTGTCGGTAGATTACAATTTTTAATTATGAAGAGTTGATACTAACCTTGTCAGTTTCAAAAAACAATTATTTTTAAAGGACTAGTTAACTACTATGTTTTTCTTAACCTACTATTATAAGCTTAGATCATTTTTATCCATAATTTAATATAAATATTTCGTGCCAATCTTCAATTTTTGCGATTACACGCTATTTTAACCATTTTATGCCAATTTTATATCAAATTTAGCGTAAACATGAGTAAATGTAATTTGCTATTTTCGTAAATTAAATTTTAGGTAGAAAAAGAAAGAATCCGTCTCGATTAGTAGTGCATATGAAATAATTAACTGATGGATGTGAAAGTAAGTTGGAGTGAAATGTGGCAGTTAAGGGTTAAAAATCTCGTTTATTATGTGCTTTTTTTCTTTCGAGAGTTTAATTATACTAAGAAAAAATATTTTATTGCATTAATAGATTATTCAAGATAGAAAGGAGTATCACACAAATACTCAAAACAAGTATTTGAACGACTTGGATGCTGAATTGGAAGAAAAAACGAGTTACGATATTACTGCAGGTAAATTCTTAATGCAATTTATTTTGTATACTTAATAATGTACAAATTTAGTTTTAATCAATGCAATCGCTATACAGGAGGAAAGAAAAAGAGATTAGCCATGTTGGATTTATTATTAAAAGAAGAAATGAAAGGAACGATAAGTATGAACGGTATTAAGGAAGAAGTTGATACTTTCACATTTGAAGTGAGTTGACAACATTTTTTTTTATAAAATTATCCAAGTTTCGATAAAAAAGTTACTCCAATAAAAAAAATTGTATTTTAGGGTCACGACACTACTGGCATGGCTATGATGTACTCATTATTATTACTTGCGGAAAATACAGAAGCCCAGGTTAGTCTCACCGATGAATTGAAGGTTTTTTTAAACGAATAAGACTAAATTCTGAGTTTTAGAACAAAGCAAGAATTGAAGTAACGGAAATAATAGATAAAAGCGACAGCGAGATAGGGATGTCAGAAATTCAAGACATGGAATATCTGGACCGATGCATTAAAGAATCTTTAAGACTTTTCCCCCCGGTTTCTACAATTTTTCGTCATGCTCATGAAGATATACAACTAAGTAACCATGCTTAAATATTATTACGCACTGTAGAAATGACGTTTCTCTAAAAACTTATTTTTTTCAGAACACGTCATGGTCCCTGCAGGATGTGACATTATGATCCACTTCTTCGATACCCACAGGGATCCTAACTTCTGGACAAATCCCGAGAAATATGATCCCGATAGATTTCTTCCGGAAAACAGCATAGATCGACATCCCTTTGCTTACGTACCTTTTAGCGCTGGTCCGCGGAATTGCATTGGTAAATGCCATGTTTGCAATTTTTAAAGAAAAAAAGTAATTTTTTTCTTTGAACAATTATTTCATTAAGTTTTGCTCGGTTTTTTAGGTAGGAAATTCGCTATGCTGGAATTGAAGTCCACAATATCTCGAATATTATATGATTATTACTTAGAGCCAATCACTCGACTACAGGACATAAAATTAATGATTGACTTAATATTGCGACCAGCGGATCCAGTTTACATAAAATTTACTAGAATAAGTAAATAATTACTTAACACTACTTGACAGTTTTAATAGATTAAGCCGAATTTTTTGTAAATAGACTGAACTTGAAAACGTTCAAAAAATGTTTATATAAATTTATAATTTTAAATCTTGTGTAATATTATTTAATTTAACATCTTAATAAACTATAAGATGTGATGTACCATCAGCTTGCCGTTCAATCCATTAACGATCCCAAATACAGATATTCTTTCAAGGCAAAGTGCTATTAGAAACAAATATATAATCAATTTTTCTTAGCCTACCGTCCGCAAGCTAGCCTCTTTGTCAACCTGCCCCGTGCCCCTGCTTTTATCGAAACAAATTCAATGGAGGAGGGAAGCTACCACGAAAAATCCTCTTCGATTGTCGTGTTTTGACTTATGCAATTTTGTTTGCTAAAACTGAATTTTACATAATGAAACAATCATTGACATGTCCCTTTAAAATTTACTTTTAAATGAGAAAATTCTTTTTTAAGCTAAAATTTTAGCGTTCCGGAACACATATAAATAGATATTTTTGTATAAATTTAAAAATAGTTTGAACTGTGTACAACCGAACAGTAGACCGACCTAGACTGCCAAGCTGCAAATTCCTGCAAATATCAATCAACTTAACAGTTGCGACGAGGATAGAGTCACTGTTAAGTTGTTTAATACCAGAAATCAAATTCTACATACATATATATTGTAACAGGGCGATGGGTGAAATAGATGCGTAGAGAAAAATTACGTGAAGATCGGGAATCGAATTCGATCTACTCAGATAAGAAGCTCGGAAAAGTGCTCTTATTGTCGTAATGGCAACTGAAGCTGGTCATTCAGATCCCTGCACGTCAGCTAGTCATTTTCCAAATCCTCACTCGTAACGTTATATATAATTATATCATTACCGTTGAATCTTTACATATTTAATGCAGAAGGCGATGTTTATTGCTTGGTACTCTGATGTCTGACTGCACAGGTCAAAGGCTTCGAACTCGTGCGACTCACGCAAAAAAAAATAATAAATAGTCTATCGTATCCATATTTTGAGTAAAGTTAGCTATTAGTTTACGTATATGTTTACTTGTTAACATTTTTTTCCGAAGCAACTAAATAACCAGATAGAAACGTTGGCTTAAAGGCCTCTGTCTTGTTATTTAATGAGATAGATGCAAAGTCATTAGCTTCATTACTCTTTACTTTATTTTCCTGGTGTATCTAATTTAACTAAAGTTTTTAATCAGGACTCAGTAAATTTAAGATAAGGAAAGGTTAACAATTAGTTAAAAAAGAACTATTTCAAAGACTATTACATTCTCCTAATGTCTTGAATTCAAGCAGAAATTTTTCGCGATAACCGAGAGAACAATGAACATGTCAATCTTAATAATAGACGTCAAGAGTCAGTCACTGACCTCGGGCAACAATTAAAATGCTAAACTTATTGCTTCACTGTGAAATAAGAGCATTTAATTATCTCAGTAGAAGTCGTTTAAAGTCTATGAATATATGACAATGAATTGAAAAATGAAGTGAAATAATTTACTTCGTTATTAATTAATTAATTAATTAATTTTCTTATTAATAAAAATTCGGATATAAATATTTTTTTAGTATACATAGCCGCAAAATTCGCTTTTGCGTCCTCGTTTTGCGGACGCAAAGCGTCACTTTGCGAATACGTATCCGAAATTGCATTTTTTCGGCCTGCCACCGAAATTATACTGAAATATAATGTTCATAACACGCCCGCAAGAGATTTTTCGGCCTCGCACAATCGCATTTTGCGGACTTGTGATGAAAAATACTATTTAGTATGGATCACTTAATTATTACATTGCAAACATTTAATAAAAATATGCATTACTATTGTAATATTAAATATTATTACTAATATAATAGTAAAATTGTTACTTCATTAAGGTAATTGTATACCAAGATAAAAAAGTTTAAAAAAAAATTTTTAGCAGACTTAACTATTATCTGATTAGTAATGACGTATGTTATAAAGTTAACTTTTATGAGCTGAAAAAAAATTAAGAAGTCCAATTTTGATGTTGTAAATAAAGATTTTTCAAAGTAATGAATTTTCGTTATTTTTAAATTTATTTCGACGTAAGGGGGTCCATTTTATTCGTTAAACAATAGAGATTCGCCATAAAAAAATTTTGAAATAATTAATTTGCAAGGATTGAAATTGTTTATGTTCAAGAAGGCAAGAGCTTATAAACAATTGCAGTTTGCTTTTTAAAAATTAATTATTTCAAAATTTGTTCATACTGAATCTCTAGATAATTGGTTAACGAGTAAAATGAGTCTCCTTACGTCGAAATAAATTTAAAAATGATAAAAATTCATTACTTTGATTTTTGAAATTTATTTGCAATATTAAATTTTGACTTTTTAATTTTTTTTTAATTCATAAAAGTTAACCTTATAACATATATTATCACTTATGTAATCAGATGATAGTTAAGTATGCTAAAATTTTTTTTTTAAATTCTATTTCTTGGTATTAGATTTGGAGGAAAATGATAAAATATTAATAGAAGTGCATTAATTAGTCAATGTAAAAATCATATTATTTATCGTTTACGATTAGTTTTTGTACTGTGGCATTTTTAATTTTAAAAAAAATAAGTCAATAAAAACGAAAGAAAAATAATTCTACAAAACTCATAAATAAACGAATAGAACTATTACAAGAACATTTGATAAAAAAACATCTGTTTTTACACTGAATGATAATATATAGTCTTTTCAAGATCTATGATATCTTTATCCTTCTTGCACAATTATATATTATCATTTTATTCAAAATTATGATTATTCTATTTTATAATATATCAGAAATAAAAAACTATTTTTTAAAATTTTATTACAAAATAATTAATATAATTGCAAATGTATTTTTGTTACCGAATTAAAAAATCCTATTCAAAATTAGAAACTTTTTACAGAAATTCGCTAGATCTTATTGTTTATATCTAAATATAGTAAATAAAAATCCACGGCGATAAGGAAGAATGAAGAAACATTCTCAAACGAGGCAGCCGGCTGAAGGATGTGTTAAATAATAGATTAGTCTTATTTATGATTCCAATAAGAAATTCTAGACACATTATGCAAATCCGTGATACCCTCGGCAAAAAGTAGAAAATCGCCGATTGTAAATCATAGACGAATCATACAAGAAAATGTACTCGTTTAAAGAACTCCGTCAAGTACAGATGTGGAAACAGTGCAGATTTTGCAAGGCATTTTTAATAGAGTGTTGAATATGCATCGAGTATAATTTTTAAATCAGTGAATTTGTAATTTGAACAAATAGTGATTTTTGGTAGGCGGAAAAGGGCGGCACAATAACTACCATGATATTTCTTTGGTGTATTGGTATATTTTTTTTTGCCCTCGTGATCTTCCATTTTGTAACTCGGAAATTGTTGAGAAGGGGAAGATTGTTATCCAAAATAGCAGGTCCACCGGCATATCCCATTTTGGGAAATGCATTGACATTTAATTTATGCACTATGCGTGAGTATTTGTTGTATATTTTATTACTTGAGTGTACTGCAACGGGATTGATATCATTCGAACGTAGTTGCATGATTTTTGTATAAACTAAAATGTTTTAAATTCCTTAAGCTGCTTTATATTTCTTGTTACATAATTGCATATTTTTAATTTTAAAAGACTGTATCAATAAAAAAAATGCTGATGAAATTGGTATGCGAATATCCGATCATTTATTTTATTAATAGACAAGATTTTTAATTTTGTTTGTAATATGAATATCTCGATGCACAAAGCAAAAAATGTAATTTAAATGGTGATTAACCTTAGATGAATTTTGGACGATTGGTCGTGGATACATGAAGCAATATTATCCAATTACAAGATTCTGGTTCCTGCATTCTGCAATGATTAGTGCTGCTCATCCAGACGATATGGAGGTTATACATATAATTATTTTTAAAATTTAATTTGATCAAATTCAAGTCTTCTACATTTTTCTTTAATTTCTTAATAGATTCTTCTTACAAGTCAAAAGGTCATTCAAAAGGGTTATGTCTACGATTATCTTCAACCCTGGCTAAAAACTGGATTACTAACAAGCACAAGTACGTAAAGCAGATCTATTTATCTATAGCACACTTATATATTTATCTATATAGGAAGTATTTATAAAAACAGCGAGAAACACTAGGTAAAAAACAATTCAATTACTGTTAACTAACAAAGCTGTCAGTGATAACAGAAGTTATGTGGTAACTATTCACGCTTTTAATTATTTTTTAAATGAGTTTATAATTACGTAGTAATAAAAAAAGTATTAAAACTAAATCTAACTACGATGTTAAATATTATTAAAATATATATCAAATTGTTATTGGGAGTTCACAAATTTATACGATGAACGTTTTTTTAATGCGAAGTTAAAAATTTTATATTTATTTTAGTTTTTAGTATTTAGTTCTGTAAGGATTGTGCCAACCGATGTACAAATAAATTTTCATAGCAAAATATTGTAAAACATACTCTATTATGTGAAATTTTCTTAGGTGATAAATGGCGTCAGAGGAGAAAAATTTTAACGCCTGCATTTCATTTTGGTATTTTGAAAAAGTATCTGGATGTTACAAATGAACAAGGAAAGAAGTTCATTGAGGATCTTAAGAGCGAAGGAGACGAAACTGTCAAAAGTCTGATACCGTTTTGTTCAAATTATACCCTGAACATTATTTGCGGTAAAATATTAACTTAAGCTAAGATCGATTATCTTCTTCACTTTTATAATTTTTTTATTTTATGTTTTGGTTTTTAGAATCAATAATGGGAGTTGCTTTGGACAAAATGGATGAAAAAATTGTTGCTGAATATAAACAAGCAATACACAATATGGGCACAATTGTACTCTACAGGTATAAACTAAAAGTAATGTAATTAATAAAAAGAGTTACATTTAAAATTAAAAAAAATCTGAATTTTAAGACTCTCTAGGCCGCATATAGTAGACTGGATGTTACCCTTTATACCAAAGATTGGTAGTATGCACCGTAATGCCCTAAAAGTTCTTCATGGTTTCACTAAACAGGTAATGTAATAATGATGTACAATTTATTATGCAGTAACTCTGATTTTTCACCTCAGGTCATAAGTGAACGACGGGAATTCCATAAAAGCACGGGTGACAAATACTTAATTGAATTCACTGATGACTCGGAAGAAACCGTATATCATGATTACCAAATAGGTAATTATAAGTTAAACATTGTTTATTTGATTGCGCATTCTTTATATACGTTGTAGGGGGCCTTGGGTTTTTTTTTCAATAAAAAAATAAATTGTCTGTTGATTTTCTAATATATAATGGCTTTTACACAGAGAATTTTCGATTACAAATTGCCCCCAAAATTGGGCTAATCGCAGGACAATGTGATTTTCTAGATAATATTTAGACTCTTTTAGAATAATATTTACTCTAATTGAGTAATTTTTACACTAATTTCGAGTAAATTTTACCCAGAAAATCGCGTTGTCCTGCGATTAGTCTAATTTAGGGGGTAATTTTTACTCGAAAATTCTCCCCGTGTATTAAAACGTAAATTTAGCTCGCCCTTATATAGTGGCGGCTGAGCTAGTTTCGCACGCCACCGTCGCGGTTGTTAAGTGGGTTTTAACCCTAACTTTACTTGCGGGCGCGAATTTTCCCGTAACCCCAGTCTCAGAACCGAAATTTCGACAACTCCAATGGCCGTGGATTACACGTAGGCTGAGTTCTTTTAACAATCTAGCCATTACAAATTTTATATTTTATAAGCTACCCAAAATAAAGTTTCTACAATGTCATTTTTCGAATTTGAAACTTAGGCGGACGTAAAAAACGATTGGCAATGCTTGATCTTCTGCTGGTCGCCGAGAAAAGAGGTTTAATAGATAGCGAAGGTGTTCAAGAGGAAGTCGATACTTTCGCGTTCGAAGTGAGTGTCCAGAATAAGTTTCTACTTTTAACCCTTTGAAGCACACATTTTTCTATTGGCTATTTTTGCCCGAAAAATCTTACTCGGGGGTTTTTGGGGTCGCTGAATCTGCAACTAGAATTTTCATTTTTCAAAATCCAAGATGGCGAATTCAAAATGGCGAATCAAAAAATTTTTTAAATTTGAAAAAATGAAACTTCTAATTGCAGATTCGTATTCAGCGACCCCAAAAACCTTTAGGTATGAATTTTCATGAAAATCGAATCATAAATAAGCTGGGAAATGATTTTTTTTTGCTGTTTGTTTATTTATGACAATTTAACAATTTATGTTCAGTAGTATTCTAGGGAAACATCTTAGGTGTCAGAAAAGCTTGGAACCATCTATAAATAATAAAAATTAAAAGTTTTACGAATAAAAATAGCGGATAAAAAAGGTGGTACAACGTATGTACCGCTGTGCTTCAAAGGGTTAAAAATACTATATATTCATTTTCTTATTAATCTTTTTGAGGGCCACGATACATCCGGCATGTCCTTAACATTTACGCTGTTGTTATTGGCAGAAAATAAGGAGATACAGGTAAATTGTGCAATAAAAGTATCCTGATTCCACTTTGAAAGCAAGGCTTGGTTTTAGGATCGATTAAGAACAGAAATAACTGAGATGCTAGACAAAAACGGCGGCGAATTCGCAGCTTCGGACATTCAGGGGCTAAACTACCTTGACAGGTGTCTTAAAGAGTCACTTAGACTCCTGCCACCAGTTGCGACGCTGATGAGGTACACCAAGGAAGAATTGCAACTAAGTAAATGTTTCTAGTCTTATTAAATTCTAACAAAAGACGTACAGTAAATTTAACGAATTCTTGCAGAGAATGCACTTGTACCTGCCGATTCGCACATTCTTATCCACTTTTGGGATACGCACAGAGACGCGAATTTCTGGCCTGATCCCGACAAATTTGATCCTGATAGATTCCTTCCGGAGAACTGTAAGGATCGTCATCCTTTTGCTTACATACCCTTCAGTGCAGGACCTCGCAATTGCATTGGTAACTATACATACATCCTAAATAATTTTTACAACAAATTGAAGTAATGATTGGAATGAACGATATTGCAGGTCAAAAATTCGCTTTGATGGAGTTGAAAATCTTAATTAGTAGGATTCTGTACGATTTCTACCTCGAACCGATTGATTTTACGAAAGATATGAGACTGATCGCCGATATTATTTTGCGACCTGTAGACCCTGTTCATTTAAAGTTTGTTCGAATATATAGATAGAATCAAAATGTACATTAAATAATTAATGCGTACTGTTGTGATTTTTTTATTTTTATCAAATAAAAATGCTAATTAGTTTAATCGGCCTTCTTATAATTCACTTGCAAGTGAAAGTACATGCACTTGACAAATTTAAAAATCTTATAAATTAATCGCAATAATTTGCACCCCAAATCATTGAAATCCAACATTCCGTCACCTTATACTCTATTTCCTCCGATCAGTATTGTTGACCTTTCCACGGTAAGAAGACGTGTAAGAAGAATAAACGACTAACCTGTAATGCCTGGCGGGGCCGTGATAGGTGTTGTGCGCATATCCGCTGCTGGAGCTGAACTCGTACTCCGGTCCCAGGTACGCCGAGCCCCTGTTGGATCCCGAGTCCCCGGCCGGCATCGTCCACCACCTCGTCGCCGTCTCGTCCTCGTGGAAGGGTTGATTGGCTATCCTGGCCGGCTGGCACCTCGGGTGAATCGGCGAGACGTTCGACAGCCGGACGTCGTAGTCCATGGTGATGCTGGCGAGCATCGCGCCGATGTTGCAGATCACCAGCTCGATTATGCCCAGCTTCGGCTTCTTGGCGTCGCCGTTGTAGAGGCTCGGCATCGGGATCGGCATCGGCATGATGTAGGGCCCGGTCAGGCCCGGCTTCAGCGGATACTCCGGCGAGGTCAGGGAGACGTTCGCGTTCGTCGACGGCGTCGGCGACGTCCACTCGGTGACGTTACCGCTGCTGCCGCCGCCGCTCGTCAGCTGGTCGCTCGCCAGCAGCGTGTAATCTGCGAGGAGGTTCGGCTGTCAAATTTGGGGGCTTCTTCCGTTTTTGCGAGGGTTGCTTTTGGCTTGGTTTTGATTTTTTAGAGAGGTCGCTCGAAAGGTTACACTCTAAGTTTTAGTACTGATGGTGAAGCGGCGCTGATGGGATTGTTATGCTGTTAATGGGACCAGTGGGTATGACTTTTTTTTTTCAGGAAAGCGCCTTTAATTTTAGTTATTTAAATAGTGATACGTCGTGAAAAATTAGAGTGTAACCGAATGTGAATGTTGCAGTTAAATATATATATTTTAAACTTTTTATTTATTTAAGAATTCGCTTTATGTTTAAAGACTCAAAATATAGCTAACCTTTATTTTATGAAATAATGAAGAAGAATAAGATCAGTGATAAACGTCAGCGATAAACGTTTAAATTCCAAGTAAACCAGTTTGTGGTTTTGTATTTTTACAGTATTTATCTATAAATTTTATTTTATTTACTTTCAAAGAAGATAAAATTAAGGAGGTTCCTGAATTTTCTCGTAACTTCGGTTATAGCTTTTCTAATGTGAAGGGGAATACGTACGAATGTACGTAATGTGATGGGACTTACAAAATATACATATCCGGAAGTTAAAATAAAGTTCGTAACAAGACCTCCTTGTACTTTGCAAATTGGAAATTCTCATCCAGCATGTTGAAATACTATTTTACAGAATAGTGCCTAAAAAAAAAATAAAAAAAAAAATAAAAAAACTAGTATTTAAATTTTCTATTTCCGGAAACATTTTTTTTCAGCAAGTAAAACACATACTACAGTGTACTTTGAATGATCCAATTGAACGATATTAGCATTCATAAAACAAGTTATGTACTTTATAAAAAAAATATGCATTTATTAATGTAAATGCATCGATATTTTACAAAAAAATTGTTTACTTGTCTCAAGGTTTTAAACTTAAATCGTTTTCTTACGATTTTATAAATCTATGTATTTATACTTAGAAAAAAGAAAGCATAGCTTCACTTTAAATTGCAGACGAGATAAATAAAAAGTTTAAAATTTGTATGATATTTCAAGTATTACTCCAAACAGAAACATAATAATAAAATCATTTTTTTTCACTTTCACTGACACTGATTAAAAAGACACAAATGATACTTTTATGACTAAATTTAAATAATCAGCGTGCGAATCTCTTAAATCCAATTGATTTTGGATCTTTGCACGTAGTATTTTTACCGTTTAGAAAAAAAAAAATTAGAAGAAAATGTTTTTCGACCACTTGATCCTATAAATCTAATTCACCTTACCTTGATTACCTTTCGACGTCTTCTACACACGTTTTTCACGTTCCTATCATTCTATGCGTGAATGTATCTATCACTATCTATGAATTGTATTTAATATATGTATGTATGCACAGACGCATGCGACGATCATCGAAAATGCTCGCGATGTAACAAGAGAAGATGTTCAAGGATGAGAAGTGTTAGGGACTTTTCGATTCGCAAGCTTTACATAACACAGGAAAAGATAGCACGAATTCGTTTTTTTTTCATTGTTACATTTTTCTTTTCTGGTGGAGACGTTTTTTTTCTACCTTTGCATTCATTGCTTTTGTAAATTATGTTTGAAAAATTGTGTTAAATTTGTTAAAACAGACTTTCGTTCTTCAAAGCGTTAATCACATTTTTCATTAGTGATAATGAATAGAATGCTAGCTTAAAAAAGTCAACTGATGGTTGCAAAGTGCAAGTTCCATTATTGCTGCTGATTAAAGTATAAATTCATTGCTGTGAAATGTGTAATTTGCGAAAACGGTAATTAGATTCATTGAAAAAGTTGTTTATTATTATTTTGGTCAATGAATGAACATATTTGTTTGATCCATGCAATTACAAAGAGTAGATACTTAAAAGCAATTACAAGCATTCTAAAAACAAACGAATTCTAACTACAGATTGTACATACATATATATTGTGACAATGTTTATTTAATACACATAAAATAAAGGATTAACAGGAAAAAAAAAACAAGGAATTTTAAGGATCACTACGGAAAAAACATGCTGGGGAATTTCATTTTACGCTCGATGCTTATCAATCTCAAAGTCAATCCGTCGTCTTATTAATAAAGTTTAGTAATTATTCGCCAATGTTAATTGGTCTGATTATTTTTAGTATATTCATTAACAGGTTAGATTATTAAGTACGAATTAACGCCCGAGATAAGCCGAGCGTAAAAAGAACAAAATCAAAGTAATCCACAACAAAAAATAATAATTCAACGTGTCCAACTCAAAAAATGATTTTATTGAAAAAAATTTTTCTATTTCTAAATACATTTGTGTATGTATGTGCATATAGCAGTGGTGTAAAATAAAACTGACGATTCTTAATTAATTTTTGCAGCTAAAAAAAACGAACAAGAAGAAGGAAATCTCTACGTTCTTTACAGTACGAAATTGTCGACTGGACTATATATATAGCACAATGTATATAATAATAATAATATGCATAACGAGAACACTTTCTGTCTTTGTAATAATAATATTGAACTTTTGAATGGAAATGCATATTTACATGATTATAGTCTGTTTACTTTTGTTGGCATAAATTTTTTCGAAATTTTTGAACTTTTGCGTCCAACGGCTCGAAAGTTAGCTCTGTTTTTTGTTAGAGTGTTATGTACTTGGACTTTTTAATGGAAATAATAAAAGAACCAACACCAGATAGACCGCATTTGCACTTGTCGCTATCATTATTATTAATATTATTAATATTATTATTAATATTATTATAATTATTGTTACTATTATTATAATATTATCATTGATGTCATTCATTACTTTATTTTACTGTTACTTGAGTTGATCAATTTCGTTTCCAGGAAGTCAACAGTAACTAATTCATTAAATTGTTTAATAGCTTTTTCACATCTAAAGTGCTCGCAGGTCTAACTCAAGAATCGAAAATAGTAGCAGAGAAATAAGTGAAAAGGCAAGCTTTCTAATTCTAAACAAACATTTTCTAACCTTAGTTTAAAATCACTCAATATAAAAATATATATATATATTTAAAAAAAGGGTATGTCGATAGATAAAATATTTTCATCAAATGTACATGACTTCAGTATTTAATTAAACTTATGTGCGAAAAAAACTGCATGATTTCAATGCACAATTTTAATTCACGAAAAAATGCTCATTTAGAAGTGAGAAGCTCATTTGAGGAACAGTAAAAGGCAGAAAAAATACACAAGAGTCAGAAAAGCCAGTGGCCGAGTTTCTGTCGACAGAGATTATAGCGGCCGTTGCGCCATACGTATTTTTCGTAATTGTATCACTTGAGACGAAAGAAAACTTACACGTACAAAATAATCAAAAAAATAATGGTCCCTCACCAATTTCTTTTTCCTCGTTTAATATACGATGCGCAACAAAATCTACATACACACAATAGAGAGAAGAAGAGAGATTAAAAAAAAAGACACATCATTTTCGACTTTTTCTCTGTTTCAACATGTTCGCATTCTCGATTCTCGGAAGAAATTCAAATTTCATTTGCTATATAAAATAAAACGTGTATTTATACTATAGGCACTTATAAGTGTAAGAACTAAAATGAGTGGAGCGATGAACGGCAATATAAATAATAAATGTGAAAATTGTAATATTTAACACGCTACGCTAAAAACGTGTCCACCTATTGCGCGTTCCTCGTTGGGAAGACATTGTATATATATAAATTGATAATGGCGCTTGTTTTTTCGAATATTTTTCATTTTTTTCTCTTACTTACGGGCTAGTCTAAGTTAAAGCTCTTCGCATGCCAATAACTAGTAGATTTAAATTTATTAAAATTCATTCGCTGTTTCAATGGTTGTTTGACTTCTTTAGGATTCTAGTAATCCTTTATCGAGAAGACAAGCAAAGGGAAAGTGGCCAGAAGGAGGTTATAGAAGAACACCTTCCTTTAACGATGAGCATGCACTAATACTAATCACATGAGCAACAAAGACGCCTCTGATCATATTTCTATATTATAAGATATATTTAAAAAATATTAACATTTAAATTCTTAACCGTAAATAAAAAGAATGATAAAGTAATTAGTATAAAACATTACTATGAGAACAACATTTAAAATTGATTATTTATTTTTAAAATTCTTATAAAATGTTGAAATGTCGGTTGCGCTTAAATACTTGTATTGCGTTTAAAATATTTTTATTTTGTTTTTTCACATATCACTTAACAAAAAAAATATTTAAAAACAAATTTAAAACAAACAGAAATGATCTGAGGCTCCTTCGTACATTAAAAAAGTATTCACTGCCTTCGAGGATGCACAATATTCAAATGATTCTACTGAATAACTACCCTTAAAGAGAAATTATAAGAATATAATAATAACTTATAATGTTAACGAAAAGAAATGTGCTGCATAACCATAATTACGACTTACGGGGGACGTGGATATTCTCCTCAGAAAGGCCTGCGATGAATAAAAAAAAAGCATTTGCTCACTATACAGAGTAACTTGAAGACACGCTGCAGTCGTTGTTTTAATTTTTTAAGGATTTTTACACTATCAGGAATCTGGAGTAATTCATTACAAAAGCATTCGTGAATTGCAATCATCAGATAGTAACTATAAAGGATACGCGCAAAATTTATGCGCTGGAATTCGTACGAAGATACTTAAACGTTAGGACTAGTCTAGTTTAATAAGTAACCTAATTTTAATTGTAATTTTGAAATGCTTTGATTGATTAGTAGATTGCTCTCTTATCTTTAGGCCATAATGAGAAATAATTTCTTAATAAGTACAATCTACAGTAAAAAATTTGAATAATATTTAGTTATAAGAAAATTTATAATGTCTAAAAATGACTAATGTATCCGAATTTTCACGACAAGGTGAAGTCTTCTGGAATAAATTAATCCAGTATCCTTAATTTTATAGCCTCGCACAAAAACCTAATAAGCCTATAACTTGTTATCAATCTTTATAAAAACTTTCACTTTTACGCAAAAATATTTACTTACTTTAAACCGAATAAAGTAATTGTTAAATTAAAAAACTTTGTTTCCCACATAATCTATTACAACTAGCACCATTATGTGTAGAAACAATGATTTTACAATTGAATTTTTCTTCTAAAAAAGTAAAAACTCTTCATAAAGATCGTCAAAAATATGAAATTCCCTTGATTAAATAATAAAAAGGCAGATTTTCTGATATAAACGCGCCTCTATACAGTATATCAACAGTAAATAATGAGCAGACTGTTCAGGAAGAAAAGGAAATTTTTAAAAAGATGCAATTTTCTTGAAGAAAATTTCTTATAAAAAATTTTTCAATTATTCTTAAGACTAAATACTTTGATACTTAAAACATAAATTTGGAATGTTAAGAATAAAAGGCAAAACCAAGTCTAAATGAACAGTCCAGGCGGAAATTGAAATTGTCTATATTACCAACAATTGAACTTTGCATTTTAAAAATTTGATTAATATACTAAATGAAATCTTTAATTAAAAAATGAAATAATAGTATAAATAGCTCTAAAAAAATTGAAATAAATATCGTAAAATTAAACTGCTGGCAAACCGACAAAGTTATCCAAATCCTCAATTCTTTTTTACTGTGACACTGCAATTTTTTCGAAAGAACTTTTTAGCTGATTGAATCTTGGGTTTGGCGAACGAGCCTAACACCGTATGATTATTGTTGGCGCCCTCGGAGGCACGCCTAGTTCCAATAATTCTCGGCTCCTCCCCACTTCCTCGCGGCAGCCGCGTGTCGTCCTCGTTTTTCGCGCGCACCTCATCCTCGATCAAGTCCTCGGTGTCGTCGTCGCTTCCGTAATTATCGTTATCGCTAAAGTTATTACACCTCTCGTGCGTCTTCGTGAAATCGAGGTCCTGCAGAAGCTTGAGGTCGTTTATGTGCGAGCGGACAAAGGAACCGTCGTCGGCCGACTGCTCGGAGTCGAGATTGCAGAGTTCGGACTCGAGGTTTTCGAAATCGATGCCCTCGCGCGAGTTTGCCGTAAGGAAGCTTGGGGTCGTTGACACCGTCTGCTGCCTTTCGAACCTCGGCAAACTTATACTGTCTTGGAGCACACTGTACTCCACCTTAACGCTGTTGTTGCTTTTATCGTCCAGCGTGTCCCTACTGCCCCAAGCTTTCACTCGACTGAACACTCTGAGTGGGCTCTTGGAGATCCTTGACTTGTGCGCGACAGAATTCTCGGGGCTCGACTCCAAGCCATCCGAGTCGTTGATCTTAATGGTAACAGTCGTCGAGTTCTTGCGCTCGTTGTTGAGCGAGCTCTTTCTTGAGCCCGACGGCGAGCGGAAGAATTCCGCCAGCGACGTCAACCTCGACTCCGAGCTGTCCCTCCTCTTACTATTATTATTAGCGCCGACGTTATTGTTAATTACGTGGGAGGACGAGTCCTTAGATTTGCTGCGCTCGCGCCTCTTAGTTTTTCGGACGCAGCCGACGACGAATCCCGACGACGAGGAATCGTCCTCCTCGTCGTTGAAGTCCTCTAAGTGGTCGACCGATGCGACGCCTATGCTAACGCCGTCGTTCGGCGTGTCAACGAGATCGTTCGCCGAGGAGTAGAGCTTTTTCGCGTCGCTCTTGCGGACGTTACCTATTTCCTGGAGTAGAGGCGTGCGATGATGCGGATGGTGTCCAGCAGCAGCAGTGTTGGCCGCCGCCGCAACCAGCAGGGCTGTACGAAGCGGCGTCTTTTCGAGATCGGGTGCGGAGCGAGACCAGCGCTTGCCGCCGACCACCGTGGCGGTGGCACCACCCACGCCGATGCCGCCGATTCCCGGGCAACCGGCGGGTGAACTGGGCGAGCAGGCCGACGAGATAATGGCGCCGCGCTCGCGCTGGTGGAGCGTCGACGGGCCCCAGGTCTTACCCTTTACACCGTCGGCAGGCACTAGAGGCGTCGTCGTTGGTCCACAGTCGGTTGCCAGGAGTCGAGATTTTTCAGCGTTTGGAGGTTTTTTTTTTTGGATTTGGTGAGAGAAGAAGGGAGAGACAGTGTGCGTTTGTTGCAACCGGAACAAAAGAGAACAGAAAACAAAAGAAAACGACACTGGACTACTGTAGGCTACTTTGTGCTGCTTATGAAGTAGTAATAATAATTAAAACTTGATAGAGAGAAGATGCTAATTAAAGAAACAAAACAGACTAGAGGACTTGCTTAGTGATGCGATCGCTTTATTGGCAATTTTAGTGAATGAGATTTACTCTGCAAGTAGTCTTTGTTTCTGGCGGCATTTGTATCGCAATGTAACTGTAAATGGCTTTTGTTACCTATGCTTTATTGAATAATATTAGGGTTATTAATCTTTTTCAATAAATTTAATTAAAGTTAAATTTTAAAGGGAATGATGGTTAAAAAAAGTAAAAAAAAATATAGATAAACCAAATTTTTGCAAAATAACAATGACAAAATGACAAAATAAAAATAAAAACATTTTCAACTTTTGATTTATCTACGAAACCCTTCTTGCAATCACAATTCAAAGACTACTTGTAAAACATCCACATGTAAAATTGGACAGAAAAATAGTAATAATACATTGTTGAAATGTATATTCATATCATAAAAGACAATAAACAAATATTGAATTTTCACACCATGCCACTTGAACAAGACTAAATAAATAAAAGATAAAACTGATACGTGTCAGATTCAATCACATCTACTAAGCACGAACAATACTGCCGCTCAATGATAATAATAAATGTAAATCAATCAAACTTTAATAAATTAAGAATGATAAGAAGAAGTACTTTACTGTGATCTTATCTGTGATGCAGTCACCAACTGAGGTAGCTTATTTTTGTTTCATTTTATCTAGTAATGTTTGCTTCGACAGATTGTGACTCTCACTTCCCACGGCAGCACTGAATTTCTCGGTTTTTTTTCTTAAAACTATTTAAAAAAAATGCTTGGTTTTGTTTGCTTACAGGCTATCGCTCGCAGGCGCGTAATGCTCGGAGAACCTGGTGGACTATTCGACCGCGAGGGATTGCGACTTTTAACTCGATCAGGGGCAGTGTGTTGTACCGTTATAGTGTGTCGGAAATCTAAAAAGCAGATTGTACATTTAACAAAATTATCATTAGCTGCTTAAATCGTACAAAATGAAAAGTAATTTATTATTATTTACCTGATGGTGCACTAATATTGCTTCCCGGTTCCTTCTTGTTAAGTTTTAATCTAGATTTCTTGAATTTTCCGCGCCTTTTGTTTGGTGTTGGGGTGTTTTGCTGTTGGATAATCATGACCGTCAGTTCACGTTCTAAAAGATCAATCTCACGAGCAGCCAGTTCTTGTTCACGTTGTCTTAAATTTTCTTCATGTTGCCTTTGCTGAACCTGGGCTTTTGTCAGTTCCTCTTCTCTGCAGCGCAATTCCTGTGATAATAAAATTTAATTTCAAGTATTGTTCAATCATTGTTTAACTTGTAAGGTAAAAATACATTTCTAAACAAAAAACCCATTATTAAAAACGGAGATGCTTCATGTACCGTATCCACACAGTCATAAAACAAAAAAACATCCTAAAATATTTTTGACAAACTTTCAAACTATTCTTGGATGAACTACGTTTCTAGAAAATGCATTCTGATAAAATTTTAGAAAGTACTTCACATGCAACCTGAATGTGAAAATATAAAAAACTGCAAAAGATTGATAAAGAATAAAAAAAATGTGTTAAAAGTGTTACAATAGAAGAAAAATCACATTTGATATTCAATTCCAGAAAATGTGCCTATTTCTTACCTCTTCTAGCGAACGGCATGCCTTTGCATTTGCATTTGGAAAAATGACAATAGTTACAATTTTGTTCAGATTTAAATATTATAGATTGATGTTTTTTATATATAAATAATTCATTGCCTTTCCTCAATAACGTAATTAATGAGATTTGTTAATTAGAATTAGTGAGAGATACTCTTTTTCACTTGAAAAGTTTTTTTTATTTGTTTAAAGAAAGGACATGAAATGCAAAAATCGTTAACAAACGCAATATTTTACATACCTTTTCTTTCATACGCAACCCATGAAGAACTTGTTCGATTTCCAGCCTCCAGTCTTCCTGCATTGTGTGAAAGGACTCGTGAGGAGTCGCTGCGAATGCGCTTCTCACTTCATCCAAGGCAATGAGGATTTCAGCAAAGCCTGGCCTTGCATGACTATCAGAAGCCCAACAAGCTGACGCATAAATAATTAGTTAGTAAGATATTAAATTTCCACTGTGCAATAATTTTACTCATTTTAGGTTTGACAATCATACCTTCCATAAGACACCTCCACGGTTGAGGGCAAGTTGATGGAATTGGTAAAGTTAATTTATTTACAGCTACTCCGTATGCTACAGCTAATGCATCAATTCCCTTGTAAGGTGTTTCTCCAGTCAAAAGTTCCCATAAAAGTACGCCATAACTAAAAATGAATATTGATTTTTTAATAAATGTAATATCAGGTTTATATAGGTACTTCAAAAAATAATTTATACCTCCAAACGTCGCTGGCTTTGCTGAATGTACTCTTTTTAATGACTTCTGGAGCCATCCATGCATATGTTCCAGCAGCCGACATACGAGTCGTTTTGTACACTTCTCGCGCCAAACCGAAATCCGTGATTTTCAGAGTTTTGTATTGAAAATCATCGTTTTCAATTGGCTCACTCAATAGCACTGAAAAAAGAATCAATTAATTAAACGTATTCTTTTATAATTTTACATTAATCTTCATTGAACAAGACACAAAGAAAACTTCCGTATCAAAAGGTAATGAAAAATATAAAAAAAAAGGTGATGAAATAAAAATATATTTGAGTTATGAGTATTAAAATGATGTACGAAAGGGATCTCTGTATACTAGACAATTTAAATATAATCGTATGTTAACTTCATAATATGCTATATGCATACAACTATGATCAAAGTTTACACTCACCATTAGAACTCTTAAGATCCCTATGTATGAGACTAATGGGCGCCTTGTTATGTAGATAGTCCATACCTCGAGCAATTTGTATTGCCCAATCGACGAGTACGTCAGGCCTGATTTTTCGACCGCTCAGTACCCTATTCAGGCTACCACCCCGCGCGTATTCCATCACTAGGCACATGTTTGGCATCTTCAGGCAAACGCCTTCTAGCTGTACAATATTTTCATGTTTAAGCAGCCAGAATAGCTTTGCCTCTTGGCGAACATTCTGAAGCGTCACGCTCGGTTCTTCGTCTGGATCCTGACGTGCCGCTTTTACCGCTACTTCTTTTTTATTCCAGAAGCCTCTGCGAATTTTAATTCATAAATTTTTAAAATATCACAAAAAAATAGAAATGCTTTGAATCATTGATTTGAATTTATTACTTTAAAAATTGAAATACATAATGATTGATAAGTGTAATTCGTAATGATAAAACAATTAATTTTTATCTACTAGATTTATTAAAAGATAAAAATTGTGATAGTTTTAGCTACGTTTTGTGTAGTTACACATTAAAAGGTTTAAGTACTTTCAGTTCTGAGAATAATGAAAATGAAATACGTTACTCACCGATAGACTTTACCAAATCCGCCGACACCAATGACTTCTTCTAACTTTAATTCTTCAAAATCGATTTCTACAGGTTGCACTTGTTCAATCACCGAAGAGACCCTGTCGATCGTTACCGATTCAGCAACAAAGTTAGCTGGGAAGATACCCACTTTGCCTCTAATTTTTCCAGTCCACCAACCCTCATCCCCTGATATCTTTGAGTCTTTTGACAAAACCTATCAAACAAACCAGATTAAGAGTATTTTTCTCCTAGACATGTTCATAAATAGTTGTTTGAGATAAACTGCTTACCTCCACGGTTTCTCCTCTCTGCAGCGAGAGTTCGTCCTCGCCCTGTGCAACATAGTCGTACAGTGCAGTGAACAGAGTGAGGCTGTCGTGCCTCGATTGGGAGGACAGCGTACCGTGTGAGGGACTAGTTTGCTGCGACAGCGTTCGCGCGGTACCACCGCTGTGTGTGTCGGAGACGCTGCTATCCGACATGTTACTCGACGTCCTCGTGTAACTGTAATTTTGGCCACTAAAAATATTAACAGAATTTTAATGCCGCTGTAATTATGTTTTAATGACAGTTTCTGAACAAAACTATAACCATGATTGATTTTGATGCTTATCAACAGTTTATCTAATATAAGTCAATTTGGCCATTAATCATAAGGTAGAGGAGTGATTTAATAAGTTGTTAATTTAATAAATAAATAAATAAATGTTTATATAACAGAAATGGTTACATTTTTATTTCATTAAATAATAGTTAAGTAAATGTTTTGATATCTTCAAAAGTTATAATAGGAATTAATGTTTATCTAGGTTTGTTCAGATTAAAGATTGTGTGAAAAACCTTGTTGTAAATATTAATAGTAAATATTTAAAATAATAAAAAAGTTTCATTAAATGAAAATACAATATCAACAACAAGGTAGGTTTTTTACTAAAAAAAACTATAAACTATTCTATTCACCCAATGGACTGATTGTTTGTTCTGCTTGTGTGGTGGTACCTTGGTGAAAAGTTGCCGGCATTGGAAGAGTTTGACTGTGTCGAGCCATTCTCTGAATATAATAAATAGCGCTCGTTCCGAAGACGAGCATCTGGTTGTCCAGGGTCCATCAAGGTAGACAAGCCTCTCGCTGATAGCCCAGCTGGAGGCATATGGCCTAATACACTTAAAGGACCTAAGGATAACATAAGGCAATGTTAATATAACTGTACTTATTTCTATTCTAACCTTAAAATTTGATCAGTCTTAAGACAGAGTGTTTTTATAAATTACCTAAAGTAACAATTTCTTCTCAAAACCTTATCTTCTTATCAACTTACAACTTATGGTTGTATTTTGATTGAGCATCAAGGAAGGATTCATCCTTTGATTGATCCCTTGATCCTCTATTTAATTTTGACAATCATTGGAGCCCTTGGCAGTGTTAAAATAGAGTGGTGTTTTTTGATATGGCCTCATTTAAATGCCACCTGAAATATAGGATTTACCAATAAAACATTTCATATTTCTTTTTATCAACATAAAGAACCATCTTTTTATTTACTTGCCAGTGTAAAAATAGAATCTACAACTTATATTATTATTAAAATCAACAGATATTATAAAATGTAAAAAGTATATAAAACTTTTTTTATAAGTGACAAAAAAGAAATATTATATATACTTGTGCCTATATATACTTTATTACAGGTATAGAATAATAATCTTATGGATATCTGATGAAAATAATTTGAAGTTCTTTTTTTAAATGTAATAAAATTTCAACCTTTTAAAGGTAATCTATATCTAATTCATTGATTAAGGGCAATAAAGGATAATTAATAAGCACATTTTCTAAATATAAATAAAGTATACCCTCTCGTGATAAAATACTTCATTTAATAAAATACTGTATCTAAAAATAATAAAAATAATTTCAGTATAAAAAAGCTTACTGCTAGAATTAAAATTAAATTTAATGAAATGAAAAGAGAAAGCTTCATCTAAGTAAAGCAAGAACTATATTACACTCTCGTTTCTTTGAAGTCTTAAATTATGCATGTTTCGCAAAAGAGAATGATATATTGTTGTAAATAAACTGCAATTATGCAAACCCAACATGTAAGAACTTGGGCTTGCTATAATCACCTATTTCCACTAAAGCTTGTGCAAACTAACTCATAGCGACAGTTCCACTCATCTTAAGTTTTACCAACAAATATTACCACTCAAGAGGGAATCCAGATTCTACTAAAGCTAAATCTACCAGCTTATAATGTCATCAACACAAGCTATCCAAAGAGAAAAACAGGCTGGAGGTTTCGCAAGCTTACCCAGGCGAGGCGTGGACGAGTCCCCAGGTGACGGCGTCGAGGACCGGCGGCCTCATCCCGCTCCAGGTGTCTTCTACATGTAGCCGACGTAGCTGTGACAGGGCTCCTTTCAACGTGTACAAACTCTCACTTTCTCCTCCTCCTGCTGCTGCTGCTTGCGGTGTTTACGTGTGTGACTGTATATAAAAGGGAAAGAGGAGAGTTTTTTCTCGCCGCGGGCCGCGCCTCCCCTCGAAAACCTTCTCCTCACGTTCGTCCTTCTCGTCGGAGCTACACGTCGGTTGGCCGATGCTCGCGAGCGCCGAGAGCCTCTTCCTCTCTCGCTCGCGAATCGACCAATTTATTTACTTGTTTATTTATTTATCTACGCGCACTCTAGAGCGAACAAGCCAGACTCGGCTGTGCGACAGAGAGAGAAAGAGGAGAGAGAGGGAGAGCATATACGTGCGCACGTACAGACACGCAGCCACACAGACATGCCACCTACACGTAGGAACGTACGGTGTGCGCTTTTTTCTCTTTCGGGATGGTGCACGATTAATTGATGCACTTGTTCTCGTTCTACCCTCAAGCTAACCTCCGCGCCATGTTTGCTCGAGTCAAGGAGTAGCTGAAGGGGCAACGAAAGGGCCAGAGAGATCGCGCGCACACGCGACTACTCCTGGACGTAGGCTCCTGGAGTATTGGTGCGCGGAGCGAATACGCGAGCCGCCGCGGGGACGACACACACCGATGAGACGAGGAGAGAGACACAACAGACGGAAAAAACGACCGACGCGCCGCCCGCCACCGGAGAGCCGATCGAGGTATTACGGACCGTCAGTTTTTTATCGCGTTTTGTGACCGCCGCCTGCCGCGAGCAGTCCCTGCTTTATCTACTGATTTTAGATTTTTTATTGTTGCTACTGCAGTATCATGCATTGTTAACTTTGCATATTATACTGCCAATACGAATAAGAATTTCAAGTACAAAGTTTTGTGATTCAAACTTTAGGTGATTCAAAATTCTTTTGTAATTATAACGGTTCGAGATAAAATTATTCTTGTTGGGAATTCAAAAACTTGATTTCATATCTTTAACCGACTTACAAACTCGAAATGTTTATTTAATTTAAATGTAATTTTAGTTATCATAAATACCATTGTTTGAAAATAAAATCGAAGATCATAACAAGGAACGGTGTAAAGGAATCAATATCTAATCAAAGAACTTACAAAATTATATTTCATTTAATTATTTATTAAGGAACTACGAAAAAATTGCAAAACTTGATCAGGATTATCACATACATGGCTTCTTAAAATAAGAACAATTATGTTTATATGTATTCAATTATAAAAAATTTTAAATTTCTGTATTATTAATGTTGCATAACATTTTAAAAAAATGAATTCATAAAATATTTTAAATATTTTAAACAATTTTTATTTTTTGATTTGGATATAATTTTTAATCAGTCCATCATCCAGTTATTATTCATAATTAATATATGGTCCTTTTAAATTTTTCGTAAAAAATCTATCAATTAACTTTAGTATCTTAAAGATGCCAATCTTAAAAATTAATAATTCGATGTTTTTTATATTCTTTATTTTTAATAATGTTTGAGTAATTATTATTTTCCAAATAATAATACACATAACTTTTCCTTTGTCGTAAAAATATTTTAAATTCAAAAAAAGGAACATTGGTGTTTATCTGTACACCATTTTTTTAATAGTAAATAATAGTCTAATCTATTTGTTTACTAAATATAATATAAAAAATCTAAAAAGTCTTTTTTATGTACAAGAAATCGTTACCAAATATATCTCTTATGTAATTTTTGTAAAAGTAGAGTACATTAAACCATAATAATCGAAAAAATTATGCATAGTTACTTTATGTATATAAGCAATTGTGTATTTACTACAACTTATTTATTTAAAATAATAATTGCAATAATACTACTATATATGGTGTCATAAAATAAAAAATATAAAGTACAGCTAAATTATACTTAATTCATCAGCTAGAAAATATTCCATATTTATTAATTAAATAAAAATAGTCATTTTGAACAAAATAATTACGTTTTTTTTCTACACATGTCTGACTAAACTCTTTATTTATCACTGATCAATAGGTAGAAAAACAGCTTCTTTTACTGAACTTGCTAAAATAAATCTTTATACTACAAATTTATTGTACTATTCAGTTGATACGAAATATTAGAAATGATGAAAATTTTTGCTGAGTTTTGTAAACAAAAAAAGTTCTTATTCTTAAGTACACAAAGTAATCATGCTAATTCCTAAAATGTAGTAAATTGTCACTGCCCATGTTTACTTCTTACTCACTTTTTTTTACAAATATATACATTTTAACGCAACATCGCCTTCAAAATTATTTTGCATTTTTCTGATAAGAAAATTTCATTGGAAATAGCACATGCTATAGATTGAATAACTTATGTTAATTACATACGATTTTCAAGATCCGAAAGACCGCTATTGATTGTATAAAAGAGATGATAATAAAAAAATATACTAAATATAATAGACTTATATTCAAAGGAAATTAACTACTATAAAAGAAATATTTGTATGAAATTAGTGATATTACGTAAAATTAGTTGTTGAAATTATTTCAAATAGACTCAAAATAATCGTATTTGTCACCCTATCAGTCTTTTTTGTTAAAACAAAAAAAATTAAGTATTGTTATGAAAATTTATTCTGAAAATAATAGATGTATCGATAAAAAATCAAAGTGCTACAAGTATCATTCAATTTGGATTTTGCATAAAAATTTGATGTTGTAATAAAAAGAAAATATTTTCTGCAAAATCTTATTTGAATCTAAATACGTAGTTGTAAAATTCTCATATAAAATAAACTCTCGATAAAAGTTAAGATTCTCACTGGATCTTTTATAGACTACTAAACTAAACTTCCAAAGAAATTTTCTTGGACTTAGGAAAACTTTAATATTATTTTTCACTTAACGTCCCATATTTACAAATTGCGCCACTCTTATTTGGTTTCTTCGGCTGTTGACCTGACGCAATTCTCTTGGCGAAGCGGCGTTAGAAATACTAGCTATTGGTCCGCAGGCTGTGCAGTTATTGTGGCTGCTTCACCGCTGCTGCTCTCAACGATAAGCATAACCGTTTCTGCGGCGTCTCGTACACATTCGACTTGGTGCACGTTCCAGTCCTTGCGTTGACAGAAGGTTGAACAATACGGTGTACGGCGACACAGAGAACATTCTGCAAACGCGTCTCTGTTGCAATTGGCGCACTAGATTATGAATATAATGAGCACATTTAGTTCTAAGTTATTTTATAATTTAGTCATTTCTATTTTAAGAAACAAAAAATAAATTGTATATATCTAATAAGAAATTTAATTTACCTTTTTATTATGAGGATCTGTAGATGGCTGTAAGCCAACAGTCTCTATCACTTCTGTTCTACCGCCTAATTGTGTGACTAAGTTGTTTTGATCTCTCCTTTGTTGTCTACTCTCATCTGCTTTGAGTTCTTCAACAACTTTTTTGAATTCACAAACTATTTTTAGAAGTTTATTAGATACTTCATCCAATTTCTGAAATTTACTTTCACCATGTCCATTTTCTGCTTGACTATGAACACTGGTTATAAGTGGATCTCCTTCCTGACCTTGCTGAACAACCAGTTCATCAGTTGACACAAATGTTGACCAGCAACCTTTGTCCGGTAAAAGTTCATTTTCACTATCATCATTATTGCTTCCATCTCGAGAGCTTTCTCCTTTATGTTTCCGAGGTGGACCCTCTCCGTCTATTGCTTCTCTTGTTCTTCTTCTTCTCTTGTAAGGAGTGAAGAGTCGAATTGGTCCAGCCTTAAGTCAAAAAATAAAATGAAGTTATTCAATCTGTTAATGTTTTTATAAAAAGATAAATTTTTGGTATTACTTCAAAATATATTCATATTAATTGTCTTAAAAAAAATTTAAATCCTTTACTCACAGCACTGTCATCGTCACAGCAAGCTGAACATGTACATGAAGTAGCATGAGGCCTGAGAATTTGCTCATCAATCAATGTCTGCAAGCTTCTTCCTCCAAATCGAATACTACGCTTCCAATCTTTACTAGAAGCTCTACCACAAACAGCTTCGAATTCACTGGGTGTATACCAATCATTTCCTAATTTAATGCATCTTCCTCGGCCACCAGAACCAAACCTGTTTTTGTGCAGTTCTGCATTTGTATTTTTACATCTTATGGGTAATACTGCCATATTTGCACATTCAGTCCAGCTGCACATTGAATTATTTGTAGATGCAGCCGATGATACGTGTATTTGATCAGATTCGCTTTCGTCTGCACTATTTTGTATTACTATGTGAGTTGCTTTCAACTCTCCATTCCATCTTAAGGCATCTCCTTTTTCATCCGTTCTCGTTTCACAAATAAATCCATTATCTACACAAAGCATTTGCTTAAATTGTCCACCTCCTTGTAACTGTAAAAAATGCAAAAATTAGAAAATTATAAATTTTCCTAATGACAGATTTGCACTATAATCTAATAAGATTTAATAAAATTTTACCATTTAAATATTTAATTTAAGTATATAATTGCATAAACTATTAAAATTTCGTAAACATTTTTTAAGATCGTGAAATGAAACTCATAATTTTCTTAGTAAACTTGAAAATTTCATCCAACGGTCAAAAGGTTCTAAAAAATGTTGAAAACAATTCGTCAACAAAGCAAGTGCTCAATTCGAAAGTGAGAACAATAGAAAAAAAAAGCTGACTATCAGAGACCCCCATGACAAGAGTAGGAAACTACAGTGAAGCACTGTAGAACAAATCCAATGTACACTCACCAAATGCACCACCTCAGAGCCTCCATCACTCACCTGGAGCTGATCGGAGGTGATGACATTGAATGTGGTCCCGTTGCTGGCGTTCGCGACCCCGATGATCGAGCCAACGGGCAGCGAGACGGGCACCCCGACGCCGGCCGTGGTGGTAATGTTGGCGGCGACGGCGACGGGGTGCGCTGCCTGGCTGACGACGACGGCGGAGCTCGTGGCCGCGGTGCCGGCGGCCGCTGCTCTCACGACCGTCGTCGTCGCCTGCTGCTGCTGTTCCTCGGGCTCGCTCGTCAACGATTCGGATATGTCCGGCATGACGGCGACCGTCTCCGATCTTCGGCTCTCCTCCATTTCGGCAGTGCTCGGCTCGGCTCCTCTCTCCCCCGCTTCTTAAGATGGCGTACGAGCGTCCACGATCACGACCGAAGCACGCGTTCGGGAGTTCAATGCTCGGACGACCGCTGACAGGACCGCATTAGGTTGCAGGACCTCCCCGCGTAGCTTTTCGGGGGGCAACCGGCTTTCCCGAGGGCTGACTTGGATGGCTGCGGACGTGGCTCGCGAAGGTCGAGAAGGGGGTGAGCGTCCCCCGCGCGATCTTCATGCACTACTGTGCGTGCGAACGGCGCCGAATGAGAATGAGCGTGAGAGGTTAGTGGCGGGAGATGGGAGAGCAGGTGCGCCAGGCGCCGCGACCGATTAGTGGATACTGCAGGAGCGCGGTTTTACCGATTGATTTTTTTACGGTCGGAAGTACAGCGCGCGGGGACGTTTGATTCGAATGGTTTCGTAATTCGACCACCTGCTCGAGCGGGGATTCAGCCATTTTCAGCCTTATGGAAAACTTGGGGGCACCGACTGAGGGAAAGTTGATGAATGAAGATTTCTCTGGCAAGAATTACGTGCTGATGCTTTCATTTCTACCAATAAAATGTGCAATAAAAATATTTTTGAAGTATTTTAAATTTATGTATTTTGTGTTATCTGCGGAGCACTGTACTTCAAGCATTTATTTACCTTTACTCAAAATTTAAAAATCATTGTTTATTGTTAAATCGCTTTAATTTCTTTACTCTCTTTTCTGTTGTTTTTATTCTCAAATTACAATATATGACCATTGGAAAATATTGCACTTAATTACTATTAATAGAATTTATAAAAATGAACTTATTAACCTATTGAAAATATCATCTGGATTGCACTGGATTCCAATGGATTTCCATCGGAATCCAACGGAATTCCATTGGATTCCATATGATATTTTCAACAGAGTAATCATATCTTTCGATTAAGGATCCTGAATTAAGACGGTAATCTAAAAATACATGAAGTTAACTTGTTGATATTCGATCTCTTCCAGATGCGAATGTTAAGTCGGTAACTCGTTTATATCAACAATAATTATTTATTACAATCTAACTCATTATTAAAAAGTCAACATTTAAACACTTTTGCTAAATTTTCAATTTAAATCACACAAAAAAATATTTAATATTT
The DNA here is from genome assembly GCA_035047165.1 of Ormyrus rosae. Taxonomy (NCBI): domain Eukaryota; kingdom Metazoa; phylum Arthropoda; class Insecta; order Hymenoptera; family Ormyridae; genus Ormyrus; species Ormyrus rosae. Next base: position 11,215,211 of record JAWWML010000052.1, on the reverse strand, counting down.
CACATCATTCGCCGACACTTTATAAACATTAACATTCGATATTAGACGCAAGTTCGGCAGACGCTTATCGTACCACGTCGGAGGACCGTCCAAATCGAAGGCCCGCTTCAATTCCGCACTCATGGCGTAGGGTTTTCTCTCGCTTCCGTCGTTCTTGTCCAAGTCTTCGAGGAAGCAGAGCATAATCGTGTTGTACGCCGCCGTGAGAACCAGCAGCATCGGCAGTACGAAAACAGTCGATCCGAGTGCTATGGACGCGATTAGCGCGACATTCAATGATACTTCGTAGACTAAAATTGACAGTAGCATGAATAATGCCATTACAGTTATTAGGGCAAGTAGCACGTTTTCAAATATCTGAAAATTCGAATTCAATTATTCACAGTTTCGGTTGTCGATGAAATTATTCTATTGGGCATTATTGGTGTACAAAAATGGTAACTTACTTTGGCTATCAACATGCATTTTCTTGGGTATCGCAAAAAGTAATCAAATGAGATCTTGGCGGATTTATAATAAGAAAACCCGTCAATTGCGCATATTACGAGACTGCAGGCAATGATGAATCTCGTTACCAATGCGTCAAATATGTTGTATATCGCAAAACAAATGTATCTTTTATTGACGTTGCCTTCTCTAATCGTTTTTATGAGGTGTTTAATCATCAGATGATGAGTTTTCCCGGTCCCGGGAATCGCCGCGGCAAATGCAATTGTGCCAAGGTGGTACCTGCATATATATATACATATTCTGTAATCAGTGAATACGTTCATTCTAAACAAAATATGAAATTTTACCTGCTGATAATTTTAATACTATGCAAGAGAGCATATCCAGGTATTTCAGCTTTGTTAGGGGTCCAATACCAAGTGGCAAAAGTCCCAGAAAGTATTGTAGCGCCAAAGTATAAAGAGAATAAAACGGTCCAGTGCGACACGAGCAGATTCATTAGTTGGAAAAATATAATATAACCTGGCATTGATTCGCTATCCGCGTTCTTTATTGTACTCAAAAGAAGGTGCGTCATTGATCCAAATACTGTCAAAGTTACGCTTACGTAGCAGCAAATTGAAGCCACTAGAATACACGCTGGGAAAAATACAACCAGCCTAAAAGATGAGGTAATTTTACTTTTAAATAAAATGATAAATAATAAAACCAGTCGGTGTCTCGTGTCAACGTACCTGCAAGCTTCCTTCAGCATCTGTTCAGGTAAGTGAAACCACTCTTGGTGAATGACCACGACTGTCATCACGCAGCTAAATAAACTAGAGATCACAGCAACGACGGTTGCGAAGTTCGCCAAATAAGTCACTGCAACTATAGATGCTGCAAGAGGGACCCAAAATACAGTGAGCGTGAGGTACGTTACGTCCGAGAACCAGGAGATAAACAGAAAGAAAATCATCGAATACAATCCGCTGAGAAGAACGTAACCCATGATAATGAAGATACTGAAATTCAAAACTGTGGTCAGTTAACATTTTTCTAAATGATGGCCCTAGTGAAAATGGAAAATTTGCTAAACTTTGTAAAATTCTGCCAGTTTAGGGCAGAACGCTGCATATTACTACCTACATTAGATTACAACATTTAGCATCTTTTTACAAAAGTTTATCAACAACTTGGCAGCGTTTAGTAGGATTTTTTTTTTGTCAAAATCTATAAGTGTTTAGGAGTGTTTGGCGGTATTTCGCAGTTTAACGTTTTATTTAGTATCGTTTGGCAATGATTAACAATGTTTTGCAATTTTGTGCATAGTATTGATAATGTTTAATAGTGAATATTGTAATATTTACGGAAGACTAATATTTCCCTATTATACATTTTTTAAGGAAACTGTTTTTTACTGCAAAGTTTGAGAAATACTGCCAAACCCTGCCAAACAGAGCTAATTCTTGTCAAATCTTTTATATTACTGCCTAACACTGCTAAATGTTCGAAATAACTACAATACGCAGTCTTTGGCATTATTCAGCGGCAATGTTTCGCAAAAATTGGCAAAGAAAATATTTCCACTCGGGGAATTATTGTTATAATCTGTACCTTGGAAGATTAAGAATCTCATTTTTATATTTTGAAGTAACCTCCTGCGCGTCGCCTGCAGTAAACGCTGTAAGTAAATCGTAAATCTAAATTGTAAAATGTTACTCGAGAATATTGTTAAGAGTATTAAAAGCAATACCATGTACTGCTATGCCAATCCAGAATACGATGAAGGCAATAAACACGAAGATAGTTTTTGTATTCGTCAATTGGCGTTTTTTACTCAATATATCTGTTTTGGATGTACTGCTGTTTTCGACTTCCATGTTGTTATGTGAATGTTAACGCTGAAATCTTCAGCGCGAGGAAAAAGGTGATCAAATATAAGTCAGCTGTCGACTCGAAGTAACTCAAACATTCAAGAAGCAACTTAGGTACTCGACATAGTCTTGTTTTCTAAATTTTGTTCTCTTTATTGTATTGGAATATTATTAATTCTGGTATTTTAAACACATTTCATTTACATTTTTATTCTCTTCTGAGCTGGAAAAAGCTTATTAAATCTATATTATATTAAAATTTTCGTTAAAAAATTATTATTATTATGTAAAAACTCACTGGACACATATTTTTTTTCAAGTTGATAGATTTTCGTAACGTGCAGCACTACCTTGAAAAGAAAACAGATGAAAGCATTGCAAACACGTGTCTCGCGCGATAAATGTCGGCTTTTAAACTAATGTCAGTGATGATCTCATGTAAGTTATCTTTATATCGAAAGTCTCCAGTTTTGAGGAAATTATTAGTTTAATTATGTTGTTGTAAAGAACGTACAAGGAGATATTTCGAATAATAGAAATATATTTTTAAAACACACAAATGTTTAAATTAGTTAGTTAAAATTACCAGAGCTGTAGAAATATATTGATGGAAAAAGTAAAAATTAAGCCTTACCTTCAATTATGTATTCTTCCAGCTAATATATCTTCATAAATTAATGATAAATTAGATTAGATATTCATTTTCATAGTTTTAAAAATTGTTTTAAAAGACATGTGAAACCATCGTTTACTTTAGGAAATAATTAAAATATCATACATTTTAAAAACATCTAGCGACTTCAAGTACGCGGAGAAACGAATCTAAACATTTTAAATAAAACCTGCATACATAGTTTGTTCCAGCACATTATAACATTTAAGAAGTATAGGAAGCTATTGAGCTTGATTACTTTAGCTTTTGCAAGCTCATCAATTTCAGATATCAACTTTTTATTTGATACGAAAGATATGGAAGTATAACTTGTATTATCTTTGATTTACAATCTTGAAATATTAATTTTGAACTTTTTTTTATGATTTTTAGAGTTTTAGTTATATTTTTGGATAGTAAGGCATAGTAATTTTAATTTATTAGATACACGTGGATTGTAAATATTATTAGTTTTCCTAATTGATTAATCGAGTGAAAGGAGTGAAGTTTTTTATATTAGCAATCGTGTAAAAAAGAAAATACTAATAAAAATATATACTAAATGTATCAATAAACTACAATAAAAATTTCAGTAAAAATTACTATACCATTTTGTAATGCGGGGACATGATAATACAGTAATCTTTTAGGATAATGCAAGTTTGTCCCCGCATTACAAAAATGTATAGTAATTTTTATTAGATCATTATTCTCCGTGTGTTTGTATATAAATATGAATAAAGTTATTTAAATAAATATAAACACTGCAAAAACTTTAAAATAATATCATATTGTACATTTGTCGATAAAGAGCTAAAGTTGAGTTTGCGCGTAAGTTAGTATCAAGATGGAATAGTAGATGGCGTATGTATTAAGTTTTTCATTTTACAAAATAAAAAATAATTTGAACAGATCGTAATTCACTGGAGTTAATTAATTAACATCAGTGATATAGTTTCGATAAATATGATAATTTTGATTTTAATTTTTTGGCAATGATTTATGCACTTTTAGAGGAACCTTCATCAATATAAATATAATGTCAATATTCTTATAATTAAATTTTTTTAAATTTAAATTTTTATATATTATTAATCATTTTTTAAAATGTAAAATAATGAATTTTGCGAATTTATTTGAGCAAATCTTCACCCGCAAAAAAAAATAACAAAGTTCTGCGAAAGGTGCAGTGTTAAATAGTAGTGAATTAATATCTTTATTTTTAATTCATATTGTTGTCGACAGTCTCAATTATAATAATAATAAATATTAAAATCTTTATTTTATTCATAATAAAAATCTTTTTCTTCTGTAATTTTCAGTGTTATTATTATACAATGGAGTACGATCTCGAGTACAGTATTATTAATTTATAAATTAAACATAATTATTTATAATCAAGTTAAACTACTTCGAAGCTTCTCACCGTGCGATTTTTTTTCTCACCACGATTGTATATAGTTTTGGTTTTCATTATTCTGAGAAACACGTATTTTTCACGCAGATATTCGCATTCATCGTTTAATTTAGAAATTATGAATGGCGGAGAAACCCCACATGCATTTTGTAGACTGAGCAAATAAATGTGCAATAATTCTTCGGTCAATAAAAGAAGATGTAAAAACCCATATACGCTTTCCTTTAAAAAAGTTTTGAAGATTCAGTTTTAAATAATTGAATAGAATATGATTAGATAATTATGAATTATGAATTAGAATACACCGAATGTACTCTGAATTGTTAATTGTTTCAATATGAATTATGATTAGATTACGAGATTTGATTATAATGAAATATTGAAGAATTAATTCTTACATTGTATTAAGAAAGAATAAGTAAGTAGTATGCCAAATAAGTAATGATTAATAATGGTATTACAGTAGATAATATTCATCAATGTAAAATATTTAAGTTAAATAGTTTAATCATTCAAAAAGACTTATGTAAAATAAACCATTATAAGATTATGACTTTATAAAATAATGAGTAAAATGAATCTTCATTATGCAACAGAAATAATTAATATTTGTTTCCATTTCTTTCTTAAATGCTAATTGAATAACTGTTTTTTCATTCTTTATAAATAATTATGTTCGTAAACTTTACTTTCTACAGTAAAAAAACTTCAACAGACGAAGTCGTGCATAAAAGCTGACATATTAAATTTAAAAACTAACAAAAATTTTATATTATTTATAAAAAAAAATAATATTTTTTTACAGTTCCTCAAAACGCACGCCCATAAGCAAATCTATCACGCGTTTAAGGACACTAAAAAAAAACACTTTCTACATCTTTTACGCACTTTCAAGTCCAATGTTAAAATTCTTAGGAAGGTCAAGCAGAGGTTTGAACAAGTATATTTACGATACGCCAATGTCGCTATTCCAAATTCTATTTCGCGGTCCGTCCTTGACTCATCACGTTTCGGAGATGAGCAGCGGGTCGTTAAACTGCATTGCGGATGATGTATTATAATATAGAGGAAGGCATACAAATATTTTTGCTACGCCGATCTCCGATGGATTTCCTCGCCGACCCAAAGTCTAATTTTGCCAAAGCATTTTATAATAGACTCACAAATAGGCATTCGGAAGTTCCCGGTGATAGATTTTCGCGAGAACGAGCGATCGGCTAACGATAATTTCAGACGGTCAAAAATCAGCTCCGTAAAAAAAGACCCCCCTTCCACCTCTTCTCACTCTCGAGCAAACAGCCGGTCAGAAAAACCGACTGATCGCGCTCTCCGCGGAAACCGGTTATTACGTATTTTTTTTTCATCACCGAGAGAGATCTCCGCGGCGCGACGCTTCAGGATTCGCCGTATTACATATCTCCGCGGCGGGCGGTGCAAATGGAGATCGGCGCTCGGGAGCGTCGGACTGTCGCGGCGCGTGCCATCGGCGGATGATAAGCCGCGCGCGCCGGGCTCGGCATAAAAAAAGAGAGCGCCAGCGGTGCGAGAGCTCGGGAGACGAGCGCGCTGCACGACGATGAGCCTCCGGACGACGACGGTTTTGCTGCTGGCGATCGGCGCGGCCGCCGCCACGGCCGTTTCTGCGCTGGACGAGGGTCTGGACTCGGTTTACGGGTTAGTGCACTCGCGTGTTTACCTTCCTGCTTTTGGATGGGACGGCTCGGTTGTGCTGGTTGCGCTTTGCTTGAGTGGCGGTTTGGTGCGATTGGTATCGCTTGGGAGAGGTAATTATTTATTTATTTATTCGACGAGTACCACGTGTTTGGAGAAGAAGAAGAAGCGTTAAAGATGCATTTTGAATGTCAATTGGAGGCTTTTCTGCGGTCGTCCGCGTAATGTTTAAGAAGCACTTGTGAAATTTTTTTCTTTGAACGTTTTGAGTTTCGAATAGAAGCCTACGGACAGTTCTGAAACGCAGTGATGTACATAGCTTTTTGCAAGTGTTTAATGTGTTTTCAGTCGTAAAATGTTTTTTTTGCTTTTCTGATATTATTTACGTCGAGATAATGTTATTCGAATAGATTATCTTAGACGGACTGCCTTTTGGAGCTTTAATTATCAATAAAATTGTTTTTTATTTTTTTTTTTTTTAAATCGGCGTGTCCAATTAATCATTCGTTAGGCGAAGATTTCATTTACGTAATAATTTGAAGAAACTATTTTTTGCTTAATTGAAAGTTTGCACAGGTGGAAATGTACAATTGCTGCCCACACACGTTGATAACAAAAGACTAACTCGCATGTCTGGGACGAATTAAAAACTAACGATGTTATAGATCAATAGCACGTTGGGAAATTTTTGTGCTCAATTTTTTTTTTAAGCGCTTATTCTGAAATTTAAATATTTTTACTAACTCGTTCGAAAGAGTATATAATACTATGATAACATATTAATTATACTTTCGTGCTTCTCTCTAATCACATTTTCACACTGACGCAATCACAAAGTCATTATTTAACATTTTGCAGATTCTAACAGGCAATAACTATACAAATGCTACTAATTAAAAAAGTTAATAGCGTAATATAACAGACGTAATAAAAATCAAAATCCTACCTCTCGAACGTGCGCAACAAGTGCTGTAAAAAAATTCATCATAAAACCTACTTCACCGCAACACCCCCGAACTCCCCGAAAAACGCAACCACCCGCAACAACTATAAACTTTTTCGCCCTGCTCCCCCCTCAGAATGCAGAGTCTCTCCCTGACCTGCGACACGGACGCCAAGCTCCTCCCGATCCTCGGCCACGAGAACGAGCCGGGCTTCGACTTCCTGCGGATCCCGCGGAGCCGCGAGGAGCCGGTCGAGGTCCTCGTCACCGCCGACAAGCTGCCGGGATTCAAGCGGGAGCTGCTCGGCCTGGGGGTCGACTTCCAGGTGCGCGCCGAGGACGTCGCCAAGGTCATCCGGCGGGAGATGAGGGCGCAGCGGAAGGCGCGCAGGAGAAGGATGGCCGTGGGGAGCATCTCCTTCGATCACTACCCGAGATACGAGGAGGTCAGTGTATTGGCCGTTTTTTTTTTGCTTGGCTCTGATTGATTGGAGTGAGTCGTGTTTGTTTTAGATTATGTATTGGAATAATTGATTATAAGTTGAACGAGCTGCACGACGGTAATTTAGTGCTGTTGTAAAATGTGGAAAGAACAATCGTGAGCTTAATTTTAACATCGTCGTCGCTACAATAAATTCGAAAGAACTTCTTACTCACCAGAGAAAAAAAAACGCGATTGTTTCTACACCCGGTTCCCGATTCGCTTCGGCCTTTCCAACTTCCATTGTTCATATAGGCAGGCACATAAACCTGCCGGCAGCCGTGTTTCATCCGCAATAAAAGCGCATCAACTCATCTAATCATTCGCGCGCGGCTTTTGCTTGGTCATCGATAAGCGTGCGCCGCTTAATGATTACCGCATCGTTATTCCCCAAAGTTATTTCCGATTCGAGCGAGAGCCGCTTCGTCTTGCTTACTTTTCTCGCTCTCTGAATCTTGTTAGGAATGCGGTGTTGTCTTTGCGGACGTTGATTGTCGAGCGTGACGGCTTCCCGAAGGTGATGATTTAATTTTAGCTTAATTGAGGATGATTTAAGGTGGTTCAGTGCGGTGCGGTAATTATTAGTAATTATTGAAGATTTTCATAATTCATTAAACTCGTATTGAAGATTCCTCTGATTAGTATTCAATCGAGATATCGCACTTTAGAATTAAAAAAAATTATAGACTGTACTCGTTTGCAACATTTTACCGATTATTGACTTTAGATTATATCCTAGTATAGTTTTTTTTAAGTACTAAAATAATCGTTCTTGTCGATTTAGGATATTTTATAAAATCGAAGTCAAATCGAGGCCCTTTAGCTTCCTAACTTTTACGAGACTCGCAGGGGCCTTCGATTACAAAAACCATCGAATCACAAATTCATTCCCCCCGTCGTTGAAACTTTAAACCGAAGAGATTACAAGTGCATACACAACTCGCGCAAAAGACCTCCCGCTCGACACCTCCTTCGGCTCGCATAAAAGCTCCATTTCCAGAAACGAAGGAGCTCGTCGCGCGAGAGATCGATCGTACATATATATATATATATATATATATATCGAACATCTCGTCCGATTTCGTTGGCCTCGTTCCCTCGGAAAAGATAAATCCGTTCCTTCGCGTTTCCGTTTTTTTTACTCCACCTCCGCGACCGCTCCGTCTTCCTCCTCTCGCCCACCTTTGTCCCTTCAGTCACGCCCCTCGCTCCTGGCCCATTAACACGATTTCCTCTCGTTCGTCTCATTTATTTATCTCCGAATCCGGATTCTTCGTTCCAGGATGTGCCTCTCCTGGAGGATATGGGTTGGGAAATTGATGAATTGATATGCTCGGGATGAGATGCGCTTCGGTATTTTGTACTTTCGATGTGGATCTGTTGCTGGGATTGTAAATAATAATGATTTTTTTTATTATTGGTGTTTATTTTTGGAATCTCCAAGTAGTGTTTGGCGCGAAATTAGATTTTTAAAAAGAGACATCAGTGACACCAATGAGGAAAGTGTAAATTATTTATTGGAACTCTCCGGTAAGTGAATTGCGTCATTCAATTCTGCCGTTAACCGAGTTTTTTCTTTCACCCAATTTTAATTTATATAAGAGGAAACGAAAGCTAAAGTCAACTCTTTTCCTTTAAAAAAAAATAATTAAATATCTGATGTATAAAAATCAATCTCTTTAAAAAGTTCTAAAGACTCATAAAACTTCAAAACTCGTTTAAACGCGCAAGTGACAATAATAGAGGTATTAAAATTCGCAATTCATTTTTAACACCCAGAACATGAACACCATCAACCGCATCTCCGCCTTTCAAAAACCCACTTCCCCACCTCTTTCTCGAGGCAAAGTGATCTCATTCAAAAAAACGACACCCAAGACACACACCTCTCCTCGGTCCGCAGATCAAGTCGTACCTGGAGCTGCTGGGTAAAACCCGCAGCGACGTCATCAAGACGTTCAGCCTCGGCAAGAGCTACGAGGGCCGCGACATCCTCGCCGTGAAGTTCACCTCCGGCGGCGAGTACAAGCCGGCCCTGCTCATCGACGCCGGCATCCACCCGCGCGAGTGGGTGGCGCCGACCACCGCCCTCTACGCCATCAAGCAGCTCGCGGAGAACGCCAGCTATCAGTACCTGTATCGAGACATCGACATCTACATAGTGCCGCTGCTCAACCCCGACGGATACGAGTACACGCACCTCAACGAGAGTGTAAGGTTTTTTTTTTTTTTGGGGGGGGGGGTTAGGGTTTATCGGATGTTGGAGTAGATCTGACGTGATGCGTATTGATTGTAAGAGATTCTAAGAATAGTTTAAATTATATTTTTGATTAATTTTTTATTTCCTGTTAGATGATCGGTTTAATCAGTGTAATTACATCAAAATAGACTTATAGTCTTGAGAATATCGCAAAGGATTGTATTACATATCTAAAAAGATATCGTGTCTCGTATCAGTGACAAAAGTAATTCTTTAATTACATGATTAATAAGCGTTTCGATCAAACTTGTAGTATTACAGGTTTAAGATTTTTATGGAACTGACATACTTTTTCTTAATCTGATAAATTAGTAGATTCAGAGATAACAGAGTTGATAAACTTCTTTTTTCCAATACTGCTGCTTTTTTACTGGTAAATAAACTACTGACTTTAATTTAATTCGTTTAAAAGGGTACAAAAAAATAATTGCAGAATATTTTTCACAATTTAATTGAAAAAAAAAATATTACAATCATTTGGAGAGTATTCATTTTCTCTTTTCAGACGAGACTCTGGAGGAAAACACGATCCGACATTCCGAACTCAACCTGCAAAGGAGTCGATGCCAACCGCAACTTTGAACTTGAATGGATGAGTAAGTCTTCGATGCTGTTTTCGCTGTAAATCATTGAACGTAATGTAATTTATGCAATATGACAAAGGTGAAAAAAGCCAATTGGTGGAAAATGTCGCGTTAAATATAAATGATACAAAGACCTTCGGGATTTTGAATTATAAACAGTATTTGAGAGATTCAGTAATAAGAATGACTTATCACGAGTAAATGTTGACATACATGTATGAATTTTTTAGTTGAAATGTAGATTTTCTTATAATTCAGAAAAACTGCTTTTTAAAACCAACAGTCTTGTTGATAAATCGAAAAAATTTATCAATTGTTTACATTGTTTCAATTTCGATGCCTTGATAACATTGTTGCTCGCGAATTAAGTAGCGCCGTTATATCTTGTCTTTGATCGAGAAGCTTATTAAGCCGCGATTTAAGAAAAAAAAAACAATAATTAAATGAACTGCGTATAAGTTTTAAATCACAGTAAAATATGTATCAAACGAGCACCTTACTGTTGGAAGCTTTCATTATTTGGTCAGTTTTTGATTAATTTTTTTTTAAAATAGGCCTAATTTTCTTATCAAAACCCCTGTTAAAAACGACACCGTTTTGATCGAAAAATTGGTCAAAAATTGGACAAAGTGAAAATAATAGTAAAATGCTGTAAATAATAACATTTAATGCTAGCATTCAATTATTTTTAAAGAACTCTCTGCTTAAACTGATTTTAGTTTAAATAATTTTTTAAAATTGCATGAAATAAAACATTTTAATCTTAATGAAAAAGTTAAATTGTTAATTAAATTTTTTAATCCGCAAAATTTTGAATTTAAATAATAAATTCGAAGATGCTTAAATTTTAAATGAAAAATTTTAGTTTACATCTTTATTAATCCATCAAACTTATTTTTCATCAGTTTTCGATCAATATTCGACCAAAATATTTGGTCAAAAAAATTGGTCAATTACTGGTGAACTGGACAAAAAAAAATGGTGAAATTTCCCATGGGGGGGCAATGTTAATAAAATTATTTTTCCAGGTGTCGGAGCTTCGAACATCCCGTGCACTGCCACTTATGCGGGTTACCGTCCGTTTTCGGAACCCGAGACTCGCGCCTTGCGGGACTTCATTCTGGCTCGTAGGGATAGAATTAGGACTTATCTGAGTTTCCACTCATTTGGAAATGTAAGTAGACAAATTCCCGATGTTTCTTGCGCAACGTTTATCTTTAATTTCGAGGCCAAAGCCGTCGGTAAAACTCGAATAAATCACTGGAGTGATTAAAAAAAAAAAAAAGTCGCGGTTTAAAAAAGCCGTGAAATCTCAACTTATCGCTAACAGTCGCAAAACCTCTGACTTTTTAGTACATCCTGCATCCGTGGGGCTTTACGCACGAACTTCCGGCGAACGAGCCGATACTGGTGAGTAATCTCTCTCTCTCTCTTCTCTTTGTACTTTTCCCTCGTAAAAATCTTCGGGGTAAAGAGGGGGGAAGGTATTCACGAGGGCCCTGATGGTTTTAATTTGTTCGCAGAGGTGCGCCGCCGTCGCGGCCGAGGCCGAGCTCTCCAAAGTTCGAGGGACTCGTTACAAAATCGGCAGCTCCACCAACGTCCTCTGTAAGTAGGCCAGGCTGGTTTAATAGGGCCCGTTTTATAAGCTTTACTTTTGACGGGTCGTCATTCATCGTTAAGGGCGGCGAACGGTTTTTGTTACTTTTTATACGCCCTCGAGCGATTTCGCGAAGTTTGTATTCTTGAGATTCCGGTTTCTTGGATTATTTTTATTGCATTTACTGTGTACGGATAGGTTAAATAACGGACGATTTGTAAAGTTCACGTAAGAAGACTGATTTTAAACTGCGTTCCGATAATTAATAACAACTATTAATCACAATTATCTTTGTCACTTCTTTTAAATATATTGTGAAAGCGAGAGATAATGATACTAGAAACAATATTTTATCGTGATAATCAGTTTTTTCAACGATGTATCACTTAAAAATAAAGGCATAATACCTGTTGATTTCGAACACATTAGCAAGAAATACGTAGTATTTTATTTTTTTACAATTTCACTATTCTAGGAATCGATAATAAAAGAAATAGTAAAAAAATCTTGTCATAATTAAAGTATAAATTGATAATTATATGAAAATTTAATTATGTTTTGGAAAAGTAAAGGCGTGAAGCGAAACTAAGATTTTATCTTCCTAGGATTAAATATCAGTTATAAAATCCTTGATAAAGATACTTTACATTTTCAATTATTAATTCAAGTCGAATAATAATTAAAACTGCGAAGTTACAGAGATGTGAAGTAGAATAAAACATCAAAAACTACACTGAGAAAAGAAATATAGTAAAAATGACAAATAATCTTGTAAATATTACCATACTGTCAAAACCTAAAAAATTACTTTGTAAGAAATTTTACTACACTGTTTGATAAATTTTCCTATAAAGTACGGTAATTTTTTTGCGGTGGCCTTACTATCAGGCAGTACGACAATTTTCACAAAACTTTTCTCTCATTGCACCATTTTCGACGCCCCTCACTCTCACCGATAAATTAAAAATCCCGTATCCACATCTTCCAGACCCAGCGGCGGGCGGCAGCGACGACTGGACGATGGGCACCGCGGGCGTCGAGCTGACCTACACGATCGAGCTGCCCAGCGGCTTCTACGGCTTCTCGCCGCCGACCAGCGAGATCGAGCCCATCGGCCACGAGACCTTCGAGCTCGTCAAGGTCTTCGCGGGATACGTCCGCGGCGACGTTTGCAATCCGAGGGCCCACCTGTGAAGAGAGACACTGTGCACCGAGGCGACTCTCGTCGTTTGTATATTGAAGTGCGCGGACTGTTTTGCGGTGGACGGGAGGCTGATGCACTTTTTTTTCGTCGTGTGATTCTTTTTTTTTTTATAGCCGCTGTGTGCCAAAGTTGCCAGATTTTTATGTATAATTGTTGTGTTGGATTTTTGTGAATAATGCAAAACTGTGTTCTTAATAAAGAGAAGTATGCAAGTTATCGACGGCGTGGTGTTTTTTTTAACAATGGAACCCTTGACACGTATTTTTGTATCGTATATATTTTAAACAATAAAGTATATGAATAATCATTTATTCGATTAATTTCGACAACATTTTTTCGTGGAATTTTTACACGATCTAAATATTAATAAAAAATTTCAGAATAAAGTAAAATGCAATTACAGCAACAATAATACAAACGGTATAGCAACTCTATCAATCGTAAATAAAACCTGCGCAGTTATCAGCGAGATTACAACTTGTGAATGTCATTCAAGTGGAACATTAAACGATACCCGATAAATGACGACACCGTACAGTACAGTAGCCTACATAGATTCGAAAAACTATCGCGCTATTTACCCAATTATTGCGCGTTAAATAAATTTCATTTTAACGTCACCTACGTGACTTGGCATTGTAATTAGCCGCGTATTGTACGAAGTAGCTATGGCAGTACCGTCAACAACGACGCAGATATCAACATAGATAACACTTGAAAACATTCGCGGTGAAAGCACAGCGTCGATCTGTTAATTAAAGGATTTTTATAAAATTTCCACTTCGGTGGAAGTTTTTTTTTTGTAGTTCATTATTGACACCCTCCTCCTTCCAGGCAATTAGTTCGATTAAAAGTGGATCACAGCCGGTGCAAGATTACCAACAAATTTAATGTCAGTGTCGCGTATAAATAAATTTTAAATAAAGCACATGGTTCGATGTTAATTTATCCGAGAGATTATTTGAAGACGTCAGCGGTTTTTCGGGAATTACGAAATTCGCGAAAGGCACACAGATTTGAACTTATTTTCGAATTTGATTTGAAATAATATTGCTGTTTCAAACTTGTTTATTTTTTCAAATTTTTCTTTGAGCTCATTACTTTTTGGTGTTTTGATATGATGACAAAGTAAATACTTTGACGAAAACTGCTGCTGCCGGATTTTAAAATACAGCATAATCTCAATAATAATTGAACAAAAAATGTTTGACAACACAATTACATTATTTTTTTAACAAAATAAGAATTGATACTTCTCATTACATAAAATGCGAAATATTATTCCTTACTTTTCACTTTTTTCAACAGTCTCTTAAAAATACACGCGTATAAACTTGTTCATTCAACGTTATCTTGATGATTTTACAAAAAAAAAAAAAAAAAAATTTCGCAACTACCCTCCTAAACGTCCCCACTCAATCACCTGAAAAATTACACCGTCTCAGTGCAAGTGGACGGAATCTTCTATTCCGTCCGCTTGCTTATTTTCCCAAACGATTATCAATCAATCGATAATCCTTCCCCGCGATCTCGTCGCCGCTCTCCGATATCTCCGTCTATCCGACGTCTCGCAACATCTCCCCAGATACGACCGGCCGCCTCTCGAGATGCCCTCCTCTCGACTTCCTCCCGAAGCAAAAAAAAAAACAACAGAAATCACACACTCACGCCCCTTATCAGCGCGATCAAACACGCGGCCATTCATCGGGAGCTTTTATCTGCCCGGGCAGATCCGCGGACGCGGACGCCGTTATCTGCCAATATTAGTCCGGTAGTTCGGGAATCGGATTAAAAAAAAAAAAAACATTATCGGCAATCATGAGACTCTCTCGCGGGGCGATTATTATATCGGGGCCGCCGATCGTCGAACCGATACACACCGTCGCGCTCGGCGCGCGGGGGCTTATAAAAAGACAGACGGCACCGGCTCAGGTGGATAGTCAAAGGTGCGCGCAGCAGCATGAGGACGTTCGTCGTGATTTTCGCCGCGCTCGCGGTCACCTGCGTCTACGGACAGGAGTCCGAGCCGTCAGTGTTTGGGTACGTCGTAGTTTCTATGGTCTTTGGGCAATTTCGCTCGAGGCTTTAGTTTGTTGTACGATATTTTCTGTGATCGATCGAACAATGAGATTCTTACGTTTTACCCTCTTTCATTATGGGAAGTATCAATATTGGGGTACACCTATTTCACTTCTCTAAATATCGATATAACGACGGCACAGAAAAAAGTACATTTCACTAAAAATATAACAAATACTTTACAAGAAACTTTCTCCCCCCAACTCCAGCATGCAAGGCCTGCGCCTGACGGTGGACACGGACGCGAAGCGCTCTGTCCTGCAGAGGTTCGCGGACGAGCCGGGCTTCGACTTCCTGCGCTTCCCGCGCGGCGGCTCCGCTCCCGCGGAGGTGCTCGTGGCCGCTTCCCGTCTCGCCGAGTTCAAGAGCGAGCTCGAGGCCGCCGGCATCGAGCACGAGGTCTTCGTCGAGGACGTGAGCAAGGTCCTGCAGGCCGAGCTCAATCTCCAGAGGCGGGCGCGCATGCGCAGGGCCCGGGCGGGCATCTCCCTCAGGTCCTTCCCGCGTTACGCCGAGGTGAGTAAGGAGGCCCCAAGGGAGATAAGGGAGGAAGAGATAGACGGGGAAACTGGGCCGTTTCGATAGGAGTACTTTGGCTGGTTTGCTGTTTATTTTTTTGAATGAATTAACGGTCAATGGGAGATTTAAGTTTGCTTTGTGTCGCTGCGAGGCGAATTTCAATGTAAAGGAAGTGGACGAGGTTTACGAGTGTCATTGAGCGGTCTGCTTCCTCGTTGCTCTTGATAGAATTCAATCTCCTTTTTCTGCGTTTATCTCGGTCGCTGCAGTTCTGCGGTAAACTGAAGTAATTATATTAGCGTGAAAACGGTAAAGTGCATAATGGAGAAAAGTCAGTTATCATTTACTTTATCTGCATCTGTGTACACACTGTTCCCGAGTAAAACTAAGCAAATTAAATTAATTTATCTGTAATTAATTGCTAATTAAAGCAATAAAAACACGCGTATATATACATTGGATACACGCATGAATTTTCAATTATTTAGATAAAATTTAAATTCATGACGTATATCTCATTATTATGCGAAAAATTTGGCACTTTTAATGAATAGCATGATGATACCTAACTAATTAATTCAACAATTCACTCAATTACACTGAGAGAAAATTTTAGTAAAAATTAACGTACTGCCTAGTAAGGTCACTACAGGCTGTCAAAATCACAAAAATTACCATACTTTATAGGAAAATTTACCGAACAGTATAGCAAAATTGTTTACAAAAGCCTGTGGTAGCTTTACTAGACAGTATGGTAATTTTTACAAAATTATTTGTAATTTTTACTATATTTCTTCTCTCAGTTATGCTCGTATAATTTTAACGTTTTAACATATTCTTGATTTTAAAAGACAAACATTTAAAAAAGAGTAACTTAATTGTACCAAAGTAGAGAATATATAAAATAAATATACATTTATTTGATTGAATAAACATTTGAAATATACACTCTTCCCTCTCAATAGCGTCGCCTTTTTTTCTTTTCATTTTCATTTATGGCTTACTTGAGGAGGGAGCGTAGTGTAGCATCGCTCCAAAAATTTTAGTCTCATCAAAAACGAAAGGCTAACTTTCTCGATCTCGCAGATAAAATCCTACCTGGAGGCGATCGCCAAGGCGCGCAGCGACGTCGTCGAGCTCTTCAGCATCGGCAAGAGCTTCGAGGGCCGCGACATCCTCGGCGTCAAGTTCTCCTCGGGCGGCGCGGACAAGCCGGCCCTCCTCATGGACGCGGGCATCCACGCCCGCGAGTGGATCGCCCCCACCACCGCCCTCTACGCGATAAAGCAGCTCGCGGAGAACGCCAGCAACGCCTACCTCTTCGAGAACGTCGACATCTACGTGATACCGTCGCTCAACCCCGACGGATACGAGTACACGCACAAGAGCATCTCGGTGAGCTGGGGGTTATATTATATGCTGGGTTGATTTGCCGACTGGTGGCTTACTGACGGTTCGATCGTTTGTTTTGACAGACCCGCATGTGGAGGAAGACTCGCTCGGTGCGCTCGGAAAATCGCTGCGTGGGAGTCGACGCCAACCGCAACTTCGAGCTCGAGTGGATGAGTAAGTTTTTGTTAAACCGAATTCTTCCCCCGGTTCCTTAGAAAATTCGTCTAATATTAATAATCAAACGAAAACGAGACCCATCAACCTGCACCCTCCAATCTTCGCTCCGAAATAAAGAGAAACCCGTGTCCTCCTTTCCGCAGCGATCGGCGCCTCGTCGAACCCCTGCAGCGACACGTACGCCGGGCCGAAGGCGTTCTCCGAGCCGGAGACCGCCGCCCTGAGGGACTTCATGCTCGCGCGCAAGGACCTCATCAAAGTCTACCTGACCTTCCACTCCTACGGAAACGTAAGTGCAGCAGCCCCGGCGGCCCGTAAACGTTCGGGAGCCTTATTAATTTCGTTCGGGGCGCCCAGAGCGGGGGGTTGTGTAAAAAAGCGGAGACGTTGGCTCGAATGAATTTATATATACATATATATTCCGTTCTCTTGCAGTACCTCCTACATCCGTGGGGCTTCACGGAACAGCTGCCCAAGAACACGCCGCTGCTCGTGAGTATATATTCTCTTAGGACTTGTCGGCAATCGTGACTTGGATTAACCAATATTCGATATCTGTCTTTTTAGAGCTGCGTAGCCAAGAAGGCCGAGGCTGAACTTTCCAAGCTTCGCGGCACCCGATACGAGATCGGCAGCTCCACCAACGTTTTGTGTAAGCATTCTCTTTTTACTCGTTGAGCAAATATCTCAGGTCATACATTTAATTTACAAACGCATCGAATCACCGCTTCGAATCTACAAAAAAAAGCACGTCGAGCCATTCAATAAACAGTCATTCACAGCCCGAAGCATTAAACGACATTACACATCGCTAATTTCCCCCAACGAGAAAACGTTCCCACCCCATTATACTTAACGATCCCCACATTAACCCCCACCTCTCTCCTTGCAATGTTCCAGACGCAGCCGCCGGCGGCAGCGACGATTGGGCGATGGGCACCGTCGGCGCCGACCTCGCCTACACGATCGAGCTACCGGGCGGCATCCACGGCTTCGCCCCGCCGCCCAGCGAGATCGTACCCGTCGGCCGGGAGACCTTCGAGGCCATCAAGGTCTTCGCTCAGTACGTCGACGGCAAGGTCTGCCAGTAGACGGATTTTCGAGCTTTGGGAACGGGGGGGAGGGGGGAGAGCAGGTCTTTTGAGAAGAGTCCGGTCTGAGGAGGAGCCGGGGGGGATTTTTTTACTGCTGAATTTGAGATGCGGGAGTTTGAAATTTAAAATAGCACCGACTGTTCCGAGGTGCGGTCTGCTTTCGTTTGTTGCGTGTTGTCTTTATTTCTGAACTTTCGAGAATAAAGGCGGTTTTTTTTTGTTAAATAAAATGTTTATAACAAATTCTTGGATGGTTTTTTATTTTATTGCAACATTAATTTGAAAACTTCTTTCAGATTTACGTTACTACGTACTTTATCTACTTATCGTTTAATATTAATTCGATGGCGCATTAATGGATGAACTAATTTATTTAGGTTAAAGAATCAAACATTCATCTCGTTAAATATTGAGTTTAACTTTCCAACAAAGTTGTAAAGCGCCTAGTAATTCAAACTCGCATAAAACTCGCTTCCAGGAACGTTACAATACAACTTTTACCACCGCAAAAATCAATCGCCATCCTTCAATAATAAAATCGCCGAACACGTAAATTCTCAACTTTATCTCCGGGCATAAAACTCTTCTAAAGCAACGTCGCGCCGCGGCAACTGCTTAAATCCAAATTAGCGCAATTGCCGAATTACTTGTTGCGCAAAGTGCAGACCTCGCGCGGGCGCGGGGGCCGCATAAATCCGCGGGTCTCGGGTCGCGCCACTATTTTTTCCCGGCGCGCTCGACGTTAATGAATTTCGGCAAATCTCGCGGAAGCTCTGCCGCGCGAATTTACAGCGCGAGCTTAGCGCGCCGAGGAGAGAGCAAAAAAAAAGAAGGCTATCAAGTCGCGCGGGGATTCTCGCCCCTTAGCTTTTCGCCCGAAAGTGCAGGCGATCCGCTCGCGAGAGTCGAGTCGGGCAAACTCGTAAACTCGAGCCGGGCCGATATCCGAAGGAAGCGTCGGCCCCGCTTTTTATGCGGCGCGTGTTTGTCTTTCTTAGTGCGCTTGTTTATCGGCTGGCTGAGCGCGTATTTCTGAGCGGTCGTCTGGTTATGAAACGTGATTTTTTAGTGCGGCGTGGAACGGCAGTTTTGAGAGAGGTATTTTCAGGGCTGGAAGGAAAAGAACAATGATTGTGATGGATAAACGAGATAATATATGTGATTGCGTATTATAGTGGTGTTGCAAAAATAAAAATTAAACATTTTACGTAGTTGTGATGAATAGTATTCATTTGCTGGAGTGGGAATTGTTCACTTCAATCGTTATAAAGGTATTACAATGAGTTATTCTGATAAAGAAATTACTTCGTTAATTGCGAATAAGTGTCGTTAAGAATCTATTATAATCTTTATGAAACATAACTGCGTGATCCTGGTAGAAATAAATACGAAAGTATAAAAAGGAGTCTAGTCTGAGTAGTTTCCATCTGATGTTATTAAAATTATACTTATAAAAATTTATACAATGTATAGAATATCTTCAAATTCAAATTTCAATAATTTTCACTACCTATAGATGAACCAATTAGGTACTGTTTATTTGAAATTAAACTAAAGAAAGTACTGGAATCATGAAATGGAAAGAGACAAGTGTACAAACATTACAAGTATATATTATATTTTAAAATTTACTTTCTTACGAAAGTATAAAAAGGAGTCAAGTCTGAGTAGTTTCCATATAACATTATTGAATACTGGGTTGCGGAGGCTTCCCAATCCGATTGGGTATGAGTATAGGTGCGTTGAGGGATGGTAAAAACCCCAAGAGACCAAGCGCAAAGGGCGTAACTAGGCTTTTTTTTTATTTTGGTCCGTTAAAACAAATAGTGCATTCGTTATTACAGAGAGTTTGAGTCATGTTACAGATAAACGTCACAAGTGAGGGTTTAATAGATCACACAGTGCTATAAACGTAGGTTTGTTCATGGTACGTAACTTCTAAAAATCTTGCGTTATGTAGTTTGTTTTAAATAACAGTATTAATATCAATTACATTTTTTTCATAATAAATGTACAATGAATTCGCACACAAATATGGAAAGCGAAATAATTAAACCACCATATAGTACACGAAAAGCAATATATAAATCTTTGAAAGTCAAATTGTTTCTATTAGCATTGTCTTCGTTGACGTGAAAATTTGTGGTTGTTCGCCTTCTTTCTCGCTCGCTAATTAGATTGTGGAATCCCCCTTCGCACATTCTTGATATAATCCAGTTGATTTTCTTTTTGTACAGAGAATCTTCAGCGAAAATATAAGAATACCCTCTTTCAAGTAAACCACTTTTTGAAACGTAAATGTTTTTATGTTCATAAATTTGAGAGCGCAAAAAGGACTTATTATAGATACAAACTTTGCCTTGCTCTGTAAAAAGACGATTGAAACAATCGCAAATTTCCGTAACTTCATGAAAATGTTTCAGAATTTCCTCGTGTCCTATTAGATTTTTAAATCTTAGCATTCCCAAAATTGTAAAATTCGACTTGATTAAATCTTTAGCAGAATCAACAATCAATTGTCTTCTTGGGACACTTGGGACCTCCTCCCCCTGGTTGAAAACCCCGTCCCGGGATCCGCCGCTAGGCATTACTTTGGGGAGGGAACCAGGGTGATTGCCATCGGGGCACTCTACTTACTTACAGTTTCCTGCTTACCTTAGGGGAGTTCCGCCTTCTTTCGCTTGAGGATGTCTTCGGCGAAGTTGGCAACCCTCTCCCAGATCTCGATGCTCGAGAGCATGACCGGGACGATGTCGTCCGGGGTTACCCTTCCGACATCGTCCTCTAGTCCGCTCCTTTCCTCTTGCCACCGCCCGAACACAAAGAACGTGTGGTGGGCGTCGTCTTTGGCGAACCCACAGTATATACAGCTGGGGTCCGCCACCTTGCCCATC
>JAWWML010000052.1:11159166-11185937 GCA_035047165.1 Ormyrus rosae | reverse complement strand
GCAAGCCCATAGCACGTGTTTGACACCCTCGCCTTCAGCTCGGGTGTCAATTTACACGCGCTATGAGCTTGCCAATAGTTTACCTCCTTAGGTGCGTAATATACTATTTGAGAAAATTGATAATTTTTTAAATCAACAAGGAAGAGTAAAATTCTCATTCAAAAGATTTCGTAGATTGTTCTTACAGAAAAATCCAAACAATTTTAAACATTTCATTCGAATCAAAGCATACATGTATATGCATATACGCAGTAGTTAATCGAATTCTTTCTCGAATTGAAGAATGAAAAAAACGACCTGCTGATGTTTTTGTGCCAACGATTGAAACGGTACTACTTGTGTACGTTCCATCACTATTCACTATAAAAGAAAAAATTTTGTCGTTCGTAATTACTATTGTATGATTGACAAGCCGAGCTTTAATGTTAAGTTCAAGTTCTTACGAAATCTCGGCTAAGAGAGATTATATATAAATTGTATGAAGTAAGACTTGATTTTAAAGGATTGCGGAGCTGGATAGATAAAATATCTGGTTAAAACTTTTTTTAGAACTGTGCAGCTTCGTGGTTCAAAACTAGTCTTTTCTCATTTAGTGCTGTGAATTGTTCATAAGATACATCAGAACTTTTGGATTAATAGTGACTTCAGTTTTTAATGAATTTAAACATCAATATCTCATAAAATATACATTTAGTTTTATTTGAAGATTTTTTTATAAAAACTTTTTTAATTATAGTTTTATTTGAAGATTTTTTTATAAAAACTTTTTTAATTATAGTTTCTTTTAAGAACTTTAATAAATTAAAAAAAATTTTTTAATTGATAACGCAAAGGTTCTGATGCTGGTTAAGGCGTTAAGAAAAAACAGCAGGAGGATAAGAATCAATCACGAATGAGAAAAGGGTGTCCTTTGTTTTAGTCACGTGTGGTGCCGGCGTGTAATCATTGTATCTTGTATAAAATAATTACTTAAACTAAATAATCAATTTTGTAATTACATACGTTATATATCATTGCAAATAGTGCGATAGTATATTATCCAGAGAAATCTATCAAAGGGTTAACTATAAAAGTTACTATTATGAAAAATATTGATGATAAATAAAGAAACGTTACTTTTTTACAAAAATGTCTATTTTATTATTTTTTTTTTATATCCTCATACATTTGTCTCAGTGTATCATTCTTAGTCTTCATTTTAAAGCTATTAAAGGCATTTGAGCATTGTCTACTGCACTTATTTTGAGTGAGTATGCAGTCTAACTATAAGTTTACAGTTAAATATTTATATATAGAAAAACGTTGCAACAATAAAATAAATTACTATATTTTGCAGTTTTTTTATCAAAATCACCTCTGTCAAAAAGAACTTTTTCAAGTCATGATTATGCAAGAAAAATGGCAAAATTATTTAACAAAAGTGTTTTTTTAAAATACACACTAACAATACACGCACGTAGATGACAGCAATTTTCAGATAGAAAAAGATTAAAATCTTGATAAATATCTTCAGATTTCATTAAAATGATTCTGAAAAATCAAGTATAAACATATTAATATGTTCTTACGTATTAAAATCTACATTTACAAACTTATATTGATTGCCCATGACTTATTTTTGCATAAATCCTTAAGTTTTATTATCTTCCTTGTCTGGAGTTCGATGAGTGATACTTGTCAATTTTTTTATCAAGTTGTCTATCATGTCTGCATCAACCAGACCAATAAATTTATCTACTACTAAGCCATTAGACACAGCAATGACAGCAGGTACTGCTTTCACTTCAAATGTATGCACTAGCTCAGGGTTATTTTCAACATTTACTATGGCAAGATTAAGGTCCTGCATCGGCCCAATTACTTCCTCTAACTTAGGAGTGAGAATCTTGCATGGATCACACCATTCAGCGTGAAAATTCACTATAACTGGAACTGAACTATTCATGACCTTATCAATGAATTCTGTGTTGTCAGTTATTTGAAACTTTTTGTGCCTACAACTCAACATTGAAATTCCACGGGTGGACTTCCGTACTAAGTGTCGCATAAAGGACAACATTTTTAATATCTAAATATTCTCACTGTTGTATTTAAATTCTTAAATTCTATAAGGCATATACGCTGATATAAAATTCCAATTCTTTAAAAGTTAATTAGAACCATCGTTAATGTGGTGAATCCAACTTCTGATTCGTCGAGGCCTGGCAACGTCCAAAAGATTAAATTTACAGTAACCTACAAAACCAAGCACAGAGGAAGCAGCCAGCAGAATAAGAAGTATCATGCGCCAGATGAAGAAATGGTCGTAAGGCTAGAAAGAAAAAAATAGCAAGCATTATGTTACATATTTAGATTAGTCACTTGAATACATTTTTTAATATTTTTAATATTACAATAATTTAAGATTAAAATAAAAAAAATTAAAATATTTGTGTTGTTTGTTAATTATGAAAACATCTGCACTATTAGTGATTTTCATAGCACCTTCTTTAAATATTACAAAATAGGAATAATGTAGCATAAAAATATTTATGAGTCGTATACACATGAGTCAAGTTGAGCTCAAATAGATATGAGAAACAAGCATGATATGAAATGCATGAAATAAGTTCTATTTTGAAAATAAATTTATTTACTATTAGTTTACAGTAATCTCCCTTGATTAAGTTGTGAGTATAGATTAAATTGTGGGTACTGACAAGATTATCAAAAGCAAATGTGCGTTATTCAAGCAAGCGTACCTTGTTCTCTTGCACGACAGGATGCTGAGGAGCTCTAGGAACACTAACCAGAATAACAGTTATGATAGCAGAAACAATCACAGCTGCAGCCCCAAGGCGTCTGTCGACTCGCAGAGAAATCAGGAATATTAACGCAGCCGATATCCAGAGTGTTAGTATGACAAATAGACCCACTCCGAGCCCGAAAATGTGGGTGGTCATCCCTCTGCAATATCCATTACACAATCAATTGCAAAATCGAAACTTTTCTCTCTAATTTAGATTTTAAGCACGCAATTCGTACGCGATCGGTTGCATATTTATGTTTACACGAAGGCCAGCCGTAGGTTAATTTTAGTTTTGACACCCGGTTTATGAGAAAATGAGAATGGGGGAGGTAACTTTGGTTATAATTTATTAGAAAGCTCAGCAAGAAAGTGTTATGTAATTTGTTAAGACCGACTTACCTTGAGTTTACAACTGAAAATAAAACGTAAAATACTGGAGACTACTAAGATCGGACCTTCTACCGGAATCTAATCATGATGACAACTCACGCAGCTTGTCAAGACTGGTGGAGGAACATTACTCAGACTTGCCGAGAATAAGACACTGACGCCGACGCGTCTGTGAGTTGTGGCTTGTGGGTGAGCGGAGGGATAAACGCCCCCACCATTCCGAAAATCCGAATCCGGAACCGAAACTGAAACGAAAACGAAACCAAATGTACGCGGGAAAATTTTAAATTATAAATAAAATTGTCAAAAAAAAAATTTAACGTAAAAGCTGTACATTTTAAACAATAACTAAAGACACAAGTAACTTTTTCGTATTTATAATGTACTACAAACTAAGTTTTCAATATTAATCTATTAAAATATATAGTCTACGTTGATGCCATTCAACCAGCAATTTAAGAAAGATGATTATTTACATACAGTATATATCAATTACTATTAAGTAGTATACCTGATGTCTGCCATTCAATTTCTACTTCATAGTAAATGTCATTTACAACTCATAATTTATATACTCACTCATTTTTAATTTTTCAGATAACTTATTATACATATATATTAAGTAAGGTACAAATAAATAATAATAAATAATATTAAAGTTTAGATATTACACAAGCAATAAATATTTGTCTATAGACTTGTGAGAATTCTGAAAGAATTTGATTAGAAACAAATTAACTTAACAATATAAAAATCTGGAAGAAAAAATATATAATTTCATTCCTTTTGACCTTTTGCTCCATCACGACTTCTTTCAAAATGTGCACATTTGAAAACAGGGATTGCGTTTGAAGAAAGAGCCAGCATTTCTGCGAACTTTATTTGACTTTCAACTCCATTTTCGCTCGTAAAAGTAATTCTCTTACGTTTTCTACCATTGAACGCCAAAACGTTACGATAAGAAAGCCACTAACACTTATCGGATTTCCCGATTTACAAAATAAGCGTCTTTTCTCGCAGCTCGGACGAACAACTTTATTCGGCGCGGTTCCTCCTCACCGTGGCTATTTCGAGCGTCGTTTGCATTCAAGAGGAGCGCGTATATGCACCCGAGAAACGTTACCGGTTACCAGATTAATTGCGCAAGTCTTTCCCACGAGGCGTACGCGCACGTACACCTATATATACCCTCTCCTCGGCGCATGTTTATCTTCATGAGAGTCGTACACAGATAGG
Organism: Ormyrus rosae; assembly: GCA_035047165.1. Lineage (NCBI taxonomy): Eukaryota > Metazoa > Arthropoda > Insecta > Hymenoptera > Ormyridae > Ormyrus > Ormyrus rosae. Next base: position 11,181,523 of record JAWWML010000052.1, on the reverse strand, counting down.
ATCGGCCGCGTTTTAAACGCTCGCTCGCTCTCTCTCTCTTTCTCTCTCGCGCATTTCCCGCTTCCTTTCGCGAGGAAAACTCTTCCTTTCCGCGCGGAGTTTTTATCATTGCGCACAGAGGCGAAAAGCCTTTGAGCTGCACTTTTTAACTGAGGATTTTGAGAAAATTTCGAAGAAATTTTCTTTCTTCAAGATTGCTGTCTTTTTTTTATTCATCTATTTGCTTTTATTTCTCTGTTTATATTCCAAGAGTCGAGGGGAATATGCGTTAACGATTCCTCGTGCATGGAACTCGACGGTTAGAAGCATGTGGTTGCTTTAAACAGATGGTCAGAACTTCACGCCACAATACTCACTAAAACTCCGTTGGCTTACTTTGAATTGCTAATTTGAAAAGCTCAACTTGGTACCAAATATTCAACTACATATCCTACCTATTCTAATATAGTTTAGCAAAACGGCTGCAACACCTGTTTAATAAACAAAATATTAAAATTAAAGGTGCATTGCTTGACATATTGAGCCTTGATTACGTATACACGCATTTCCCGATTTTTTTGTATACTATCACTCGCAAATGCGCGTCTCGGCCGCTTGCGGCGTTTCCTCCTCAGAGTTCTTTCAGCGGTCGCTCGATCGCCGCGCACGCAAAAAAGACTTTGATGGGCGCATAAAATTTAAAAGGCAGGCCTCTCGTAAATCGAGAGCGTATCCCCAGTTTTTATCCCCGGCAGTCCGACGCTTCTGTCGACTTTCTAAGCCCGCGATCATTTCGCCGAATTACGCGCGCACTTATATACATATATATATGTATAGACGGGAGAACCGTTTGATTGTTTTTGCGTGCGACGCAAAAGCACGCTATTTAAGTTCAAGTTCTTCCTGTTGTAAAAATGGAGGCTCGACGAACGGGGGGCCGCTTCTTTTGCGCCGGGATTTTAATGGAATCGAACTGCATCGGCGATTAGGAAATTGAGATAAGTGGACGAAAAAGGCTGCGATCGCCGAGCGAATTTCTGGGGTTGGATAATGGGTAATTATGATTTTTGTAAATTCGAAAATTAGCTACGGTCGTTTATCGACGAAACGTCGTTATTACGTACTTGTGCACTGATGGATAAAGACGTATGAAAAGTTTTAATAAAGAAAATCAACAGTTTCTAAAATTCGACAGATAAAAAGTTTATTTGCAAACAATCCAATTATCATATTAACGTAATTTATTTACTTTTATCAAATCTAAAGGTGGTTGACGCTGACTGTTTGCGCGCTTGTTTTGTCTGTCGATCGCAGACGCAGACGCCTCGCGTCCTCGTCATGTTTCAGAGATGAGAGCTCTGCTTCGTTACCTGCTTCGATGATTTACAAGTGTTTTCACTCCTTGTTGGTCGCTCCGGTCGAAAAGATTATTGCACCTGATAAATGCAAATTGCGAAAGGAAAAAAAACGAAGGGTGATTCTTCTGAAATAAATGAAATTTTGTGCAAATAAAATTGGTTCGTTTGAGTATTAGAAAGACATTGTTAAACTTATTCTCTGCACTCTGATATGCTGAGGAAAAAAATTAACTGTATTATCAAGTTGAATACAAACTGAATTAATGAAATATTTTATTACATTAATTTCATTATAACTCAGTAGAATTATTGGTCTTTAATTTGAATACATTTTATTGGAGAACTCCTATTTTTCGTATAATCAATTCACTAATATCTTTTCCTCCCAGTCTATGCAATAATTAATGAAAATCAATTCCAATTTCCAGCCTTTCAAACAATCTCACCGAACTCCACAAGATCCACCTCAGAACTCTAGGAAACCCGTTTATTATTCAAAAGCGTCGGCGAACTAAAAATCCCAGAAAATCTCCCTCGTTTCACAAACGAGTCTCAGTATATATAAGCCTCCATTGTTCTCCGTCGCCTCTCCTCGGCGATAAAAAAAAAGAGCAGCGAATTGACACGATCCCTCTCGCGTCTCAATCATCCGCAGCGATGCGCGCGGATGAATAATTCATCCACAGATGCACCGCGCTTGAAAAAGCCCCGCGACTGAATTTCGAAAGGCCGCGACGACGCGACGTATCGCCGCGATATGATCCAGCATCTCGAATTGGAAAAAAGAACAATGGCAGAGGGACGCTGACCATCCTCCGCGGAGGGTGAAAGGCGGCTTTTTATATTTTTCCGCGGAGCGCGGGGAAAACGAGCTGCACGATCGCGAGGTGTCAAGGACGCGCGGCAATTACGCGATGTGTACGTATACACGCTCGGGTTCGCGTATCGGGGGAAAGGTGACGCGGAGGCTGGCAGGTGGGTTTTGTTTTTGGGCTCGAGCGAAAGGTTTTTTTTTCTCTCGGGAGGTGGGGAATTAAAGTGGGATCGCGGGGCTGCTGGGTTTGATTGGGCGGAATTGCGGGAGCGATTGTTGTTTTGGAAAGAGATGATTTTGTATTTAAACTTTTGGATGTAATAGTGTAATTAATAAAAGTGGTGTTTAGACTCTTGTTTTTCTAAAATTATATTATATTTGTATAAGAATTAATAATAATATAAAATTTTCTCTCGAATGATATATTTAAATTAAATTTAAACTACAATTAAGTGAAAACCGCAGAAAGTTTAAAAAACTGTAGTTTTTTATAACTTTCTTTAATTTTTCTTTGTCTTAGAAGCAAGAAAGGCCGTAGTAAACAGTTTTAAAACTGTAACGCTTTGAGATCAAGACACCAGATTGTATAATATTGCAGTGACATTGCACACAGTACACTTTAACGAGGCACCAACTTTCGTACTTCAAATGTAGATATTATCCTTAAAAAGATAATTATTTCGAATTAACATATTCATTATCTCCAGTGGCAAAGGATTTGAATTCATTAAAGTTAATTAGTCACCTTTACTGTTGACTTTCATAATTGATTTTACCAATTGCTACTAATTAATTCATTTAATATTAAAATTCTTAACACTATCTAATCTATAATTACCAATTCTTGTCCATCATTAATTGTATTAAAATGAATATTCTTATAAAATTTGATAATAAAATTATTCAATAACAGTATTCTAATACAATATTTTTAACTAAAACCGTTAACATTTTGACTTGTCTGAACTACTTAATGTAATTATCATACATTCAGCGATACAATCTAAGACCAAATAAACTTGATTTATTACCGCACATCTTCTCAAAGTTCAAGTTCACGCTCACTGATGTAATTGCGGATTTGACCCACATAAGTTTTTCACACAGTCCCGCGCAAAGATGAGTTCCGCGAAAGTTGCGCAAGTTTCATTTGAGTCATGATCGTCCGAAATTTATTAGAAAGAGTGGGCATTCCGCTGAAAGAAATTTACTTACGCATCATCCTTGAAATTCAGGGAAGTAATTTGCGCGGTGGATATGCGGTAATGGTTAATGAATCAGGCGAAGAAAGTGATAAACAAATACCGGTTTGATAGCGTCATCTGTAAGGTAATAATGCATTGTTAATAGGTGTATTCTCATTTTTTCTACTTTTAGTTTTTCTATGTTGGGGTAAAAGTTAAAAATACAGGTTGCTCGACGTAAAGCAAATAAATTAGGAACATATTTCTTTTTAGACATATTACCAACTCTTATATGCAAAATTGAATACAATATTGTTGTCTCTAAGTTTTTTAAGTCGACAGTTCTATCTCATAATATAAGGCTTATTTCTGATTCGTAATAGATTAGTGTGCTAAAATATAGTCCAGAATATTACAAAACTTGATGAAAACTTTTTTAAAATCCGTATAATTTGTGATTATCGCGGATCTTAAGATCCAACGATTGAAAGCCGCTTAAGCTTGAAAAAATTATTATCTTAACATTTTTGCGAATAAAAAGAAAAGGCAATTGTAAAAAGAACAATTTCGATTGCAAAACTCGGCTATTTTTCCGAATGGAATCTCCTTCGGGAATCACTTTAGCGCCGAGAGATCATCTTCCTAACTTGAAAAACAAAAGACTATATTTTCTCCCGAAGCACTCCGTACGCTAATAACACCCTTTCTTGACATTAATTACAGCACTAATATACCGAGTACAACCGTTAGTAGCAGTCCCTCGTGCACAATTAATTTTTATTCCATTACCCAAACTGACTTTCTATTATTCAAGTATAGGTTTCATTAATTAAGCAGCTCGCGCCGCTAAAAAAAAACACGCACACACACACACACACACACACACACACACACCTGAAAATAATACAACAATCGTTTGAAAAACTCGGCCGCCGAATTAAAAGCGTGTCGAAAGCCCTCCCTTTCTTCCCGTCGCAAAACTACGCAATTGAAGCGGCGCCGTTATTATTTCATACAGCGGCAGACACGCGGAAAGCGTCGCGGGCCCGCGTGCATTTTATTTGCATGCGCGGGACGCGCTCCGCCGTTGCGACAATGTCTATATAGCTCTTTTTTTTCCTTTCTTAGCTTCGCGCCACGAGGAGGAGCGGGACAATGATGGACGCGGAGAAAGAGGAGGAAAGGTTGTGCAAAGGCGAAAGCTGCTGCTGCTGTTGCTGCTGCAATGACAGACAGAAGCTTCTTAAGGAGGAGTCTAAGGCGTGTAGGTGGGCACCTTTGACGTTTTGGATTGCGAGCGTGAAAGGTGGAATAATTGGTTGGTGATGGGATTTTGAGTTTGGAGTGAAAAATTTTAGAGCGTTTGGTCGATTGGTTTGTATCTTTTTATTTCTATTATATTGTATTTTAATATTTAATAATTTAAAAATCAGGCAACACTTCAGCGCCAATTCTTATTTTAACGCTTCAACCGTTAAAACTTGTTAATTTTAATGACCACAAAGTAAATGTTCCCATAAGACAGTGTTAAAACTAACGAAAAGTCATAAAAACTAATTTCGCCAAAAGGCCTTTCGCAATGTTCCCCCTAAAATCGACTGACGCAATCCAAAATTATGCAAAAACATTTAGTTTAAACAAACGAAAGCGAACGTTAAAACACTCCGAAAACCTATTCGCAATGCACTAAAAGCCGCAAAAAAAGAAAAAAAAAAAAAATCGCCAGGGAGCCACACGGCAATGTCATCGAACTTACGCAAACGCCGGTCGTTCGGCTCGGCGGTATAATCGTTCTGCGGGGGCCTCTTCTCTTTCCTTTCCTCCTCTCTTCTTTCTCGGCTCTAAGTCTCGCGTGTTGCTCTTTATTTAGCAACGTGACTCGCGTACGGGATCGTGGATGCAGCTGGTTAATTGATCGGCGATTAACATAATCATTGCCTGTCGCCGTTTTTTTTTTTGCGACTAACTTTGTTTACTGCTCTGTTGTTTCTCGGTTATTTCGGGAATCCAGAGATATCTGCTGTTGCGGAGAGGCAAGCAGTGCTGTTTTTTCTTTCCGAGGCGAGTTTTTTTAGAGAATAGAAGAAAACGACGACAAGTTGGCTATCGTTAATACCTGCTTTGTTATTGCGAAAACGGCGAGGATTGTAAAACATTTTTATTTTCAATAAAATAATCTCTCCGAAAGGTTTTTTCTTTCAATTTTAGTCATTGAGAATTAATTTAAATATAAACGGGACGCCATTTACACTGAAAGCTGGCATTGACCCATTTTGTCAATTTGAAGTAAATTTAACGATCATCATTTTTATCTACTTTAATGCGGATTCAAATAGACCTGCTTAATGGACCTTTCTAATTAAAAATACATCTATTCTCTTATGTAAACGTTTCAAATGAAATTTGTGTAATTCATACAGATACAATGGACAATTTTCGTAATTCTTGGCATTCTATTTCTTTTTCATTCTTATATTTTCCAAGGACGGCTAAGATAGTTTTATCTAATTACTTTCAAATAAAAGTTAATTAAATGCTATGATTAGAATTTTATAAAAAATGATCAAATTAAACCTAATTACAATGAAACTAAATCCAATTTAAAAAAAAAACAGCTAGTTATCCACAAGTATATATATATATATATATATATATTTGAGATAATTTTACTTTCTCATATACATTTAATTACCCAAATCAAGAGTTGCAAATGATACATCATTTTTTTATACACAATTAAAGTTTGAACTCGTCAAATATCAGTATTTCAAAATCTTCGAAATAGTTAAACAAATAACCTGGTAGATATGAAAAATATTAAATACCTACTTATAAGGTATTTTCAAAAATTTTACCTATAAAATAGGTATTTTTACTTCCTAGTTAACTAATTTTAATGTAACGATTTTTTTCATGGTCAGCGGATTTTTAAATTAGTTTGACTAAATTTAAACTTATTTTTTGGTATTTACACGGTTGTTACGGTAGGTACTTTTCTTACCTCAGAAATACCTAGAAACTTGCTTGGTTTTTTCTTATTCTATCTATTAAAATAGTGCGAGAAAGTTCGAAAAATTGTTAAATCAAAATTAAATAACTAGGAATTAAAAATACCAATTTTATACTTTTCTGGGCATTTTTGATACTTTTATCTCTACCAGGGGATTGTCTTTCAAATACTGTTTCCCGTTTCAAAATCTAATACAATAAGTAATAAAACTCACTGACTCACAATTTTCGATTTATTCCCGGCACTTTCGATTCCTTCTTACATTTCCCATCAAACTTGTCATCGCGCGAGCGACAGAAAGAAAAAAAAAGCGTACAATCGTGCGTTTTGTAATTTACAATCGCTCGTGGCTATATAAATCTGGTAAAAATTCCTCTCCTGGGCGCGAATAAAATCGTTTGCGCGGCAAACTATCACTTTAACAAATTGATCAATTAGCGACGGAGCCTCGAAGAGGTGCGTATAAACTCGGCTTTTTTTGAAAGATTGATTCGCTCCTTCGGCGCGTAGAAAGTTTTTAGCGCAATTCGCGACAATAAAACGCGACGATTTGCGGTATTCCGAGAACGATAAAGGCGCATTTTGAAATGAAATTAATTTTGCGTCCAATTGTATAGGAAATATGTGGAACGATTAGGGCGATTAATGCCAAAATTTTTTTGCGGGATTGAGAGTTTAATTTTGAAATAATAAATAGTGCTGCAAAAGCTATTGCGGCGTTCAATTTATTTGCTTGATGTGCAGAGGAATTAAGGTTTAAATTGCTTTGGAACTTTATTTCGAGACAAAGAAACTTTTCCATTAATTTTCAGATTTTTAAATTCAACTCAAAATATAATGTCAAATAAATTATAGGCATAAGTTGCGTTGGTTTCGTCTGACAAACATTAAAGTTGTACCTTTAGTTCAAAACAAATCTCTTTTTGAATGTATTATAACATCTAAATAGATTGCACCAAATAAAACTACAATAGAGAAAACAAATGACGTTGATGATTACATCAGAACAAGATTTTCTCGAAATTTTCAATGACAGGATTGCGGTTACATTATACTATCGCAGGAAACTATGTTGCCATAAAAAGGACCGGAAAGTGCCTCTATAAACATCGATTTTTTTGTCCCGGTCGGATGATTAATGATGTTTATAAGCCCGGAGAAAATTTTCTCGAAAAAAAAACGGCCGAGAAATTCGGGCCGAAAATTACCGCTGCACACGTTATGACACTTCGACACTTAGCGCCGGTGATAAAATAAATCTTGCTGGGCTCTAAGGTAAAAGGAACCCAGCTGTGGTTGTGTCTGAAAATTGTAGAATTCTTGCAAAAAACGGACAAAAAGCGGATTACGTAAGTTGGCTGATTAAATTACGTGATAAGCGCCGGTTAATGCACCTCGGGATGTGTATTTTGAGTGATTGTAATTGTATGGTATCATTGCAATTGATAATTGATAAGTGTGTCTATTATGTAAGTCATCAAATTTACTGTGATAATTTCGCTAATTTAACATTTTTTCCAGGGTCTATTAGAAATTTAGCAAAATTGATTCTCTGATAGGTAATAAATTCGAAATGTTATTACAGTGCCGGAAGTTTTTTAATGAACGCAAATGGAGCATTTCCGAAATTTCATTGACTAAATTATGGGGTAGTTCCTATATACTTTTTAACAGTATTCTCATTAGATGACTCGAAATAAATTCACTAAATTATTCATTTAGTTGCACGTTTTAACGACCACATTGATTTCCCAGAGTTGTGTTCGCTGCATTTCTGGGTCCATCTCAATTTTACACATTACATCAGCAGCAAAAAAAACTTTATTTGCATACGGAATGAGCCTAAAATTAACTCGAGATAATCGTCCCAATAAAACCGCCGTTTTCTGCTGCCATCGATATTCGTATCTACAAGCGGAAGCGCGGGATTCATTTTCCTTATTAGCCACTTGTGTCTGTTTCCTAAAGAGAGAACTGCAACCTCTATTGAATATTCGTTTTCTAGGGGTGCAAAAAACGGTTCGTAACAATAAAAAGAGGATGATTGCTGGAATGTACAGGAAAAAAAGGCATTATGCAAACGTCGGAATAATCCGATTGAGGAATGCGCGGTAGATGCTTATCTCCGAAGTAGGTGATTACACGTATTTTTGACAAAATTTAAAAACTGATTCTTTTTCGGAGTTGACGTGTGATTTAACTAAAAAAATCATTAAATCACCGACAGAGAAGGAATTTTATACTGCATTAATTGATTTACTTCTGTTTTGTAGTGGCACTGTATTTTGTCAAAAATATGTAATTTATTATCAAAAAAGAATGAAAATTTATGATTGCATTTTTCTTCTCCGTCCTTTCTTTTCTCATTTTTATTTGTAAATTCAGTACATTCAATAAAATCATGTAAAACAACTTAATTTTTGCCTAGAATTTATATAGATTAATATTTCCCGATCTAACCTTTTAAATTTTTTCCAACTCACATCAAAATCCTTCCTTAAATTATTTTCATTTTAAAATTCATTAATTAAATTCCGCTAAACATTCAAACTTCCCATCCTAAAACAGCACGTCGATCTTCAATCGCACCGAAGAAACGCCTCATCCCAAATCCACTCGCGGGCAAAACTCCTCGCCTCTCGGAAACTATAGGAAAAAGGTAGGGGACACTTACTCCCGGGGGGGTTTCCCCCGCTTGGGCCCCCGCCGAAGAAGAAGATATCTCGCGGCGGACCGGCCGCCGGCCGACAGACGAGTGGAGACAAGCGTCTCGCGCGCTTCTCCGTGTATACACCAAACACACTTTACTTCACGCAGTCTCTCGCGTGGGTGATAAACGCGCGGCCGAGAGAGTTCGCAGTTGGCGGGTGTGAGTGCGCCGGTGATATGCGCTGCGCGCAACATGCGGATTTTAACGAGCGTCACGCGTGAGTTTTCCATTTTCTGGCACTGGACGATGGGGGATTTGGCGGGCTTTTTTTTGGTGTGAGAAATTGAACGGATGTATTGTGGGAAGCGAGGAAAAATATTGCGGGGCTTTCGGGATTAGTAAGTTTGGATTTTGCCTCTGATTTTGCAATGGGTTTTCTCGAGTAAGTAACCGGCGAAATTGGATACTTCCGCTCGAAAAGCGCATCTAAGAGTTCGTACGCAAGATCTATTATTTACGGAAGAGTGAATACTTGATTTGAGAAATTTTTAGAAAATTTATGATTTAGAATTTTATTGATAGTTTTAGATTTTACATAAATCATTCAGTGATATTAGAATTTTATAATAAGATTTAATTTTTTTTTATTCTAACATTAATTTTACATTTTTAAAAGAAACTTTTTTCAAGTTAAAATGAAGCTTCTAGTTTAAAGGTATTCAATTTCTTTAGTGCAAATTTTTGAAAAATTTTCTACCTATAATTCAAAAGATATGAAATAATTGTCTTGTGAAAGTGAACTGCTACAAAATTTAATTCTAATTGTAACGATTTTATTATTACGACTATTCAATAAATTACTGAACGAGCTACTCTTAGAATCTACAAACTTACTTTAAAAGAAATACGGCGTATCTAAAAGGATTGACTTTACGAGACTGGAAGAGCCGGTAATAACAACTAAAATTCTTTTTACGTAAAGTGAAATTATTAAACGCTCAATTGAAAGTCCTGAATATATGCAATTAAGAAATATTTAATAAAGTACAAAAAAGTAAAAAATTAACTATTGCGATTGTAAAAGTAGTGCATAGTATATTGTAAAATAACTGCAGAATAATGTTTTAACTGTAGTTAGATTTTTCGTTCCACTTTTGAAATTATCATTTTTTGCAAATCATGTGAGAATTTGTTCTAATTGGGTAAAAGTTTCTTAAAATTCCATCGTGTTCAAAAAGAAATTTAACCGGCTAAAAGGAAGAGTACTTAGCATTAAATTGGATAATTTTCTCTAGTTTCACAAATTTTGCATATAAAGGATTCTTGCTAAAAGTGTAATAAAAGTATATTATTTTAATATAATTAAGATTGTTAATAAAAAAACCTACTAAATTCAAACGTTAAATGTAAAATATTAAAAATTAAATTTTATTATTATGATATTCTATAAGACATTAAACAAGTTATGTTTTTTTTATTTATGAAATTTTTATAGGTTCTCATCTACACATTAGCTAAATTACATTATTTTGCATTAAAAATCCTGTAATTACAAAAATAACAATAGATTAAAAAATGCATTTCTTACCTAAAGCACATAAAATATTTAGTTAAAAAAAATTGTTACATACTTGTTTACTTTATCGAAAAATTCGGTAGATCTCGATTTTACATAATTCGACGAATATTTACATTTGACATTATCAAACCAGTTCAATTACTTTCAAAGCAAATAATCACTTCCCGAAAATACAATTTTTGAAAAATCCATTTAAAAAACTGGGTTCGCCTAAATTTCTCCAAAACTCGTCGATCCGCTACCATAATCCTCCAAACCAATCACCAGCCCACTTTCTAAACAAACATTAAGTAACCCCGGCGACCGAAACCGCCAAAATCTCGAGAATCGTTAAGAAACCCTCGGCCCTAATTAACCCAAAACTGCAAAACCGTCGCCCGTCCCGAAAACCCTAGCTCCTTCCCACGAGTCGAAATCATAAACCCGCGGCCCATTAAATTAAAGGACCCATAAATATAAGAACCGGATCGTCCTCCGAAAAGCAGCGCTGAAAACGAAAGCTGGAGCGAAACTTTCCTCTCTCTCTCTCTCCGGCAGTTTTCTACGGCGGCAATTACGCCGCGCGCGAGAACCCCATAAGTACGCCCCGCTCGCGGAATGCGTAATGGGAGGATATACCTCACGAGCGGTAAAAGGCACGGACGTGAAAGCACACGCGAACGATCGCCTCTTTTTGGGCGAAGCGCTTTTTCGACGGAGGGACAGTATTGGCGAGCGAGGGAGTTGACAGCTATTTTTTTTGAGTCGCGAGAAAATTGGCGGTGTGGTGGCGATGGGTTTATTGGGTATATTGACATTTTTGAGGAAAGCATGCAAAAAGAGGCCGAGAATTATGATTTTAGGGAAAGTGTGAATGTTTAAAAGATGCGTAAAAATGCGGTAATAAATAAGTCGAGAGACGGGCCTTTTCTTAGGGAAGTTGAGGAAAAACGACGCGAGAGGTAGCAAAGTAAATATATATTCTAACAGTAATTGGAGGGCTTACACTTTGAAGCGTATTCGTTCTCGTAAAAAAATATTAGCATTTCTAAAATATTTTATTTCTGTCTAAAATATAACACAGTAGTTTCTTGTTTCTACAATATTATTCTTTTTTAATAAAGTTCTTTAAAGAAAGTTCACTTTGCTCCTTCTTGATTTCAGAGATTCATTATAAGCAGAGGTTCCTCGTTCATAAATTTAAAGTAAATTATTTCACAGGATTGCAATTTTTATGAATCAATTATAAAACATATCCTAAGACATAAATTGTTATCAGTGTTAGGATAAACGAAACTCCTGAGAAACGTTATATTTTAAAACGATATCATGCAGCTGTAAAATAAATAAAAAATATTTATAAAAACAGAAACGGCACTGCACTTAATTACAATAAGCTTATTATTTTCAAGCCGAGAAAACGATATTTCGTTCGTAAAACATTGGTCCGTAAAAACTAATAGCATATTTGCACGCATCACTTTGTATACCAATAATCGTATAATAGATATACTCGAGTTGGGCGAAAGTTATGATCACTTTTACTCGGAATCGTCATAATTTCAATAAATAACGCCGAATCGTAAAACAATAATAAACTTCGCGCCAAGTATTAGAATTCGAGATATCACGGAGAAGCGAGGTGGATTTATTTTATGCACCTTAAAGAAGCCGTGTGAAAGTCTGAAAAAAATTAGCGTAAAGACAACATGAGAATTTCAATCCTTGCTTTTCTTTCTGGGAATTCGCGTTTTAGTATTCTGAGAGCAGAATTGCATTCGTTTTATTGTCCGTCATTGAAAATCGGCGTATCTGTTTTTAATAAAAATTAATTTGCATTATTTAGAAAAGGGTAGAGAAAAGTAGTAGCTCACAGTTATAGCAAAAAGAGTTTTTAAAAACCTGAAAAATTTAATACGAAGAAAAAACAAAATTTATGAACAAAAATTTACTTATAATTTTGTTAATTATAACCTACTTTTTTCGAAAAGTCTCAAGTTGCATTATTGTATAATAAATTGTTATTTACTTGCATAACGGAGCAAGTAATAGAAGTAAGTAACGCACTTAAAAGTTACAGAAAAACAGGTCAGTTAGGTTTTGAGTGTCCGAAAAAATTATTTCTGTCAAACTGAGCTAAATTTTATGGACAACTCAATTGTAAAAATAGCTGCAATTAGGTAATTCGTTTAAACCTTATATAATTAATGTTGCTGCGCTTTTATTTTGCATTGATTAACTCTAGTATAAAGTATTTGGTTTTCGACAGTTGCAACAAAAAAATATTTACAAAAACTCGTGAATTTCCGTCAGAGCTTGGAGTTACATCTTTAATGAATCTTAAGGCCGGAAATCATTTTTTGTCACTCGTAATCCGTAAAAATATTCATAACCTTTAATAAAACAGAAAGAATTACCCCATCATTCTCTGTCGGCAGATTTTTTATTATTAATAAAAATAAAAAGAAATTACCGGTTGCTTCAAACTGTCACATTTTTACATAATCCGGCGCATCTTCCATTTTCAAATTTAATAAACGTAACGATCCATTTCCATTAAAACAACGCAATAAACCCCCTAGTGCCTCTTCAGCTTTACTAAACAATTATCGTGCTCTCTCTCTCTCTCTCCAACAGAGTCCTCCGTACACCACCTATAAAACATTAAGGTCCTCGCATCCTAACTCGATAACATGCATTTTTCGTGCCTTCCCGTCACTCAGCCCAGCAGAGCCTCCTAAAAGCTCCTAAAACCCGGCATAAACCGACGCGGGAACGTGAAAGCAAAGCGCGGCACTTAGGATGTATATATGTTTTGTGGCCGCGCGGGACCGGGAGAGGAAAATCCAGAGCAAACAAGGCCGGCTGGGAGAGAAAAACCTCGCGCTGCCCGCGGATGATGAACTTCCGCGAGGCGGTGTGTTATGCAAGCCGCGGCCGGACTTTCTCACGGGAGATTATTATTCGGCTGTCGAAGAGCAAATTGAGATGGGATGTATAACGTAATCTGATTTCTGTAGCTCTGGCGGAGCTGCGGGGAAATGTTTGCGTTTGTAATAGTTGGTGGATTATCGGTTGGTTTTAATAATCAGCGAGTTTTGATGGTTAAAGTGGGGTTTGCGGAAATTGTAGTTGTATGCTTTGGGTGTTGTTTTAATTGGATTAGAAATTAAGTTTAAAAATTAATTCTGCGGTATTTGTTGATTGGGGCAATGATTTTTGATCTACGTTGTAATGCGTGTAGGGATCAATAGTTTTTAATAGAATATTCGAACATTTTTTACTCAGGAATGTTTTACCAAATTGTAATAGATTTACATAAAGCTTTAAAAAAATTCAACATTGTTAGAACTCATTTCATCCAATTTTCTTGTAATTAACATGCAATGCCTCTTGTAAGAAGAAAAGATTTGACATTATTAACTAGTTACATTAAAAATATCTCTTCTTACTTAATATGAAATTGAGTTTAATAACAGGACTTTTTTTTCGTCATAATGAGCCATCCCAATTATTGTTTTTCGCAGACATTTCTCGACATTAAGACAAACATAATTTGATTATTGCATTGTGTTTAAAATAAAAATCAAAATGCTTCACAATATTGTACGAAAAGTGGATTATAAAATGCCGTATTCGAGTATAAAACGCATTAAAAGTATAAAAACGTGAAAGCTTTTGTATAGTTACATCAGTCGTAGTTCTGTTACAGAATATCGCAGCAATTATAATCGAAGGCCCATCCTTTATTGCATCTTTACTAGGACAATTGCGACACTAATGACATAAGAGATCAAATATTTCAATAGCTCCAATTTTCCACCGCGATTAAATCGAATTATATTTTCTTTTGGTTACATAATGCAATAGTTTACATTTAAATGTCAATCTATAAACTTTTCTGAACGTAAAATAATTTGGAAAGTTAATTTGCACGACTGGGTGGGTGACCATTTATAAATATGAGAACAATGATATAATAATGCATTTATATTGTAATGCTTGCTTTCTTTGCAAGCAACATTCCTGCAAGATTAAGATTCAAATTATGTGTATCACTTTCCTAGTAACTCCAAAAGCGAATCTCATTCGTTATGAAATATTATTGTTTTAATAATTACTCCAAAACGACCCTTAACTGGCAAGTAAAGCTATTATACTCCAACTTTGCAAATCTCGAAGTGTCTCTATAAATCGCAAGTAATCAAAATGGTATTATCCCTTGCATTTTGCTTTATGACAAATCGGCACATTAAATCGAACTCGAAACTTTTATTATAATCTCAAAAATTTTTCACAAAGAATCCCTTTTCAATACTCTCCGATGCTCTCAAACGTCTCCCGAGAATATATATAATAAACAACGCGAAGCTAACAAATCGATTTCGACTCTCCCTCCGCGTCGCCCGAACGAAGCGACAAGTTTTTTAACGTCGCGCGTCGACCGTCATTAATCCACCCGCAACAGAGATGAGCCTCCGCGCCGCAGCGTCACGTTCGCCGCTAATTCGAAGGCGAGGCGCCGCGAAATGAGCGAAAGGCACATCTCCGTGTGCACAAAAGAACGGAGGAGGATCTTGATATGTTAATTCTGAGGCTTCGCGGAGTCTCTCTCTCTGCGTTTTCAATTTTTGATGAATGAAGATTGATTTCCGCCGCGGCGCTGCGCCGCTCGTGACTCGATATCGAAGGGGATTCTCGAAGTTTTTAGGATCTTTTGAACCCGACAGTTTAGTCGCTGTAAATTACTGTTCGTGCGAGGTATCTTCTTTTTTTTTAATTTATTTACATTGGAAATTGAGGAGACAAAGGCGATTCTTGCGTTAAAAGCTATTTTCAGTATACTTTATTATAATGGGTTTTGTATTTTCTTGTTTTAAAATAAGGCATTGAAGACTTTATCGTTTTACAAAAGAAGCTGATTTTTTTTTTTTTTTTCATTTATATAGTTGGAACGAAACGTATAAAATAAACTCGCTATAAAATAATTTTTATTTAATGCTAGAGGCGTTTATTGACATTTCGCGGACATTTAATTCCTTAATAGTACTTATACCAAGAAATTACGCCGTAAAAAGAGTCAGTACTCTTTTCATTACTCCTCCCGCAACCGTCAATTATCCAATATCGCTTTAAAAATCCATTCTCGCGAGACACCCTCCTCTTTCCGAGGCTAATAAACAGTTGAGAAATCCGAGAGAATTTCACCTGCGATCGGCGCTTTTCGAACTTTCCGCGGGAGCCTGTAATCGCGCGCTAAGATACGCCTCGAAACGAGCACCTGCGCACGCAGCCGGCCCAATGCCAATATGTGTAATGACTGCTTTCGCGGAGTCCTTTCGGCGGGTATCGAAGCGCAGGCGAAGGATGAAAATGCAAATTTAAGTGCGGGTTTCGTATATTGCACGCGTCTAATCGCACAATGCGCGTAAGGAGTTTATGGGAATTAATAACAGGTGAATCTGGATTCGAGGGCTTTTTTTAATCTTACTTTCGGGGCGTTTTGTTGAAAATTGTTTTACTTTTCTGGCTTACTTCTTTGATTGCTGGGTTTCGTAAAGAATGAGGAGGCTTTTTGAAAGTAATTATGGCTTTTAATATATTGAAATATACATGCAGTTTCGTGACTTTTATTTGGTAAAATGATTTTCAAAAAGTACAAATTATTATTGTGTGAATGAACTTTAGACGTAAAATTGTGCAATTGACTTTTAACCGAAAGTTGACAGGGTAATTATGAACATAAATTTCGATGTAATAACATAAATCAGCATTTATAGAAAATGTTGCAGTCGTTTATTTTTCTAAAAAAATTTCGATTTTTTCAACTACTTACTAAATATAATTAAAGTTTAGTATTTTCGTTCGCTGTACACATTATACTTCTTTACGCGTTTTCATAAGAAACACTTGATTTAAATCCCACTTCAGAAATAAATCAAGTGCCAACTCTGCTTTGAAATAAGTATATATATATATGCATAAACCTTGAATTTTTAAACGCTCATCGGCGCATGAGATTCGATTCGTTTGAAACAATCTAAACAGATATCTTAGATCAGCCTGCTACCCATCTTCCTGGCCCACCTTTAAATAGACTCAACTACACACTTCCTACCGCTCAAAAATTGAATTCGACGTTGCGCAACGAAATTTTGTAACGTGAATTTTTCCAAAACGAGCCGCGATTATTAATTACGTCATTTCTCTGTTCCCGCGCAATAAATAACGATCGTGACGTCGTTCGGCAGTGTTAAATCCTCGAAAAGCGAAAAGACACACCGCGCCACGAGAGACGTCGTGTATTTGCACGGCCGCCGCGGCAAAAACGCGTCTAATCAAAACCGTTTTTCCAGCCGAGTCACCGCGACTAATCCCCGGCGTAGAAATCAAACGGAGATATACATCCCAGGAATCCGTCTGACATTAAAGACGGGCCATTAAAAACCCAGAGAGCAGACCGCAGCGCGCGTGAAAGCATCGTGCGGCCAGCGGCGCGTAATGACTCTCTTTCTTTCTCTCTCTCTCTCTCTCACTTCGTTTCCCGGATCGCGCGGATATTAAAACGTTTTATTCACCTCGGCGCCGTTGCGCAATGGCGGGGGGAGGGCATTTTTCGGCGACCGAATGTGGGAGAGAGAGAACGTGATGGAGTTTTCGGTCGGTCGTCCGAGGTTGGCGTCTGAGACTGTTTGTATAAGGAAGAGCAATTGCTCTGGTTTTTATTGCATAATGTAGCGTGGCTTTTACTCGGCTTTTAAGAGCCGACGGGGTTTCGACGTTACTGTCGGGAGAAGGCGGTATTTTGAAACTGAGCGACTGTTAAATTTGGATTTTTTTTTAATGTTCAAATTATTGTTTCGTAATTCTGCACAATTTTACCTGTAATTATAAGAACAGTCCGAAATCCGAGATCCCATAACAACCTTTTCTATATATCAATCGGCTAGAATCATCGCCGTTCAATATACTTATTTATAGAAATTCCTCATGCAAAAATGCCAGCGTCACCCGAAAAACCTCCGGAATAATAATAATTTTGAAACTCTTTCAGTTTTCATAGCGACAAGTCTGTGCTGCCTGGCTCCGGGCTTCTCATTAGAATACGAAGATGAGGCGAAGACCAGCTTCATCTCAAGGCGAGCCATCGACGGCACGAGGGGAAGGTTGGTGTATTCATATATTGTTTTCTCGACGAAACGGTCAAATCGCCGCGATGAATATAAACGAAAGTCGGATTTACGAGCTTTTGCTTTTTCGTGTGTCCGGCAGGAAATACTACGACCCGCAGGCAGATGGATTTTTCGATGACTACGGATCCGAGAAGGGACGATACTACGGCGCTAAGGAATCGACGAGTAAGAACGGTTTTGATAAACGTTGACACTGATTGATTTGAAAAGTCATTTACTTCTTTCGTGCACGGAGAGAAAAGTTGAGGAAAAATTACTATATTTTTAGTAAAGCGCTAACAGACTTGCCGTAAGCCAAAAAATTACTAGACTTAAAAGTTTTTTGTAAAATTTACAAAAAGTTTGGCTAATTTTAGTAAAAAGTCTAGTCATTTTTTGGCTTATGGCAAATCTGTGGCCGCTTTACTAAAAGTATAGTAATTTTTCCTGAACTTTTCTCTTCATGTAACTTACGAGATGTTATTCACTTTATTTTAGCAATTCGCATCCATCGATTGATTAACAATACACATGTCGCAACTTGCAGGTCTGTCCGACATCAGGAACAACGTCCCCGGCGAGCCCGGAGTCGATTACCCAGCTTACGTGAACATCCCGAAGACGAGTTTTTCGTGCGTCGATCGAGAAAGAGGTAAAGATAAATTCATTTCTCCTCCGCCTGGGACAAAGAGAAACACAGCCGCTTCCGCGACGTTCCCCAGAAAATTGAAACTGTACTTACCCCTGACGCGATTTACAAGCAGGGATCTGTCGTTTGCGCGAACGTCGATGCTTGAAGCAAGGAAGAGATTATCGGCTGTGTGTGTATTAAAAATTTACGAAGCTGCGGAAAAATAAAGTAGCTGATTCATGGGCAATTGTAAAATTAGAGAAAGCAGCGAGGAAACGAGCGGTTTTTACCTCCTTCGGGATTTCTTCTTATGATTCCGCGATGATCTCTTTATCGTTTCTGCCATCAAAAATGTTTTCACTTTTCGCCGAAAACAGGATGATTATGACTCACGGGCGAGGTTTATTTGAATTGTAAACCAGGAGATCGCGGAATTCGATAGCTTCGGTTTTGTTTTGACTCATCTGCCTTAGATGCTTCACTTTCTCAATCAATGCGAGTTACGTAAAATACTTTAATTTCATAGACATTTTAATCGTTCGTATTCGAACCGAACTAATTCGCGTTTCTCGTAAATAATATTTTAAAGCGTCCAATCAAAAAATTTATTATAAAATATCTGATAAATTTCATACATTCAAACTTCTTTCTTAGGCACGAATTTCCTTTCTTAATTTTCTTTTTTAGCTTAAATGCCCGTAAATTACAAAAAACGAACGAATTCTTCATCCTTAAAGCGAGCAACGATGACGCGCTAATAGTCCTAATAGAGCATTTAGCCGGAAAATGCTTCGCATCGGCGATCGTCAGGTGGCTCGCGCGATTATCAATTATACATGCGTCCATAATGTTATCTACGGCAGTTTATTATTTCCGCGTTAACGCGTAATGATCCTCCTTTCCTTCGGAGAGTGAAAACTCCCGATCGTTCAAAGCCTCTTAAGCGAATTAAAAAAGGAAGCGATGATTATTTATAGCTCGGATATGCTTATAAATTGGAGAATCTTCTCGGCAGTCTTTTTTTTTTTTTTTAAATTGTAACTTTTCCACTAAAACGTCGCGGAAGCTACTTTAAGCGCAGAAAAAAAATATGACTGAATCTTCGATCCATCGATCACCGCTGCGCCTCGTAATCTTTGACCTTTAGGAATGCCGTCTTCAAACAGAATTAATTTACCCGTTTCGGGTTTCGCGAAGGCAAACTTCACGAGTCAACCTCCGCGATATTTTTGTAGAAGTACATATATACCTCCAAGCGCATTATTACGCGCGTTATGCGTACCAAGTTTTTTTTACGATCTTGAAACTCTTTGAAGTGAAAGCGTCGGTGTTACGTCTCTCGTATTTCAAGCGGGAAAATATACGCTAATTGAAAATCCGCCGATTTACATCTTGCAAAAATTTAGGCGCTGCAGAAATTATTTATGCAGGCGGTTTGATAAGATCGGCGTTAAAGTGTCTCGTAAATTTGAAGTCGATTATCTTAACCCTTTTGGTGTATATTTTGCATCCATGTTCTTTTCACTTTCTTTATAAGAGATCGTATTGAATCGGTATACGTAGTAAGATTAGTTCATTTATGATGATTATATAGGTTAATTGTTAATTAATTGAAGGGATTTAATTAATTTTTAGTATTCATCTATTTTCCGAAGAAACATTAAAAGCGGACTTGTAATTAATACTTAAATTGATTGGACTAATGCCCATCTTACACGTTGAATAGTTAATGAATCGAAATCAATAGGCTGAATTCAATATTCCTCTAGTACTTCATAATTCAAAACCTAACTTAAAAATAATAGCCGCTCCTAAAAGTAGATGCATCCCAATTAAGGCAGACCGCTACAGCCGCGCTCTTCCCTCTCACATCGACTTCCAACAATATACGAACGCCTCGCGCCAGCGGAACTCCATAATTTTTCGGCAAATCGATGTCAAGACCGTCCGCGTCATATAAAGCCATCGCCGCGAGTCCCATCGCGCGCCTCCTCGCGCGGCTTGCGCAACGAGAGAGGCGGCTCATTTTTCTCCCTCCTCGTTAGTCCCCGAAAAAAAAAACAAATGTGCGGCCGATATTGCACGGAGGTGTCGGCGGTGGCACAATGAGGATTTTTCGAGAGGCTACGGCGCAGCCGAGAACGATGACGCGGGAGTTTTCGACGCGCGCGGCGCCTCTGATTGATTGCCGATTGCCTATCGACGACGAGGATTGGGCAACGGACGTCTTTTTTTTTTTGGAGGGTTGACATCTTTGCGGGGAATCGAGCGCTCGTTTGGCGGGATAAATATTGCAGTTAACGGCTCGCAGAAGTTGTTGCGCCGCTATTTTAGTGGCTGTTAAATGGACGGATTCTTTAGTGGAATTGATGGTTTGCGTTGGAAAATGAATGGATAATAATTCGAATAAGTGATACCCGCAATGAAGAAAAGCCATTTTAAAATTTATTTAGTTTAATTCTGATTAATATTTAAAGTCTATTTAAATTACTGCTTCATTGAGAGCCAATAAAATTAATAAATTCAATATTGTTAAATTTATTACCAAGTTAACGAAACTTCTTTTACAACTAAAATTAGACTAATATATAGATGATTTATTGACATTAGAATCAACCGATGCAAATGCAATAAATTTCAACCAAATCCTCGCGGTACCGCATCGATCTTCCTAATCGATTTCAAATTAGAAATTAACCCCGTCAAGCAGCTCGGGACAGTTCAAATTTTTCCAACATTCTCGCCCTCTGCTCCTCGGCTAATCCCTAATCGATAAATCTCGAAGGCAATCCCTCATGCGCCGATTATGCAAATGATCAAAAAGGTGCGCTCGCAGAATTTTCGCCGCGAACAAAGCGACATTCATCGCAATTGTGGCCGCGCGACACTCCGCGAACCTTTTCTCTTCGCGGAGACGTTCGAGCGATCCGGAGCTCGATATAAACTTTTTTTTATTCTCCAGCCGCGGCAAAACGGCAAAAGATGGCTTCGGATTGATTACCGCCCGGCGCGCAAAAAGGAGGAGAGATTATTAATTAAATCGAGTCTGCGGCATTATCGAGAGGTCTTTGTTGCATTTTAGTTTAACGGTGTCACGATCTTTACCTTTTTTTTTGCTCTCTTCACTCCGATGTTTATTGTGGAGGAAACGCTGGTTTTGCATGCTGGATGTGGCCTTTAGAAAGTGCGCTCCTCGCTAATATCGCGGCTTTATGGGGGATTTGAATGAAGTGAGCAGTGTTATAGAATTATTGCTCTTTTCTGTGGAAATAATACTTTGCGAAATAACGCCTGATTTATGCAGGTTTTTATGACGGCGAAACAAGGTATTTAATAGTTAATGCCAGAATAAAAAGAGTGAAAATCTTATAAGGTAATATATTTCGTTTGATTGCAGAAAATTTATTTTTTGCGACCTAAAGTGCGATTTGCTGTAAAGCGAGCTTAGTCCATTCACAACTTTTAGTATCTTAAAATTTATTACCCTGTCGCACCTGCTGATCTTTCTATCTGTAACCCTTCATTAATCAATTACAATAAAAACACATTCCTTTCACGCAAAAGACTGAAAAAAAATCAGAATTACTTACAATATTAAATAGAATATTTAGCAATTGTTCGACTGAAAATCCGTAAGCTCCCTAATTTCTTAAACCCAAAACTTGCCCTTTCGCAGGCTACTACGCGGACGAGGAGGCGGGCTGCCAAGTGTTCCACGTCTGCGACGACGGCCTGGTCTCATCCTTCCTCTGCCCGGTGGGCTCTCTGTTCAGTCAGCGCCTGCTGACCTGCGACTGGTGGAGCAAGGTGCCCTGCTCCCAGAGCCACGAGTTCTACGGGCTGCAGAGCCACCCGGACGACCTGCCGTTGACCGACGAGGATATGTTGCGCCAGGCGCTCACCGAGAACAACGACTACCGGGAGTCGACGGCCGACAAGGACCAGCAGACCGCCCAGGTGTTCGTCAGCGTGAGGAGGAACGAGAACCAGCTGACGGACGA
>JAWWML010000052.1:11144504-11159066 GCA_035047165.1 Ormyrus rosae | reverse complement strand
TCGACGGCCGACAAGGACCAGCAGACCGCCCAGGTGTTCGTCAGCGTGAGGAGGAACGAGAACCAGCTGACGGACGAGCGCAAGAGGAGGACCCAGCACAGGAGCAGATTGCGACCGGTGGAGAGCGCCGGGGTTACCAAGGCGGAGATGGAGGATTCCAAGATTGTTAGGATCAAGCCGGTGCCCGAGGAGGAGAATAGATCGAGAGATCGAGGATATTCGAGGTAGAGGGGTTGGATAGTTTTAAGCAGCTTTAGTTTTTAGTGAAATTGGGAATTGGTATTTATTATTGGTGTTAAATCTAAAGAAGTTTTTGAATTATTATAAAAAAATTAATTTTCAAATTTTGCTTTTAAAGTAACTAATTTCGTTCGTTGCCTCATAAATCCTTCGTTGCCAAGCTTAAAGTAAATTTTCCAAATATTTTCGTGCGCTCGAAAGCAGCGCGCACTAAAACGGCGCAACTCACACTTTCAAAATTACCATACAATACCAATTGTATCGGAACATCACGCGAAAATATATCAGTTTCAGATCGAGCAGTCAAGGTCAACGCAGGCGTCCTCCTCAACAAGTCTCGTCTGCCGAGCCGGGCGTGACGGCGTCGGAGATAACCATCGGCGAGAGTCCCAGCACCTCCGCCGCCACTCAGGAGGAAGAGAATCCCAACACCGGAACGACACCACTGCCTCGCGAGACTTCCGCCCAAACGTCGTATCAAGATAGCAGCACTGCCGCTTTCGTGGAAACGTCAACGAAGAAGGGCCTCGAGGAAGGTGCTAACGAGACGAGTCCGACGGAATTCGGGAATCACAATTCGGCGTACGAGTTTGATGACATGGAAGGAAAGGAGAGCATCGGCTTGATTCATTCGGCTTCCGAGAGAAATTTGGAGAAAGAGGATGAAAAAGCTGCGACGACGGAGAATGTAGGAGAGCAGAGAAGCGAAGCGACGACGTTGGAGTTCGTTGAAAGTTCTACACCCGTGAATGTTGATAAGATTGACTTTACAACTCCGCAGGATGAGAGCATCCTAGCTAAAGAGAGCATCGGTTTAGGTCATTCTAAGGTTCAGGAAAAGTTCCAGCTTTTTGACAATGAAAAACTGATGACTACTGAAAGTCCTGCTGATCAAAGTACCAAGGAATCGGTGAAGCCGTCCGACGAGGAAACTACGCACAACTCTAATAATCAGCAATATCAATCTGAAAGTTCAACGTTATCGAATAACTACGTGGAGTCTTCAACGGAAACTTCTGACGAAACTTCGGAAACTAAAGCAGTATCAACCACTAGAGCTCCAAGAACACAGGAAGTCCGAAAGATGTCTGGTTTTCGTATAAATATTAATGAGAAAAAACCTACGGAATCAACCACTCTACCTGCAGACGAAATCAGTTCTTCGGACTATCAAGAGCTGCTGAATTCTTCTACTCATTCATTTGCGTCAACTGAATTGCCTGTCACAACGCAGGCTACAGAGGAACAAACAACTGTTGAATCAGTTAGAAGGATTTCAGATACAGTTGATGAAAATAATTCTCCGTTTGAAGTTCCGGTGGCAACGAGTAATTATAGTAACTCGGTTAATAATAATCATGACCAAAATCCAGTAGCAACTGATGCGTTAAGCGGACTTGTATCCCAACAAATAAACCAAAAAGTCAATTATGGAATTATCAAATCTGAGCAGACGAATCAAGACTTCTCTTATAACCAGAATCAGCATCAAATTAGTAGTTCTTCTACTCCAGGTGTAAGAACTTATCAGCATATAAGAAATTACCAAAATCAAGACTATCGAACTTATCAGCCTCAACCAGTAACAGCTTCAACACCTTCCAGCAATCAAGTTTATCAGCAACAATACGTGTCTTCGACAACCGAGCAACCTCCTCAGAACAACGGACAGTATGAAAATTATCAGGACGAATCGAGCGGATTTACCAATTATCAATCTATTCCTCCGACGACCACTCAAGAACCTCAGCAAAATTACGTAAACTACCAAACTAATAAGGATGAATCTGCTGAATTTTTCAATTATCACGAGCAAGATGGATTTAGAAATTTCAGAAATCCCAAAGCTCATAATTTCGTATCGACGACAGTCAGAAACTTTTTACTGAACGAAGACGATTCGTTTGAAAATAAAAACCACCGGGTTCGTCCGTTTGACTCTAGTAATTTAAATAATTTCCAAAGTACCTTTGATCAGTTTAGAGATTTTAAAAATTATAACAAACATCGCAACGAGCCAGAAGATTATCGAAACTATCCTGTAAATTATCAAACACATCATTATCCAGAAAATTTTGGCGATTACAAACAAAATCAGCAAAGCAATGAAAATAAAAACTATCAGAGTTCCGAGAGCTTTTTAAATTTCCAACAGAGTACAGAAAATTCAGATAATTTTAAAAATAAACAAAACTATGCCGACTATCAGAATTACGACAGTTCCGAAGAATTTGCGGAAGCTCCGAATTTCAGGGACTTTGGAGTAAGACTTTCAGCAAAAAATCAAAAAACAAACACATTGAGAGTCAATGAGAAGACTAACAATAAGAATACAGACGATGCTTACACAATAAATTCAGGACTCCAAGGAAAAACTGCTAATTTCTTGTGGACCATGACGCAATTAGCCAAAAGTGATCGTCTCCCAAGGCCATTTACCCAACCTCAACACAAAGATATTCAAAATGTCAATGACAATAACAATTTTCATAACGTTAAAAGTAGCGATAAAAGTAACGTAGGCAATGCAAATAGTTTCAAACAAGTTTCTAGGAACAATAATGCTTTTAATAATTACGATAACCTTAGTCGCAACAATAGTGAATCCGCCCATAACAACAATAATGTAAATTATAATGCAAATTTTAATCACAATCTTCAGCAGAATTATAACGACAATAATTATGCCATAAATGTCGATGAGTTTGCTGCTCCGCGATTGGAAGTGTATGATAAACCTCCAAAACAATCAGCTCCAAGGCTAAACCATCGACAAAATGTGAATGATCTTAGACAGGAGAGAATCCTAAATTACAATCGTGCGCCACCAAGTACTGAACCTCCGGCTCAATTCAATACATACAGCGGCCAAAATGTACAAGTAAACACGCCTTCATTCAGCGGAAATCAACAATTTTTACCCATACCGCAGCCCGACTTCCAAGAGTATAATGTTGCAAATACTCGCACGCCTGATGACAATATTCAGGTCCTTCCAAATTCTCATCCAGTTGACTACAACTTCCAACAAAGCACTCCGGCATCAACGGATTACAATTTCCAACAGAGTACTCCTCAATCAACGGATTACAATTTCCAACAGAGTACTCCTCAACAAACGGATTACAATTTTCAACAAAGCACTCTTAGACCAGCAGATTATAGCTCCCAACAGAGCACTTCGCAACCAATAGACTATAACTTTAAACAAAGCACTCCACAGCCAGTAGACTACAACAACTTTAAACAAAGCACGGATTATAATTTTCATCAAAGCGCTCCTCAATCGTCCGAATTCAATTTCCAGCAAGACACTTCAGAGCCGATTCGATTTAATTACCCTTCCAGCACTCCGCAGCCAGTAGACTACAATAACCATCAGAATACTCCGCAATCGATTGATTACAATTCAGAGAGTACGTCTGAAGAAGAAAACTTCAATTCACCTCATAGTACAGTGCCAACCTTTGAAAGTACCAGATTGCCAGAAGATAATGCTCCAATTGTAACCAATATCCGACCACAAGCTTTCAATCACAATTTTCATAAAAGTACCACACCAAATAGAGTAACACCACCTCGGTTTCAATACCAATTCCAACACATTACGACTCCTTTACCAGATTCAGGTCTAAAAAATACGCAATCAATCGATTATGATTTCCAACCAGCCACTCAAGCACCGACAGAAGACATCCGCACGTCCAATAAAATCATTCAGACTCTGACCAACACGAGACCCATTTATGATTTCCGACCAACAATTGCACCGTCTACCGACCCTCCTCAAAAGCAGGAAGTAAAACACGACAACTTCAACATCACGAAAATGCTGGTCACAACGAAGACGACCGTGGAAACGGAGTTCATCCCTTCGTTGAGCTTCGACTTCGGAAGCGATCAGGGCAAGCAAGAATACTTGGAGGCCTTGGAGAAGGGTTTGGTGGCCAACGACGAAGCTCTGAGCAGAAACAACAAGGACGCAAGCGCGTCGACGAGCGAACAGGTGGAGAAGGTCGAGGACGCGAGTGCAGCGAGCAGCAAAAGCAACGAGAGCAGTGTAATTGACAATTTCAAAGATACCGGAGAAGTGATGAGTGAAGCCGAATGATACGCCAGTTGTGGTCGGGCTGTATGATATACGTTTTTTGTATTTTGTATAAAAATAGCGATGTAAGATTTTTTGTATTATTTACTATGTACATTTAAGGCGTATAAGATAGAAAGATAATATGTTGCGACTGGAATTTTAAGATTTATGTATATCTTTTTTCTATTCTGTAAATTGTAACAAATAAGTTTGTACAAAAACTATGCGCTAATTTCAGATACGTAATTTACAGAAATTTTTTTAAAAAATGGTATGTCTACAAGTGATACACAAAATTTAAAGTGTACCTTATTTTTGCAGCTTTAATTTTTAATAATTGTAAGTAAATAATAAAATTTAATTTTGTAATAATGATTTATGAATTTTTTATTAAATTTTTACAAAAAAAAATCTTTTAAGAATAAGAAACAAACCGTAAGAAAGAAAATTTCTTTCTTTTATACTTCTTATATAATATGTATTTTCTTTTATTATCCTTTACTTCTTAATCTTCTAGCAACTAGACTCATACTAATATTTTGTAAATTATTTAAGGATTTATAAACGTTTTTAAATACCATCATAATCTGGATATAAGCAGACGTATGTTATAATTTATGTTGTTTAGCCCAAGGCAGCAAAGGTAAGATTACAGAATTCTTAACAATAAGTTACTCAATACGTAACTTTTCCTCATTCATCCAGAGCACCAACATGAAATAATATTGATTTCAAGCTTACCGCAAGGGTGAGAATGTTTGGAACCATAGAAACGCATCCACGTCGCGCGCCACTCAGTAAAGTTCGAGGTGTCAAGCCTCGGTTACCGTAACCTAGACTTCTTTTCAAGTACTCTAATTAATAAAATGATTATTTATTAAAAAAAAAAGAAAAAAAAAGTAAGGATGGAAGGAGAAGAAAGGCCAAGATCGCAGTCCCAAACGTACAGAGAAGACAGGGTTACTATTGTAGAAAGTTCACGTTCCAGAAGTGAATATGAATCCGATTACGCTGAGAGCTTTCCGTATTCTACGGGTTCTGCTTTTATGGATTATCGGTAGCTCTACTACATTGTTTAACTATATTGTACAACTCAATGTTTTTTATTATTTAATTATTTATATTTGGTTTATTGATAAGATTTTAAGTTGCAGATAATGAAGGTTAAGTATAAAAGTTTATTTACATTTCTTACTAGGGATTAATTAGAAGAATTAAATATTAAAATATATAATCATTTGTCGTAAACCGTAAAATTAAATGGTGCAGTTAAATACTCTAATTTAAAACATTCGTAATGAATTAACTTTTATTGTTTACCTCGTAATATAAATTTTACGCAAGTTGTAATTATAATTCATACAAATAATTACATCAGAATCCTCTGGATACGATCAAAAGTC
Source organism: Ormyrus rosae (assembly GCA_035047165.1). Classification (NCBI taxonomy): domain Eukaryota; kingdom Metazoa; phylum Arthropoda; class Insecta; order Hymenoptera; family Ormyridae; genus Ormyrus; species Ormyrus rosae. Next base: position 11,153,333 of record JAWWML010000052.1, on the reverse strand, counting down.
ATGAAATTTTTGGGCCTCACTGACATGATCCTGTTCACCGAGATGCTAAATGTAAGTTTTATCTGACTTTGACGTAAATTGAACGTTTAAATGAATTAAGAAACTACAAATACTTTTTTAGAGGGACAATCGATTTGCAGAAGAACAGCTGTTAAAGTTTTTAAATCTAGATACTTACGAGAATCCGGATCTAGAAAATAAACAAGTATTTTTTTACGTAACATTTATGGATGAGATTAGACAACACGAAATCGAGGTTTGGGAAGAGGGTAAGTCGATAAGTTGCAAATAAATTTTTCAAAAGCTGCTATAAAAATTATTACTGTAATGTTTATAAATCTAGAATATACTAATTTTAAGCTCCTTGTAGTTAAAAAGATTCTTCTTAATTGAGAAGAAAAAATTAATTAATTGAGAAGAAAAAGTCGATTCTTTTATTTAAAAATAAATTGTCACTGAAATGATTCCAATTTTTTACGTTATCTTCATAATCTTATTGATTGATTACAGTGGTTTCAAAAGCAGATTTTAGATTCTAATCTAAAATACCATGACACTCGTTACTTTCTATTCTTTAGAATTAGTTAATAATTGTTATTTTTTTACTTTTAATAAACCCCATTTAAATGACCATCAGGAATGGGATCTCAAGCTGCGCAGGTCAAATCACAAAGATTAGTTAAGAGTGCTCCAAATGGTAAATTAAGAAAAAGTTGCATGCAATTCTGTTTATAAATTCACGTTGCACCTGTAAACTTACGTTTTAAGCATCTATAAGGATATCTTGCACTGTAAGCAAATCTAATATTGGTGAAAATGTATCATTATATAATTTATCAATAATTCCGATTTTTATACCAGGAGTAGAGTAGGATGTGAAATGTTGTAATGTTGAGTTAGTTGATTTGTTTGCATGCTTAAATTTCTGTTAATGCATCCAATTTTCATTTCGAACAAATGAAAATTCAGTATTTTAATAACTACACAAGTTTTGAATACTAAAGAGATCTCCTATGAACGCAGTCAACGACGTAAACAATTTTTTATAAATTTCAAAAATATTGCAGATCTGACCGTAAAGAAGAAGCCGGAAAAAAAGGCGAAAAAAAAGAGAAAGGCGAAATTTGAAAAGACCGATTCCTTAAAAGAAGTGGAGCCTTCGGGGGTGGACAGTCAGATCCAGCTGACAAAATCAAAAATGTCGATGGCTGACAGTGAAGGGTACGAGGGAGAAGAGTGGGAGGAGGAGGAGGAGGAGGAAGGCATGGGAGAGGAAGGCGACGGAGAGGAGGGCGAGGGAGAGGAATCGTACGGATTAGAAGATCTCAATAACGAGATTTATGCACTGCTTCAGAAGCAAAAGAGTCAGCCGGCCATCCCGAATAGTAAGACGATTTTACAATTGTATTTATAAGACATACTTTTTCCTTTTATTTTATTCGAAAAAGTAACTGCTCAGATTGAATATGCTAATGAAATGTTGAAGAGGAATCAGTGGTTGATAATCATCGTAACACTTATTTTTTTCTTGTAAATAATAGTAGAGGCAATGCAGAGTTTCGTACCACCTCCCGGCGAGGAGTACAGATATAAGATAGTGAAGGTGAGTTAATTTTAAATATCAGTACTCAAAACTCGACGAAAGACAATAGAATCGAATTATTTTATTTTCATTCAACCAAGGAGACTGATTTTTAACGCTTCCCAAAGTCCAATCGATAACGGACCGTATAAAAATCACGTCACTCAAAAAAAAAATAAAAAAATCTCAAATCCACCTCCGCCCGTCCTTTAGAAAGTGATCGAGTACTCGGTGAAGATACCGGGGCTGCACTGCATCTTCGGCGAGATAAACGGCGGCGACCCGGCTCTCAGCCAGCAGCGGCTCATCTACGTGATCCGCACGCAGGAGGAGCACGTGCCGTTCTACGACGCCGAGAAGTCCTGCTGGGACGACATGCCGCGTCACGTGATCGTCGGCTCCCTCCAGGCGCCCTTCCTCGACTCGATGAGCCTGATGCTCAAGCAGGTCTTCGTGCCCCTGGCGACGAATCAGTTTCGCGGGCCCGAGGCCGCGTTGGAGCAGGCCCACAAGGAGGCGATGACCGTCATGATGGAGGTGCAGGGGATCGAGAAGGCCGCGGATACTCTGTGCGAGATCAATAAGCTGCAGGTGAGGATTTGAGTATTGTTTTGGGGGGTATTGATGTAGAGAGCACACTTTGGAAACATTGAGATTTTCGGTGTATAGGCAAATCCGCGGTAGTTTTAACAACTGAGTGACGAGTTTTTCGGTGTAATCTATTGCTGCTATTTTCTTCCCGTGCAAAACACGTGAAATAGACTGGCTGTAAAATCTTTAGTATATATGAACTCTAAAAGTGACATAAATCTGCTTGTACGGCACAACGTAAAAATGCGTAAGACTGCCTTAAAAAGTAACATTATTAAAATCGACACTTTTTTGGATATTTTTACGCAGTTTTTCGTTGCGCCATTTGTTATTTCAGACTACGTATTTTGAAGTCAGTCTAATTCGTACGGTAAGTGAATAAATTACGATAAATTACGCCGGAAAAAACGTTACGCAGTAGTTAAAACTACTGCTGGATTTTTCTGTTTTAAAGAGATTCGCTTGAAATAATTATGCACGTCAAATATTCAAATATTTCAGGGGTCGGCTTTTGTGCCGCCGTCGAGTGTGCGCAGAGTATCGATAGCGGCTAAAAAGAAAGCGGAGGCAGCAAGAGCAAGCGATGCATCGTGCACAGAGCAGGACGATGTGTGTGAAATGAAGCCGAAAGCAAAGGAAAAAAAAGCAGAAATTGAACCCAGCAAACTTGAGATTTTGGATTACTTAACGAAACTTATCGAATCTGTGGACTGGTATGCGATGTTGTTTTATATATTTTAATTAAGTGTTAAATTAAAAACTGTTTAAAAATGTATTGTATAGGACTTTAGATCACATCGAAGCCGATACTTTGCTGACGATTCCAAACGTGTTCGAAAACATCGACGAAAGCATCAACGACGCGGAAATAGCTAGGAACAAGAGAATAGTAGAGTACCTCGAGGGTATCGTCATGTCCTGGGAAAAGCACATAAAAAAGGTTTCCCTTCGATCATTTTCAACCGCCCGTCTGTCCTTTTAAAATGAAACTATCGATAACGACCCAAAAAAACCCCTCCCGCAGGTCGTAGAGACTTACTCTTCAAAGATACCGCAAGGCAGAGGCCCCACCTCCGAGTATTACTACTGGCACGACCGCGAATCGGGAGTGGCCTTATTAGTCGAGCAGCTCTCTTCACCGGCGATCAGCCGAATTCTCAGCATTCTCCAGGCCGGCGAATCGGTGATCCCCGAGGGCTTCCATTACTTTACCCAGGAGTTGTTGGATTTCTACAGCGAGGCCAAGGAGAACAACAAGTTCCTGTCCACGGTGCTTAGGCATTTCAAGGTGAATCTCAATGGTTAAAATTAAAATAATCAGGTGATAAATCAGACGATTGACGATGAAAATTGTACGTCTAAATCTGCAGACAATTGAGAACGAGTCGTTCAAGGAGATCTCAAAAACGATCCCACTGCTCTATGAGCATCTGAGAATGATTTGGGTCCTCTCGAAGTATTATTCCACCGAGGAGCGGATGGTCTGCTTGCTGGAAAAGATATCCTGGCAGTTGCGGCAGAACATCATAAAGGAATTGGCCATCCGAAAACTGTTCGAGTAAGTGTCCAAAATCCTAAACAAGCGACGAATCATTCTCTCCCATTAACCGCGAAACGAACCACACTTCAAGCGAGCCCATAGACGTGGTGCTGGACAAGACGGACGCGGCGCACAAGATGCTGAGACTGTGGAAGTCGTCCTACCTGCAGACGCGCACCAGCATCGAGCACTCCGGCAAAGGGGCGCGTTGGGAGTTCGAGCAGCGCAGACTTTTTAAGGACACGGATTACCTGGCCGCGGTGAGTTGGGCGATGACGCTGAAAATGGCTCTGTTCATTTTTTTTTTTTTTTTCAATAGGATCGCGATTTCAATTTTTTTTACTACTGCGATATTTCGTGAAATTCGCAAGAAATTGAAAATATTTTAATTCTGAAGTAAATCCATCGAAAGTTATTTAAAAAAAAGTGTCATAATGAGATAATTCACCATCATGCATTTTCGACCAACTTCGCGTTTTGACGAGATATTATCTCGTCGTGGCGCGCAGGAGAATTAAACACCCCACAAAAAGCTCTAATCACCCGCAAAAATCATCGAATCCTCAGGTGAGCTCGGACCTGCACGACATCGCGGGCGTGATCCGCGACTTCCACAACATCTTCGGCGAGGAGCTCAAGTCCATCGTGGACGATCCCGCGCGGATAGACAGCATCGGCGAGCGGGTGAATCAGCTGCTGGTCCCGGTGCGGCTCGCCGACAGCGACGCCTTCAACGAGTACAACCGCGACAGCTGGGAGGCAACGATGTCCTGGTTCAACGGGGAGGTGCAGCGGCTCGAGAACGAGGCGAAGGTCTTCATCGACGAGTGCTTCGTCGACCTGATCAGGGCGGAGGACGCCCTCGTCGTGCTCAGGAAGTTCCGCAACATGCAGACGAGGCAGGCCGTGCAGGAGAGGCTCGCGATGAAGTACGACGTCATCATACAGCAGTTCAGCAAGGAGATCAACGAGGTCGAGGGCATTTTCAATAGAGGTGAGAGAGATTGAAGCTGCGAATTGAGGACGAGAGATGATTTTGGATGAAATATTTTGGGAACGTGAAAAATCTTTTAATTGCTTAGTTTAGAAGAGATAATTTTATATCTCCGTGCTTAACTTTAAATTAACTTCATTTACGTGAATGGAAATAATATATCAGTATTTTTATCGCGAATTAATTTTATATTACATTTTTAAAAAATATCAGTAAACTTGCTGAATATTTAAGCATTACTTTTTCGTTTTTAAAATGAAATCAGATTTATTGCAACTATTTATCTATCCGACTAAACTAATTATTCTTTCTAAATTTTTAATAAACATTTACCATCACCCAAACCCCAAACGCATCTCACCCCAGTAAAAAAACCCAGACTTCATTTCCCTCCCGTCTCTCCTCAGCCAAGAAGGATCCGCCGCTGCTGCGTCACCACCCGCCGATCGCGGGAGCGATCTACTGGGAGCGACAGCTGTTCTACCGGCTGAAGCGTCCGGTGCTGATCTTCCAGGACATCGAGGAGCTGAGGACCAGCGAGCTGAAGACCTTCGCCTTCGACCAGTACATCACTCTGGCCCAGGTGATGAAGAACTACGAGACCGAGAAGTTCGAGGAGTTCGTCAAGAAGGCCGACAAGACGATGCAGCACATTATGCGACAGAACGTACTCACCCTACAGCCCTCCGAGAGGAAGCTGCGTAAGTAATTATTCGTCTTTTTTTTTTTAATGTACTGGGATAAGGGTTGGGTTAAAATTGATTTGTTGATTAGATCCGGTAGGTCGTGTTTTAATAATTTTTTTTTATAATACAGATTTTAATTGAATTTCGATGGTACAGAAGATATTTTTACAAAGGTTTTTAATGATGTGATAATAAAAATTAAAGGTTCAATTGATTAAAAATCCATTGATTAAATCCATTTTTGCACAAGTACGTTTGCGAACAATTCAGCGTAAATCATTAAGCTATCGTTCTTGAGTATTCTATTCTCCTTGTCAAGAACGTAATTTCTCTTTGCGAAAGTCTTTACTCCATGCTGACTCTTCGAGGTGAACAAAAACGTTGCGTTACTGAACTTGATCACGTCGAACGTATCGGTGAGTAGAGTCAATCCATAGCTCACTTCGATCTCGGAGTTGGACGTCATTCCTACGAACACAGATAGAAATTCACGACTGTCCAAATTCGAACCTGCAGGAAACAAACGCAAAGTCCAATTGTTATCGCCAAATGAAAAAGGAGGCGATTCCAAGTATTGCTCGGTCCGTCTTGTGTGCAAGCTGAAATTGTTTATCGTCCATAAGTAATTCGTCCTCAGAACTTTAATTTGCGATATTCCCCACTGTTGAATTTCCGAACGATCGATTTTGATAGTCGCCGCAGTATTCCACATTAAAAGAATGGAATATAATATACAGAGCTGAGAGAACGACCTGCGACTGAACTTATCGTCTCTCATTTTGGTGACTGATAAAACTAAAATTTAAGTCTTTGCTTTGATTCTTTTGCCTTCTTTATTGTCGGTTTTTATCAAGTAGGTTTTAACAAGAATTCAGTTTAAGTGGTAATCGAAAAATGATTTTTATGACACTTAAAATATGCTTTATTACATTATAAAGGATATATAAATATATAATTATATATAAATATTTAATACACTTAATATTTTGCGACGTTTACAAAAACAATGAACAACAGCACAAATTTGAAACTCTATTCTCTCACTGTCGTATTCTTTGTTAAGGTGTACATGTATAACAGATAAATAAATTATCAACAGGATATGATAACCTTGGAAACATTTTTTTAATCAGTTTATGAGAATATGCGTAAAGTGCACATAAATTATACACTTTATTAGGTTAATTACCAAGGCTTAGCATTAAATAACATATCACTGACTTTGTTGTCGCGTTTATAAAAAAATTAAAATAAAAATTCAAATATTAAACTATTCGTCAAGCATGTAAAAAAAAATCTTAAAAATTCTTAGACAGAAAATGATATTATTCCGAAAGAATTCGTTATACAAGAAAAATTTTTATAATATTTATATAGTATATAGTATAATTTTACAATATTCCAATTCGATAAAAATAGTTTTGTACTGTAAGAAGGGAAGAGCTAATTTAATTACGTTTACCGTCCACCATCAGCTTGTAAATCTCCTTCGCCAAAAGCGGCAGATCCCTTTCCAGAGCATAAAACTCTTTCTTATAAATCAGGTCAGACGCGTGAGCGGCGATGAACTTGGCAGCGCTCGTTTTCAAATGCTGAGCGTCGAGGGAATACGCGAATCTAACGATATCGATGACGTTTTTCCGAGAGATGCTCTGACAGATCGCCTCCTCGGTCAATTGTTTCAAAGCATCTATCTCGTAGGTGTTCGACACCGGTAACAGCTGTTTCGCCCATTTCTCTAAATTCATCACGGTGCCGGTGTACATGAATCTGATTAGTTCCATAATCAGTTCGTAGTCGTAGAGGTGATCTTTTATCTGCTGCAAATTTGGGTTCGCTCTCAGTTTACGTCTGATCTTTCGACTGTGGGCAGCCAAGATGACCTTGTGCGTTGCAATTTTGTGATTTTTGACGATAAAAGTAAAGTCGCTCAACTCTTTATTGTTAAAAAACTCGGCCAAATGGTCGGCTCGTTGGCTGTCGTTGCTTGAAACGCAAGAGCCAATGATGTCGTTCTGGCCTGCAGTGACGTTTAGTTCCGCGTAAACCGTAATAGCGTCATTTTTCAATACTCCGTAAGTCTCGTTCAGCACCTCATCCCTCGTGAATGAAAAGAAAGCACCGGAAGCCGCGCTTTCGTTCGTGAATCGACTCGTGCCATTGTAGTACTCGATGACGTCGGAATTGGCGTCCAATAGCGCAAGTTTTAAGTCACCTTTAACGTCGTTCGTGCCGTTGGAATCGTACCGCAGGGATATGGCAAGGCGGTCGTCACCATGTACACTTCTTGGGTATAGACGCAGTGTCCAGTTCTTGTAAGCGTCTTCGTTGAATTGAAAGGCGGGCGATTCTATGTATTCTCCTACTTCCTGCTTGAAGAGGCTGAAGTTGCCGATGGTCCATAAGTATTTTAATGTCAATTGATTCGGCTGCGTGATTACCCATTGATCGACTTCGGAAGCGTGGATTCTTTCGGATGAAATGTAATTGGGCAGGAATGAAACGGCGATTAAACAAAGTAAGCTGCTAGAAGTTAACATGTTACTTAGACTTCGCGACGGATTTTATTCAAGACGAGGCTTTGATTAGTCACATTTTTAAGCAGCGCTCCAGGTTTGATCGACTATAAATCACTTGCTTTAGTGTGCTGCTTCTTTTGTACTGAACTCTATACTGCGGAAATTCCTAGCAACTACTAATATGAGTCTGCAAAAAGAATAAACATCGACGTTCACCTTGACATTATATCTCATAGCGCGTATGAGTATGTAGATAATAATGTAAAACGATGCATTTTGTTAGTGGAATTGGAGCATTTACATCTGCTCTTTTGTGCACAATTTTATTAGTATAATATACACTAATTAGGCTGGAAAAAAGGAGAATTTGAAAAAATGTCCGTTTAAAAGAACGTAACAATCTATTTATGTTTTAGGATTTTTTGATTTATGTAGTGAGTCGTGTAAAAAATTTATTTAAGAAGTTTGGAAATTCACGTATTATTTTTAATGATAATTTGTTTAAATTAAAAAGGTATTATATTTTATTTATTTGAAAACAGTCTCTTAATAAAATATATTTGAGGCATGTTTATAGATGACCAATCAAAGAAATAGAGGTTTTGGTAAATTTTAGAAATAAAAACTTTTGCGGCACGAGTTAGATCCTTTGAACATCAATTCTTTATTATTATGCAGGATACGTCATTTTTATCTATTGTTTAATCGAGCAACGTTTTAAATATAGGTAGGACAATGATTTTTTCCATTATTACCGTAATAACTATTACACTGAGAAAAATGTTCTAATAAAATTTACTATTAATGTAAGAAAAATTACTATTTTTTGTGTTAACCGCAGGACATACTTTTCTTCTATCAATTTTTACTATGTGACATAGTAATTTTTATGAATGAGTTAAAATTTAAAATTTTAT